>CM022946.1:109170863-109577191 GCA_012931725.1 Litsea cubeba
TAGAGTAACTTGGGGAAACTGACGGTTCGCAAATAGTTATCCCGGTTAGAGAATTATGAGCGAAACATGGGGTTTTCTAACACTTTAGGCTCGAAAACGGCCCGCCGGGGGTCCTTAATGGGAATCACCGTCGGAAAGCTCAAAAACAGGTTGGAGCACTTCGTTCGAGGGTAGATAAACTTATGGGAATAGACGGTTCGCAAATAGGACTCCCGGTTAGAGAATTACGAGCGAAACATGGGGTTTTCCAACACCTGAGCATCGAAAATGGCTCGCCGGGGTCCGGAACCGGAATCGGCAGTCGAAAAAATTAGAAACCGTCACAAGCACTTCGCTCGAGGGTAGATTAACTTGTGGGAACTGATGGTTCGCAAATAGGACTCCCAGTAAGAGAATTACGAGCGAAACATGTGGTTTTCCAACACTTTAGGCTCGAAAACGGCCCGCCGGGAGTCCAGAACTGGAAGCAGCCGCCGGAAAAATTAGAAACAGGCACGAGCACTTTGTTCGAGGGTAGAGCAAGTTTGGGAACTGTCAGTTCGAAATTAGGACTCCCGGTTAGAGAATTACGAGCGAAATAGCATTTTCCAACCTTTAGCTCGATAACGGCCCACCGGGGGTCCGAAACGGAATCGGCCGCCGGAAAATTGAAAACTGGCACGAGCACTTCGCTCGGGGGAAGAGTAACCTGTGGGACCTGACCGTTCGCAATAGGAGTCCGGGTTAGCGAATCACGAGCGAAACATGGGGTTTTTCCAACACTTTAGGCTTGAAAACGGCCCGCCGAGGGTCCGAATGGGTATCGCAGTCGGAAAAATCAGAAATCAGCAACGCGCACTTCGATCGAGGGTAGAGTAACTTTGGGAACTGATGGTTCGCAAATAGGATTCCTGGTTAAAGAATTACGAGCGAAACATGTGGTTTTCGAACACTATAGGCTCGAAAACGGCCCGCCGGCGGTTCGGAATGGAATCGGCCGCCGGAAAAATTGAAAACTGGCACGAGTACTTTGTTGGAGGTAGAGTAACCTAGGGGAATAGACGGGTCCCAATAGGACTCCCGGTTTAGAGAATTACGAGCGAACATGGGGTTTTCCAACACTTTAGGCTCGAAAACGGCCCGCCGGGGGTCCAGAACTGGAATCGGTCGCCAGAAAACTCAAAAACCGGCATGAGCACTTTGTTTGAGGGTAGTGAAACTTGTGGGAATAGACGGTTCGCAAATAGGACTCCCGGTTAGAGAATTACGAGCGAAACATGGGTTTTCCAACCTTTAGACTCAAAAAAGGCTCGCCGGGGGTCCGGAACCAGAATCGGCACCCGGAAAATAAAAAACCATCACGAACACTTCGGTCGAGGGTAGAGTAACTTGTGGGAACAGACGATTCGCAAATAGGAGTCCCGGTTAGAGAATTACGGGCGAAAGATGGGGTTTTCCAACATTTTAGGCTCGAAAACGGCCAGCCGGGTGTCCGGAATGGGAATCGGCCACCGGACCAATAGGAAACCGGCACTAGCACTTCGTTCGAGGTTAAAGAAACTTGTAGAAATTGACGGTTCGCTAATAGGACTCCCGGTAGAGAATTAGGAGCGAAACATGGGGTTTTTCCAACACTTCAGGCTCGAAAACGGCTCGCCGGGGTCCGGAACCGGAATCGCAGCCGGAAAAATCAGAAACCATCACGAGCACTTCGCTCGAGGATAGAGTAACTTGTGGCAAATGACGGTTCACAAATAGGAGTCCTGGTTAGAGAATTACGCTGGAGAGATGGGGTTTTCGAACATTTTAGGCTCGAAAACGGCCAGCCGGGGGTCCGGATTGGGAATCGGCCGCCAGGCCAATAGGAAACTGGCACGAGCACTTCGGTAGAGGAAAAGAACTTGTAGAAATTGACGGTTTGCTAATAGCTCCTGGTTAGAGAATTACGAGTGAAACACGGGGTTTTCCAACACTTAGGCTCGAAAACGGCTCGTCGGGGGCCCGGAATCGGAATCGGCAGCCGTAAAATCAGAAACCATCACGAGCACTTCGCTCGAGGGTAGAGTAACTTGTGGAACTGACGGTTCGCAATAGGTATCCCGGTGAGAGAATTACGAGCGAAAGATGGGGTTTTCCAACACTTTAGGGTCGAAAATGGCCCGCCGGGGGTTGGGAACTGGAATTGGCAGCCGAAAAACATCACACACCAATCACAAGCATCTTTGCTTGATGGTAGAGTAAACCTTGGTGGTCCCGGTTAGAGAATTACGAGCGAGAGATGGGGGTTGTCCTACACTTTGAGGCTCGAAAAATCGGCCCGCCGGAGGTTCGAAATGGGAATCGGCCGCGGACCCATATGCGAAACCGGCAACGAGCACTTCGTTCGAAGGGTAAAGTAGATTCGTGGAAATTGACGGTTCATAAATAGGAGTCCCGGTTAGAGAATTACGAGCGAAACATTGGGTTTTCCAACACTTTTGGCTCGAAAAACGGCCCACCGGGGACCGTAATGGGAATCGGCCACCGAAAAAATCGAAAACTGGCACGAGCACTTCGCTCGTAGGGGGAAGTAACATGTGAGAACTGTCAGGTCACAAATAGGACTCCCGTTAGAGAATTACGAGCGAACATGGGGGTTTTCCAACACTTTAGCTCGAAAATGGCCCGCCGGGGGTCCGGAACAGGAATCGGCAGCCGGAAAAATCAGAAACCATCACGAGCACTTCACTCGAGGGTAGAGTAACTTGTGGGAACTGACGGTTCGCAAATAGGAGTCCCGGATAGAGAATTACGAGCGAAACAACGGGGTTTTCCCAACACTTAGGCTCGAAAACGGTCCGCCGGGGGTCTGGAACGGTATCGATTGGTCGAAAAAAATAGAAATCGGCACGAGCACTTCGATCGAGGGTAGAGTAAGTTTTGCGAACTGATGCTTCGTAAATAGGACTCCCTGTTAGGGAATTACGAGTGAAACATGTGGTTTTCCAACACTTTTGGCTCGAAAACGGCCCGCCGGCGGTCCGGAACAGGAATTGGGCCGGCGGAAAAATTGGAAACCGCACGACCACTTCGCTCGAGGGTAGAGTGACTTGTGGGAACTGACAGTTCGCCATTAGGAACACCCGGTTAGAGATTACGAGCGAAAAAGGGGGTTTTCCAACACTTTAGGCCGGCGAAACGGCCCGCCTGGGGTACGGAACGGGAAATCGGCTTCTGGAAAAATCAAAAACCCGGCACGAGCACTGCGCTCGAGGGTAGAGTAACTTGTGGAAACTGACGGTTCGCAAATAGCAGTCCCTGTTAGAGAAGTTCGAGCTAAACATGGGGTTTTCCAACCTTTAGGCTAGAAAACGGCGCGCGAAGGGGTCCGGAACGGGAATCGCCGCCGAGAAAATTGAAACCGACGCGAATACTTAGCTCAGGGTAGAGTAGACCTCTGGGAATGATGGTTTCGCAAATATGTGTCCCCGGTTAGAGATTACGAGCGAAACATGGGGTTTTTCCAACACTTTAGGCCTCGAAAATGGCCCTGCCGGGGTCTGGAACGGGAATCGGCTACTGTAAAAATCGGAAACCGGCACGGGCACTTCGCTCGAGGGTTGAGTAACTTGTGGAAACTGACAGTTCGCAAATAGTTATCCCGGTTAGAGAATTATGAGCGAAACATAGGGTTTTCCAACACTTTAGGCTCGAAAACGGCCCGCCGGGGTCCTTAATGGAAATCAGCCGTCGGAAAGCTCAGAAACCGGCACGAGCACTTTGTTCGAGGGTAGATAAACTTATGGGAGTAGACGGTTCGCAAATAGGACTCCCGGTTAGAGAATTACGAGCGAAACATGGGGTTTTCCAACACTTCAGGATCGAAAATGGCTCGCCGGGGTCCGGAACAGGAATCGGCGGCCGGAAAAATTAGAAACCATCACGAGCACTTCGCTCGAGGGTAGATTAACTTGTGGGAACTGATGGTTCGCAAATAGGACTCCCGGAAAGAGAATTACGAGCGAAACATGTTGGTTTTCCAACACTTTACGCTAAAAAACGGCCCGCCGGGAGTCCAGAACTGGAATCGGCCGCCGGAAAAATTAGAAACAGGCACGAGCACTTTGTTCGAGGGTAGAGCAAGTTGGGAACTGTCGGTTCGAAATTAGGACTCCCGGTTAGAGAATTACGAGCGAAAATAGCATTTTCCAACACTTTAGGCTCGAAAACGGCCCCACCGGGGGTCCGGAACGGGAATCGGTCGCCGGAAAAATTGAAAACCGGTACGAGCACTTCGCTCGGGGGTAGAGTAACTTGTGGGACCTGACCGTTCGCAAATAGGAGTCCGGGTTAGAGAATCACGAGCGAAACATGGGGTTTTCCAACACTTTAGGCTCGAAAACGGCCCGCCGGGAGTCCGGAACGGGAATCGGCCGCCGGAAAAAATAGAAACCGGCACGAGCACTTTGTTCGAGGGTAGAGCAAGTTTGGGAACTGACGATTTGAAATTAGGACTCCCGGTTAGAGAATTACGAGCGAAAATAGCATTTTCCAACACTTCAGGCTCGAAAACGGCCCGCCGGGGGTCCGGAACGGGAATCGGCCTCCGGAAAAATTAAAGACCGGCACGAGCACTTTGCTCGGGGGTAGATAACCTGTGGGACCTGACGGTTTGCAAATAGAAGTCCCGATTAGAGAATACAAGCAAAACATGGGGTTTTTCGAACACTTTAGGCTCGAAAACGGCATGCCGAGGGTCCGGAACGGGAATCGACTGTAGAGAAAATCATAAATCGGCACGACCACTTCGATCAAGGGTAGAGTAACTTTTGTGAACTGATGGTTCGCAAGTAGGACTCCCAGTTAGGGAATTACGAGTGAAACATGTGGTTTTCCAACACTTTAGGCTCGAAAACGGCCAGCCGGGGTTCCGGAACGGGAATCGGCCGTCGGAAAAATCGAAAACCGGCACGACCACTTCGCTCGAGGGTTGACTGACTTGTGGGAACTGACAGTTCGCAATTAGGACACCCGGCTAGAGATTACGAAGGAAAAATGGGGTTGTCCAACACTTTAGGCTCGAAAACGGCCCACCAGGGGTATGGAACGGGAATCGGCATTTTGGAAAAATCGAAAACCGGCACGAGCACTTCGCTCGAGGGTAGAGTAACTTGTGGAAACTGACGGTTTCGCAAATAGCAGTCCCGGTTAGAGTATTACGAGCAAAACATGGGGTTTTCCAACAGTTTAGGCTCGAAAACGGCCCGCCGGGGGTCCGTAACGGGAATCAGCCATCGGAAAGCTCAGAAACCGGCAGGAGCACTTCTTTCTAGGGTAGAGAAACTTGTGGAAATAGACGGTTCGCAAATAAGACTCCCGGTTAGAGAATTACGAGCGAAACATGGGGTTTACCAACACTTTAGGCTAGAAAACGGCCAGCCAGGGGTCCGGAACGGGAATCGGCCGCCGGAAAAAATGAAAACCGGCACGAGTACTTAGCTCAGGGGTAGAGTAACCTATGGGGAATGATGGTTCAGAAATATGAGTCCCGGTTAGAGAATTACGAGCGAAACATGGGGTTTTCCAACACTTTAGGCTCGAAAATGGCCTGCCGGGGGTCTGGAACGGGAATCGTCTACTGTAAGAATCGGAAACCGGCACGGGCACTTCGCTCGAGGGTAGAGTAACTTGGGGAAACTGACGGTTCGCAAATAGTTATCCCGGTTAGAGAATTATGAGCGAAACATGGGGTTTTCCAACACTTTAGGCTCGAAAACGGCCCGCCGGGGGTCCTTAATGGGAATCAGCCATCGGAAAGCTCAGAAACAGGCAGGAGCACTTCGTTCGAGGGTAGATAAACTTATGGGAATAAACGGTTCGCAAATAGGACTCCCGGTTAGAGAATTACGAGCGAAACATGGGGTTTTCCAACACTTGAGGATCGAAAATGGCTCGCCGGGGTCCGGAACCGGAATCGGCAGCCGAAAAAATCAGAAACCGTCACGAGCACTTCGCTCGAGGGTAGATTAACTTGTGGGAACTGATGGTTCGCAAATAGGACTCCCAGTAAGAGAATTACGAGCGAAACATGTGGTTTTCCAACACTTTAGGCTCGAAAACGGCCCGCCGGGAGTCCAGAACTGGAAGCAGCCGCCGGAAAAATTAGAAACAGGCACGAGCACTTTGTTCGAGGGTAGAGCAAGTTTGGGAACTGTCAGGTTCGAAATTAGGACTCCCGGTTAGAGAATTACGAGCGAAAATAGCATTTTCCAACACTTTAGGCTCGATAACGGCCCACCGGGGGTCCGAAACGGGAATCGGCCGCCGGAAAAATTGAAAACTGGCACGAGCACTTCGCTCGGGGGAAGAGTAACCTGTGGGACCTGACCGTTCGCAAATAGGAGTCCGGGTTAGCGAATCACGAGCGAAACATGGGGTTTTCCAACACTTTAGGCTTGAAAACGGCCCGCCGAGGGTCCGGAATGGGTATCGGCAGTCGGAAAAATCAGAAATCAGCACGCGCACTTCGATCGAGGGTAGAGTAACTTTTGGGAACTGATGGTTCGCAAATAGGATTCCTGGTTAAAGAATTACGAGCGAAACATGTGGTTTTCGAACACTATAGGCTCGAAAAGGGCCCGCCGGCGGTTCGGAATGGGAATCGGCCGCCGGAAAAATTGAAAACTGGCACGAGTACTTTGTTGGAGGGTAGAGTAACCTAGGGGAATAGACGGGTCCCAATTAGGACTCCCGGTTAGAGAATTACGAGCGAAACATGGGGTTTTCCAACACTTTAGGCTCGAAAACGGCCCGCCGGGGGTCCGGAACTGGAATCGGCCGCCGGAAAACTCAAAAACCGGCATGAGCACTTTGTTTGAGGGTAGTGAAACTTGTGGGAATAGACGGTTCGCAAATAGGACTCCCGGTTAGAGAATTACGAGCGAAACATGGGGTTTTCCAACACTTTAGGCTCGAAAAAGGCTCGCCGGGGGTCCGGAACCGGAATCGGCAGCCGGAAAAATCAGAAACCATCACGAGCACTTCGGTCGAGGGTAGAGTAACTTGTGGGAACAGACGATTCGCAAATAGGAGTCCCGGTTAGAGAATTACGGGCGAAAGATGGGGTTTTCCAACATTTTAGGCTCGAAAACGGCCAGCCGGGTGTCCGGAATGGGAATCGGCCACCGGACCAATAGGAAACCGGCACTAGCACTTCGTTCGAGGGTAAAGAAACTTGTAGAAATTGACGGTTCGCTAATAGGACTCCCGGTTAGAGAATTAGGAGCGAAACATGGGGTTTTCCAACACTTCAGGCTCGAAAACGGCTCGCCGGGGGTCCGGAACCGGAATCGGCAGCCGGAAAAAATCAGAAACCATCATGAGCACTTCGCTCGAGGATAGAGTAACTTGTGGCAAATGACGGTTCACAAATAGGAGTCCTGGTTAGAGAATTACGCTGGAGAGATGGGGTTTTCGAACATTTTAGGCTCGAAAACGGCCAGCCGGGGGTCCGGATTGGGAATCGGCCGCCAGACCAATAGGAAACTGGCACGAGCACTTCGGTCGAGGGAAAAGAAACTTATAGAAATTGACGGTTTGCTAATAGGACTCCTGGTTAGAGAATTACGAGTGAAACACGGGGTTTTCCAACACTTTAGGCTCGAAAACGGCTCGTCGGGGGCCCGGAATCGGAATCGGCAGCCGTAAAAATCAGAAACCATCACGAGCACTTCGCTCGAGGGTAGAGTAACTTGTGGGAACTGACGGTTCGCAAATAGGTATCCCGGTGAGAGAATTACGAGCGAAAGATGGGGTTTTCCAACACTTTAGGGTCGAAAATGGCCCGCCGGGGGTTGGGAACTGGAATTGGCAGCCGAAAAAATCAGAAACCATCACAAGCACTTTGCTTGAGGGTAGAGTAACTTGTGGTCCCGGTTAGAGAATTACGAGCGAAAGATGGGGTTTTCCTACACTTTAGGCTCGAAAACGGCCCGCCGGGGGTTCGAAATGGGAATCGGCCGCGGACCAATAGGAAACCGGCACGAGCACTTCGTTCGAGGGTAAAGTAATTCGTGGAAATTGACGGTTCATAAATAGGAGTCCCGGTTAGAGAATTACGAGCGAAACATGGGGTTTTCCAACACTTTAGGCTCGAAAACGGCCCACCGGGGGACCGTAATGGGAATCGGCCACCGAAAAAATCGAAAACTGGCACGAGCACTTCGCTCGTGGGTAAAGTAACATGTGAGAACTGTCGGTTCACAAATAGGACTCCCGGTTAGAGAATTACGAGCGAAACATGGGGTTTTCCAACACTTTAGGCTCGAAAATGGCCCGCCGGGGGTCCGGAACTGGAATCGGCAGCCGGAAAAATCAGAAACCATCACGAGCACTTCGCTCGAGGGTAGAGTAACTTGTGGGAACTGACGGTTCGCAAATAGGAGTCCCGGATAGAGAATTACGAGCGAAACATGGGGTTTTCCAACACTTTAGGCTCGAAAACGGTCCGCCGGGGGTCTGGAACGGTAATCGATTGTCGAAAAAAATAGAAATCGGCACGAGCACTTCGATCGAGGGTAGAGTAAGTTTTGCGAACTGATGCTTCGCAAATAGGACTCGTGGTTAGGGAATTACAAGTGAAACATGTGGTTTTCCAACACTTTTGGCTCGAAAACGGCCCGCCGGCGGTCCGGAACGGGAATCGGCCGCCGGAAAAATCGGAAACCGGCACGACCACTTCGCTCGAGGGTAGAGTGACTTGTGGGAACTGACAGTTCGCAATTAGGACACCCGGTTAGAGATTACGAGCGAAAAATGGGGTTTTCCAACACTTTAGGCTCGAAAACGGCCCGCCTGGGGTATGGAACGGGAATCGGCTTTTGGAAAAATCAATAACCGGCACGAGCACTTCGCTCGACGGTAGAGTAACTTTTGGAAACTGACGGTTCGCAAATAGCAGTCCCGGTTAGAGAATTTCGAGCTAAACATGGGGTTTTCCAACACTTTAGGCTAGAAAACGGCGCGCGAGGGGTCCGGAACGGGAATCGGCCGCCGAGAAAATTGAAAACCGACGCGAATACTTAGCTCAGGGTAGAGTAACCTCTGGGAAATGATGGTTCGCAAATATGTGTCCCGGTTAGAGAATTACGAGCGAAACATGGGGTTTACCAACACTTTAGGCTCGAAAATGGCCTGCTGGGGGTCTGGAACGGGAATCGGCTGCTGTAAAAATCGGAAACCGGCACGGGCACTTCGCTCGAGGGTAGAGTAACTTGTGGAAACTGACGGTTCGCAAATAGTTATCCCGGTTAGAGAATCATGAGCGAAACATGGGGTTTTCCAACACTTTAGGCTCGAAAACGGCCCGCCGGGGGTCCTTAATGGAAATCAGCCGTCGGAAAGCTCAGAAACCGGCACGAGCACTTTGTTCGAGGGTAGATAAACTTATGGGAGTAGACGGTTCGCAAATAGGACTCCCGGTTAGAGAATTACGAGCGAAACATGGGGTTTTCCAACACTTCAGGATCGAAAATGGCTCGCCGGGGTCCGGAACAGGAATCGGCGGCCGGAAAAATTAGAAACCATCACGAGCACTTCGCTCGAGGGTAGATTAACTTGTGGGAACTGATGGTTCGCAAATAGGACTCCCGGAAAGAGAATTACGAGCGAAACATGTGGTTTTCCAACACTTTACGCTAAAAAACGGCCCGCCGGGAGTCCAGAACTGGAATCGGCCGCCGGAAAAATTAGAAACAGGCACGAGCACTTTGTTCGAGGGTAGAGCAAGTTGGGAACTGTCGGTTCGAAATTAGGACTCCCGGTTAGAGAATTACGAGCGAAAATAGCATTTTCCAACACTTTAGGCTCGAAAACGGCCCGCCGGGGGTCCGGAACGGGAATCGGCCGCCGGAAAAATTGAAAACCAGCACGAGCACTTCGCTCGGGGGTAGAGTAACTTGTGGGACCTGACGGTTCGCAATTAGGAGTCCCGGTTAGAGAATCACGAGCGAAACATGGGGTTTTCCAACACTTTAGGCTCGAAAACGGCCCGCCGGGAGTCCGGAACGGGAATCGGCCGCCGGAAAAAATAGAAACCGGCACGAGCACTTTGTTCGAGGGTAGAGCAAGTTTGGGAACTGACGGTTTGAAATTAGGACTCCCGGTTAGAGAATTACGAGCGAAAATAGCATTTTCCAACACTTTAGGCTCGAAAACGGCCCGCCGGGGGTCCGGAACGGGAATCGGCCTCCGGAAAAATTAAAGACCGGCACGAGCACTTTGCTCGGGGGTAGATAACCTGTGGGACCTGACGGTTTGCAAATAGAAGTCCCGATTAGAGAAATACAAGCAAAACATGGGGTTTTTCGAACACTTTAGGCTCGAAAACGGCATGCCGAGGGTCCGGAACGGGAATCGACTGTAGAGAAAATCATAAATCGGCACGACCACTTCGATCAAGGGTAGAGTAACTTTTGTGAACTGATGGTTCGCAAGTAGGACTCCCAGTTAGGGAATTACGAGTGAAACATGTGGTTTTCCAACACTTTAGGCTCGAAAAAGGCCCGCCGGCGGTCCGAAACGGGAATCGGCCGTCGGAAAAATTGGAAACCGGCACGACCACTTCGCTCGAGGGTAGAGTGACTTGTGGGAACTGACAGTTCGCAATTAGGACACCCGGTTAGAGATTACGAAGGAAAAAATGGGGTTGTCCAACACTTTAGGCTCGAAAACGGCCCACCAGGGGTATGGAACGGGAATCGGCTTTTGGAAAAATCAATAACCGGCACGAGCACTTCGCTCGAGGGTAGAGTAACTTGTGGAAACTGACGGTTCGCAAATAGCAGTCCCGGTTAGTGAATTACGAGCAAAACATGGGGTTTTCGAACACTTTAGGCTCGAAAACGGCCCGCCGGGGGTCCGTAACGGGAATCAGCCGTCGGAAAGCTCAGAAACCGGCACGAGCACTTCTTTCTAGGGTAGAGAAACTTGTGGAAATAGAAGGTTCGCAAATAGGACTCCCGGTTAGAGAATTACGAGCGAAACATGGGGTTTACCAACACTTTAGGCTAGAAAACGGCCCGCCAGGGGTCCGGAACGGGAATCGGCCGCCGGAAAAATTGAAAACCGGCACGAGTACTTAGTTCGGGGTAGAGTAACCTATGGGGAATGATGGTTCTGAAATATGAGTCCCGGTTAGAGAATTACGAGCGAAACATGGGGTTTTCCAACACTTTAGGCTCGAAAATGGCCTGCCGGGGGTCTGGAACGGGAATCGTCTACTGTAAGAATCGGAAACCGGCACGGGCACATCGCTCGTGGGTAGAGTAACTTGTGGAAACTGACGGTTCGCAAATAGTTATCCCGGTTAGAGAATTATGAGCGAAACATGGGGTTTTCCAACACTTTAGGCTCGAAAACGGCCCGCCGGGGGTCCTTAATGGGAATCAGCCATCGGAAAGCTCAGAAACAGGCAGGAGCACTTCGTTCGAGGGTAGATAAACTTATGGGAATAAACGGTTCGCAAATAGGACTCCCGGTTAGAGAATTACGAGCGAAACATGGGGTTTTCCAACACTTGAGCATCGAAAATGGCTCGCCGGGGTCCGGAACCGGAATCGGCAAGTCGAAAAAATCAGAAACCGTCACGAGCACTTCGCTCGAGGGTAGATTAACTTGTGGGAACTGATGGTTCGCAAATAGGACTCCCAGTAAGAGAATTACGAGCGAAACATGTGGTTTTCCAACACTTTAGGCTCGAAAACGGCCCGCCGGGAGTCCAGAACTGGAAGCAGCCGCCGGAAAAATTAGAAACAGGCACGAGCACTTTGTTCGAGGGTAGAGCAAGTTTGGGAACTGTCGGTTCAAAATTAGGACTCCCGGTTAGAGAATTACGAGCGAAAATAGCATTTTCCAACACTTTAGGCTCGATAACGGCCCACCGGGGGTCCGAAACGGGAATCGGCCGCCGGAAAAATTGAAAACTGGCACGAGCACTTCGCTCGGGGGAAGAGTAACCTGTGGGACCTGACCGTTCGCAAATAGGAGTCCGGGTTAACGAATCACGAGCGAAACATGGGGTTTTCCAACACTTTAGGCTTGAAAACGGCCCGCCGAGGGTCCGGAATGGGTATCGGCAGTCGGAAAAATCAGAAATCAGCACGCGCACTTCGATCGAGGGTAGAGTAACTTTGGGAACTGATGGTTCGCAAATAGGATTCCTGGTTAAAGAATTACGAGCGAAACATGTGGTTTTCGAACACTATAGGCTCGAAAAGGGCCCGCCGGCGGTTCGGAATGGGAATCGGCCGCCGGAAAAATTGAAAACTGGCACGAGTACTTTGTTGGAGGGTAGAGTAACCTAGGGGAATAGACGGGTCCCAATTAGGACTCCCGGTTAGAGAATTACGAGCGAAACATGGGGTTTTCCAACACTTTAGGCTCGAAAACGGCCCGCCGGGGGTCCAGAACTGGAATCGGTCGCCAGAAAACTCAAAAACCGCATGAGCACTTTGTTTGAGGGTAGTGAAACTTGTGGAATAGACGGTTCGCAAATAGGACTCCCGGTTAGAGAATTACGAGCGAAACATGGGTTTTCCAACACTTTAGACTCAAAAAAGGCTCGCCGGGGGTCCGGAACCAGAATCGGCACCCGGAAAAATCAAAAACCATCACGAGCACTTCGGTCGAGGGTAGAGTAACTTGTGGGAACAGACGATTCGCAAATAGGAGTCCCGGTTAGAGAATTACGGGCGAAAGATGGGGTTTTCCAACATTTTAGGCTCGAAAACGGCCAGCCGGGTGTCCGGAATGGGAATCGGCCACCGGACCAATAGGAAACTGGTACTAGCACTTCGTTCGAGGGTAAAGAAACTTGTAGAAATTGACGGTTCGCTAATAGGACTCCCGGTTAGAGAATTAGGAGCGAAACATGGGGTTTTCCAACACTTTAGGCTCGAAAACGGCTCGCCGGGGGTCCGGAACCGGAATCGGCAGCCGGAAAAATCAGAAACCATCACGAGCACTTCGCTCGAGGATAGAGTAACTTGTGGGAACTGACGGTTCGCAAATAGGAGTCCTGGTTAGAGAATTACGGGGGAAAGATGGGGTTTTCGAACATTTTAGGCTCGAAAACGGCCAGCCGGGGGTCTGGATTGGGAATCGGCCGCCAGACCAATAGGAAACTGGCACGAGCACTTCGGTAGAGGAAAAGAAACTTGTAGAAATTGACGGTTTGCTAATAGGACTCCTGGTTAGAGAATTACGAGTGAAACACGGGGTTTTCCAACACTTTAGGCTCGAAAACGGCTCGTCGGGGGCCCGGAATCGGAATCGGCAGCCGTAAAAATCAAGAAACCATCACGAGCACTTCGCTCGAGGGTAGAGTAACTTGTGGGAACTGACGGTTCGCAAATAGGTATCCCGGTGAGAGAATTACGAGCGAAAGATGGGGTTTTCCAACACTTTAGGGTCGAAAATGGCCCGCCGGGGGTTGGGAACTGGAATTGGCAGCCGAAAAAATCAGAAAACCATCACAAGCACTTTGCTTGAGGGTAGAGTAACTTGTGGTCCCGGTTAGAGAATTACGAGCGAAAGATGGGGTTTTCCTACACTTTAGGCTCGAAAACGGCCCGCCGGGGGTTCGAAATGGGAATCGGCCGCGGACCAATAGGAAACCGGCACGAGCACTTCGTTCGAGGGTAAAGTAATTCGTGGAAGTTGACGGTTCATAAATAGGAGTCCCGGTTAGAGAATTACGAGCGAAACATGGGGTTTTCCAACACTTTAGGCTCGAAAACGGCCCACCGGGGGACCGTAATGGGAATCGGCCACCGAAAAATCGAAAACTGGCACGAGCACTTCGCTCGTGGGTAAAGTAACATGTGAGAACTGTCAGTTCACAAATAGGACTCCCGGTTAGAGAATTACGAGCGAAACATGGGGTTTTCCAATACTTTAGGCTCGAAAATGGCCCGCCGGGGGTCCGGAACAGGAATCGGCACCAGGAAAAATCAGAAACCATCACGAGCACTTTGCTCGAGGGTAGAGTAACTTGTAGGAACTGACGGTTCGCAAATAGGAGTCCCGGATAGAGAATTACGAGCGAAACATGGGGTTTTCCAACACTTTAGGCTCGAAAACGGTCCGCCGGGGGTCCTGGAACGGTAATCGATTGTCGAAAAAAATAGAAATCGGCACGAGCACTTCGATCGAGGGTAGAGTAAGTTTGCGAACTGATGCTTCGTAAATAGGACTCCCTGTTAGGGAATTACGAGTGAAACATGTGGTTTCCAACACTTTTGCTCGAAAACGGCCCGCCGGCGGTCCGGAACAGGAATTGGCCGGCGGAAAAATTGGAAACCGGCACGACCACTTCGCTCGAGGGTAGAGTGACTTGTGGGAACTGACAGTTTCGCAATTAGGACACCCGGTTAGAGATTACGAGCGAAAAATGGGGTTTTCCAACACTTTAGGCGCGAAAACGGCCCGCCTGGGGTACGGAACGGGAATCGGCTTCTTGGAAAAATCAAAAACCGGCACGAGCACTGCGCTCGAGGGTAGAGTAACTTGTGGAAACTGACGGTTTCGCAATAGCAGTCCCGGTTAGAGAATTTTCGAGCTAAACATGGGGTTTTCCAACACTTTAGGCTAGAAAACGGCGCGCGAGGGGTCCGGAACGGGAATCGGCCGCCGAGAAAATTGAAAACCGACGCGAATACTTAGCTCAGGGTAGAGTAACCTCTGGGAAATGATGGTTCGCAAATATGTGTCCCGGTTAGAGAATTACGAGCGAAACATGGGGTTTTCCAACACTTTAGGCTCGAAAATGGCCTGCCGGGGGTCTGGAACGGGAATCGGCTGCTGTAAAAATCGGAAACCGGCACGGGCACATCGCTCGTGGGTAGAGTAACTTGTGGAAACTGACGGTTCGCAAATAGTTATCCCGGTTAGAGAATTATGAGCGAAACATAGGGTTTTCCAACACTTTAGGCTCGAAAACGGCCCGCCGGGGGTCCTTAATGGAAATCAGCCGTCGGAAAGCTCAGAAACCGGCACGAGCACTTTGTTCGAGGGTAGATAAACTTATGGGAGTAGACGGTTCGCAAATAGGACTCCCGGTTAGAGAATTACGAGCGAAACATGGGGTTTTCCAACACTTCAGGATCGAAAATGGCTCGCCGGGGTCCGGAACAGGAATCGGCGGCCGGAAAAATTAGAAACCATCACGAGCACTTCGCTCGAGGGTAGATTAACTTGTGGGAACTGATGGTTTCGCAAATAGGACTCCCGGAAAGAGAATTACGAGCGAAACATGTGGTTTTCCAACACTTTACGCTAAAAAACGGCCCGCCGGGAGTCCAGAACTGGAATCGGCCGCCGGAAAAATTAGAAACAGGCACGAGCACTTTGTTCGAGGGTAGAGCAAGTTTGGGAACTGACGGTTCGAAATTAGGACTCCCGGTTAGAGAATTACGAGCGAAAATAGCATTTTCCAACACTTTAGGCTCGAAAACGGCCCGCCGGGGGTCCGGAACGGGAATCGGCCGCCGGAAAAATTGAAAACCAGCACGAGCACTTCGCTCGGGGGTAGAGTAACTTGTGGGACCTGACGGTTCGCAAATAGGAGTCCCGGTTAGAGAATTACGAGCGAAACATGGGGTTTTCCAACACTTTAGGCTCGAAAACGGCCCGCCGGGAGTCCGGAACGGGAATCGGCCGCCGGAAAAAATAGAAACCGGCACGAGCACTTTGTTCGAGGGTAGAGCAAGTTTGGGAACTGACGGTTTGAAATTAGGACTCCCGGTTAGAGAATTACGAGCGAAAATAGCATTTTCCAACACTTCAGGCTCGAAAAACGGCCCGCCGGGGGTCCGGAACGGGAATCGGCCTCCGGAAAAATTAAAGACCGACATGAGCACTTTGCTCGGGGGTAGATAACCTGTGGGACCTGACGGTTTGCAAATAGAAGTCCCGATTAGAGAATACAAGCAAAACATGGGGTTTTTCGAACACTTTAGGCTCGAAAACGGCATGCCGAGGGTCCGGAACGGGAATCGACTGTAGAGAAAATCATAAATCGGCACGACCACTTCGATCAAGGGTAGAGTAACTTTTGTGAACTGATGGTTCGCAAGTAGGACTCCCAGTTAGGGAATTACGAGTGAAACATGTGGTTTTCCAACACTTTAGGCTCGAAAAAGGCCCGCCGGCGGTCCGGAACGGGAATCGGCCGTCGGAAAAAATTGGAAACCGGCACGACCACTTCGCTCGAGGGTAGAGTGACTTGTGGGAACTGACAGTTCGCAATTAGGACACCCGGTTAGAGATTACGAAGGAAAAATGGGGTTGTCCAACACTTTAGGCTCGAAAACGGCCCACCAGGGGTATGGAACGGGAATCGGCTTTTAGAAAAATCAAAAACCGGCACGAGCACTTCGCTCGAGGGTAGAGTAACTTGTGGAAACTGACGGTTCGCAAATAGTAGTCCCGGTTAGTGAATTACGAGCAAAACATGGGGTTTTCCAACACTTTAGGCTCGAAAAACGGCCCGCCGGGGGTCCGTAACGGGAATCAGCCATCGGAAAAGCTCAGAAATCGGCACGAGCACTTCTTTCTAGTGTAGAGAAACTTGTGGAAATAGAAGGTTCGCAAATAGGACTCCCGGTTAGAGAATTACGAGCGAAACATGGGGTTTACCAACACTTTAGGCTAGAAAACGGCCAGCCAGGGGTCCGGAATGGGAATCGGCCGCCGGAAAAAAATGAAAACCGGCACGAGTACTTAGCTCGGGGTAGAGTAACCTATGGGGAATGATGGTTCAGAAATATGAGTCCCGGTTAGAGAATTACGAGCGAAACATGGGGTTTTCCAACACTTTAGGCTCGAAAATGGCCTGCCGGGGGTCTGGAACGGGAATCGTCTACTGTAAGAATCGGAAACCGGCACGGGCACTTCGCTCGAGGGTAGAGTAACTTGGGGAAACTGACGGTTCGCAAATAGTTATCCTGGTTAGAGAATTATGAGCGAAACATGGGGTTTTTCTAACACTTTAGGCTCGAAAACGGCCCGCCGGGGGTCCTTAATGGGAATCAGCCGTCGGAAAGCTCAAAAACAGGTTGGAGCACTTCGTTCGAGGGTAGATAAACTTATGGGAAATAGACGGTTCGCAAATAGGACTCCCGGTTAGAGAATTACGAGCGAAACATGGGGTTTTCCAACACTTGAGGATCGAAAATGGCCCGCTGGGGTCCGGAACCGGAATCGGCAGCCGAAAAAATCAGAAACCATCACGAGCACTTCGCTCGAGGGTAGATTAACTTGTGGGAACTGATGGTTCGCAAATAGGACTCCCGGTAAGAGAATTACGAGCGAAACATGTGGTTTTCCAACACTTTAGGCTCGAAAACGGCCCGCCGGGAGTCCAGAACTGGAAGCAGCCGCCGGAAAAATTAGAAACAGGCACGAGCACTTTGTTCGAGGGTAGAGCAAGTTTGGGAACTGACGGTTCGAAATTAGGACTCCCGGTTAGAGAATTACGAGCGAAAATAGCATTTTCCAACACTTTAGGCTCGAAAACGGCCCGCCGGGGGTCCGGAACGGGAATCGGCCGCCGGAAAAATTGAAAACCGGCACGAGCACTTCGCTCGGGGGTAGAGTAACCTGTGGGACCTGACGGTTCGCAAATAGGAGTCCCGGTTAGCGAATCACGAGCGAAACATGGGGTTTTCCAACACTTTAGGCTCGAAAACGGCCCGCCGAGGGTCCGGAATGGGTATCGGTAGTCGGAAAAATTAGAAATCAGCACGCGCACTTCGATCGAGGGTAGAGTAACTTTTGGGAACTGATGGTTCGCAAATAGGATTCCTGGTTAAAGAATTACGAGCGAAACATGTGGTTTCGAACACTATAGGCTCGAAAACGGCCCGCCGGCGGTCCGGAATGGGAATCGGCCGCCGGAAAAATTGAAAACTGGCATGAGTACTTTGTTGGAGGGTAGAGTAACCTAGGGGAATAGACGGGTCCCAATTAGGACTCCCGGTTAGAGAATTACGAGCGAAACATGGGGTTTTCCAACACTTTAGGCTCGAAAACGGCCCGCCGGGGGTCCGGAACTGGAATCGGCCGCCGGAAAACTCAAAAACCGGCATGAGCACTTTGTTTGAGGGTAGTGAAACTTGTGGGAATAGACGGTTCGCAAATAGGACTCCCGGTTAGAGAATTACGAGCGAAACATGGGGTTTTCCAACACTTTAGGCTCGAAAAAGGCTCGCCGGGGGTCCGGAACCGGAATCGGCAGCCGGAAAAATCAGAAACCATCACGAGCACTTCGGTCGAGGGTAGAGTAACTTGTGGGAACAGACGATTCGCAAATAGTAGTCCCGGTTAGAGAATTACGGGCGAAAGATGGGGTTTTCCAACATTTTAGGCTCGAAAACGGCCAGCCGGGTGTCCGGAATGGGAATCGGCCGTCGGACCAATAGGAAACTGGCGCTAGCACTTCGTTCGAGGGTAAAGAAACTTGTAGAAATTGACGGTTCACTAATAGGACTCCCGGTTAGAGAATTAGGAGCGAAACATGGGGTTTTCCAACACTTCAGGCTCGAAAACGGCTCGCCGGGGGTCCGGAACCGGAATCGGCAGCCGGAAAAAATCAAAACCATCATGAGCACTTCGCTCGAGGATAGAGTTAACTTGTGGGAACTGACGGTTCGCAAATAGGAGTCCTGGTTAGAGAATTACGGGGAAAAGATGGGGTTTTCGAACATTTTAGGCTCGAAAACGGCCAGCCGGGGGTCCGGATTGGGAATCGGCCACCAGACCAATAGGAAAACTTGCACGAGCACTTCGGTAGAGGGAAAAGAAACGTGTAGAAATTGAACGGTTTGCTAATAGGACTCCTGGTTAGAGAATTACGAGTGAAACACGGGGTTTTCCAACACTTTAGGCTCGAAAAACGGCTCGTCGGGGGTCCGGAACCGGAATCGGCAGCCGTAAAAATTCAGAAACCATCATGAGCACTTCGCTCGAGGGTAGAGTAACTTGTGGGAACTGACGGTTCGCAAATAGGTATCCCGGTGAGAGAATTACGAGCGAAAGATGGGGGTTTCCAACACTTTAGGCTCGAAAATGGCTCGCCAGGGGTTCGAAATCGAAATCGGCCGCTGGAAAAATCAGAAACCATCACGAGCACTTCGCTCGAGGGTAGAGTAACTTGTGGGAACGGACGGTTCGCAAATAGGAGTTCCGGTTAGAGAATTACGGGCGAAAGATTGGGGTTTTCCAACATTTTAGGCTCGAAAACGGCAAGCCGGGGGTCCGAAATGGGAATCGGCCACCGGACCAGTAGGAAACCGGCACGAACACTTCGGTCGAGGGGTAAAGTAACTTGTAGAAATTGACGGTTTTGCTAATAGGACTCCCGGTTAGAGAATTACGAGCAAAAGACGGGGTTTTTCCAACACTTTAGCCTCGAAAACGGCTCGCCGGGTGTCCGGAACTGGAATCGGCAGCCGGAAAAATCAGAAACCATCACGAGCACTTCGTTCGAGGGTAGAGTAACTTGCGAGAATGGACGGTTCGCAAATAGGAGTCCCGCTTAGAGAATTATGAGCGAAAGATGGGGTTTTCCAACACTTTAGGCTCGAAAACGGCCCGCCGGGGGGCCGGAATGGGAATCGGCTGCTGGACCAATAGGAAACCGGCTCGAGCACTTCGTTCGAGGGTAAAGTAACTCGTAGAAAATTGACGGTTCACAAATAGGAGTCCCGGTTAGAGAATTACGAGCGAAACATGGGGTTTTGTAACACTTTAGGCTCGAAAACGGCCCGCCGTGGGTCCGTAATGGGAATCGGGCACCGAAAAAGTCGGAAACCGGCACGAGCTCTTCGCCCGAGGGTAAAGTAACTTGTGGGAACTGACGGTTCCACAAATAGGACTCCCGGTTAGAGAATTACGAGCGAAACATGGGGTTTTTCCAACACTTTAGGCTAGAAAAACGTCTCGCCGGGGGTCCGGAACCGGAATCGGCAGCCGAAAAATTCATAAACCATCACGAGCAGTTCGTTTCGAGGGTAGAGTAACTTGTGGGAACTGACGGTTTTGCAAATAGGAGTCCCGGTAAGAGAGTTTACGAGCGAAACATTGGGTTTTCCAACACTTTAGGCTCGAAAACGGCCCGCCGGGGGTCCGGACGGGAATCGACTGTCGAAAAAATCAAAAATCGGCACGAGTATTTCGATCGTGGGTAGAGTAGCTTTTGGGAACTGATGGTTCGCAAATAGAACTCCCGGTTAGGGAACTACGGGTGAAACATGAGGTTTTCCAACACTTTAGGCTCGAAAACGGCTCGCCGGCGGTCCGGAACAGAAATCTGCCGCCGGAAAAATCAGAAACCGGCACAACCACTTCGCTCGAGGGTAGAGTCACTTGTGGGAAACTGATGGTTTGCAAATAGGAGTCCGGTAAGAGAGTTACGAGCGAAAAATGGGGTTTTTCCAACACTTAGGCTCGAAAACGGCCCGCCCAGGGTACGGAACGAGAATCGGCCTCTGGAAAAATCGAAAACTAGCACGGGCACTTCGCTCGAGGGCAGAGGAACTTGTGGAAATGGACGGTTTCGCAAATAGCAGTCCCGGTTAGAGAATTACGAGCGAAACATTGGGTTTTCCAACACTTTAGGCTCGAAAACGGCCCGCGGGGGGGTCCGTAACGGGAATCAGCAGGCGGAAAGCTCAGAAAACCGGCACGAGCACCTCGTTCCAGGGTAGAGAAACTTATGGGAATAGACGGTTCATAAATAGGACTCCCGGTTAGAGAATTAGGAGCGAAACTTGGGGTTTTCCAACACTTTAGGCTCGAAAATTGCTCGCCGGGGGACCGGAACCGGAATCGGCAGCCGAAAAAATTAGAAACCATCATGAGCACCTCGCTCGAGGGTAGAGTAACTTGTGGGAACTGACGGTTCACAAATAGGAGTCCCGGTTACAGAATTACGAGCGAAAGATGGGGTTTTCCAACACTTTAGGCTGGAAAACGGCCCGCCGGGGGTCCGGAATGGGAATCAGCCCCCGGACTTGTTAGGTTTTTGTTTATTGCAATTTGATGGATGCATCATTCATTTTATTCATCTCATGAATTTTCACACATGCATTGATTTAGAAAATCTTGAAATCTTGATTTACTCATGCATTGTTTTAAATTCTGTAAATCTCTTGTTACATGCATGTTTTGGTTTTAAACTTGGATGCATTTAATTTGAAAAAGAATTTTCATATATCAAGCTAGCCAATGATTTAATGTTTCAAATGATTTTTGGCTTTTTATATTTCATGATTTTAAACCTCTTAGAATGATTTAAAATCATGTTTCCATGCTTGATTTAATGGCCCAAAAGAATCCCCTCAAGAATCACTTTAAAGTATGAGAAAAAATGGGAATTCTGGTCCCAAGGTCGACCTGCAGTGTACCAGGTCGACCTGCCCATGGACCAGGTCGACCTGGCACACTGCAGGTCGACCGGGCAGAGGGCCGTTGGCCTTCCAACGGTCATATTTGTGACCGTTTGTATTCGGTCGACCGGGGATGGTATGGGGTCGACCGAAGACACGTTGATACTCACTTTTGAGTATAAATATGAGTTCATTCCCATGAGAAAAGGGTTTGAACATTTTGGAGCTTCCTAAGCACTCTTTGAGGTGTTTAAAGAGAAGAAAAAGGGGATGAACTAAGAGAGACCAAGAGGGTCATTAGTAAAGCTCAAGCTTGGATTAATGAAGTTAAATCTCCAAGTAAGCTTTGCTTAAACTAATCATATGTTATATGCTTTGTTTAAATCTTTGGGAAATGTTTAATAGCATGATAACTATGATGTGTTGAATCCATTCTTCTTATAATCTTTGATTTTATTGGATTCTTCACTAGATTCAAATCAAGGTTGTTTTAGAAAACTTCTTAAACATGTTTAGTCAAAATCTTTGATTTCCTTTATAACATGTTTCTTTAACTTGTTTGAATCCTCTTTGTTGTTTTCAATCTATTTGAAGTTTAGTTAAACAAATTTATTTTTGAAAACAACATTGAACATGCATCACTTGTTTTAATCTTAATTAGTTTCATACAACTTGTGACATTTTGATTTTCATAATCATTAGCAAGTTTGCATTTTCTACAAGTGATTTGCATTACACTTCAATCATATCTTTTTATGTGGATTAAACTTTTAAATGCTATTAGCATAAATTGATTGAGCTTGCATTTTTAACTTGATTGAAGTATTCACACACACACATCATGAGCATACATCTTTGCATTTCATAGAGTGTTGTGTGAGTTAGATTTTCATTTTCTTATCCGCCCTACTTAGAGGCAATTTTATTGAGCTTAAATTGTAATCTCCTAAGAGTGTTTTGTGAAGACACTTTCTTTGAGAGAAATCTTTATGTATTAAGGTTATTGCTTAGCCTAAGAAAAGCATTGTGTAAAGGTTATTGCTTAGCCTATAAAAAGCACATTGTAAGGTTATTGCTTAGCCTAGAAAAGCATAGTTGTAGAGGTTTATTGCTTAGCCTTTGAAAAGCAGAATAGTGGAAATCCGGTGGGGTGTTGGATACACAAGCCGGTAGTGGATGTAGGCATTGAGGCCGAACCACTATAAATCTTTGTGTAGTGGTGATTGCTTTTTGTGGTGATTGTTTTGTTTAGCTTCCGCATTATGTATGTTAATCATCACATGTGACTAGTTTGTTTTAAAGAAATTAAAATTGGTCATAATTAGTCATTAAGTGTAGCTCAACCTATTCACCCCCCCTCTAGGGTTAGGATCCCAAGGACTTTCAGGACCAATAGGAAACCCGGCACGAGCACTTCGTTCGAGGGTAAAGTAACTCGTGGAAATTGACGGTTTGCAAATAGGAGTCCTCCGGTTAGAGAATTACGAGTGAAACATGGGGTTCTCCATCACTTTAGGCTCGAAAAACGGCCCGCCGGGGGTCCGTTATGGGAATCGGCCCACCGAAAAAATCGGAAAACCGGCACGAGGTCTTCGCTCGTGGGGTAAAGTAACTTGTGGGGAACTGACGGTTCACAAATAGGACTCCCGGTTAGAGAATTACGAGCGAAACATGGAGTTTTCCAACACTTTAGGCTCGAAAACGTCCCGCCGGGGGTCCGGAACTGGAATCGACAGTCGAAAAATTCAGAAACCTTCACGAGCACTTCGCTCGAGGGTAGAGTAACTTGTGGGAACTGACGGTTCGCAAAGAGGAGTCCCGGTTAGAGAATTACGAGCGAAACATGGGGTTTTCCAACAATTTAGGCTCGTAAGCGGCCCGTCGGGGGTCTGGAACCGGAATCGACTGTCGAACAAATCAGAAATCAGCACGAGCACTTCGATCGAGGGTAGAGTAACTTTTGCGAACTGATGGTTCGCAAATAGGACTCCCGATTAGGGAATTACGAGTGAAACATGTGGTTTTCCAACACTTTACGCTCGAAAATGGCCCGCCGGGGGCCCGGAACGAGAATCGGCCGCCGAAAAAATTGGAAACCGGCACGACCACTTTGCTCGAGGGTTGAGTGACTTGTGGGAACTGACAGTTCGCAATTAGGACACCCGGTTAGAGATTACGAGCGAAAAATGGGGTTTTTCCAACACTTTAGTCTCGAAAATGGCCCGCCCGGGGTATGGAACGAGAATCGGGTTCTAGAAAAATCGAAAACCGGCACGAGCACTTCGCTCGAGGGTAGAGTAACTTGTGGAAACTGACGGTTCGCAAATAGCAGTCCCGGTTAGAGAATTACGAGCGAAACATGGGGTTTTCTAACACTTTAGGCTAAAAAAACGGCCCGCCGGGGGTCCGTAACGGGAATCAGCCGTCGGAAAGCTCAGAAACCGGCACGAGCACTTCTTTCTAGGGTAGAGAAACTTGTGGAAATAGAAGGTTCGCAAATAAGACTCCCGGTTATAGAGTTACGACCGAAACACGGGGTTTTTCCAGCACTTTAGGCTAGAAAATGGCCCGCCAGGGGTCCGGAACGGGAATCAGCCACCAGAAAAATTAAAAACCAGCACGAGCACTTTGCTCGGGGGTAGAGTAACCTGTGGGACCTGACGGTTCACAATAGGAGTCCCGGTTAGGGGAATCACGAGCGAAACATGGGGTTTTCCAACACTTTAGGCTAATAACGGCCCGCCGGGTGTCCGGAATGGGTATCGGCTGTCGGAAAAATCCGAAATCGGCATGCGCACTTCGATCGAGGGTAGAGTAACTTTTAAGAACTGATGGTTCGCAAATCGGACTCCCGGTTAGAGAATTACGAGCAAAACATGTGGCTTTCCAACACTTTACGCTCGAAAACGGCCCGCCGGCGGTCCGGAACGGGAATCGGCCACCGGAAAAATTGAAAACCGGCACGAGTACTTCGTTGTAGGGTAGAGTAACTTGTGGGATTAGACTTGTCCCAAATAGGACTCCCGGTTAGAGAATTACGAGCGAAACATGGGGTTTTCCAACACTTTAGGCTCGAAAATGGCTCGCCAGGGGTTCGGAACCAGAATCGGCCGCTGGAAAAATCAGAAACCATCATGAGCACTTCGCTCGAGGGTAGAGTAACTTGTGGGAACAGACGGTTCGCAAATAGGAGTTCCGGTTAGAGAATTACGGGCGAAAGATGGGGTTTTCCAACATTTTAGGCTCGAAAACGGCAAGCCGGGGGTCCGGAATTGGAATCGGCCGCCGGACCAGTAGGAAACCGGCACGAGCACTTCGTTCGAGGGTAAAGTAACTTGTAGAAATTGACGGTTTGCTAATAGGACTCCCGGTTAGAGAATTACGAGCAAAAGACGGGGTTTTCCAACACTTTAGGCTCGAAAACGGCTCGCCGGGTGTCTGGAACTGGAATCGGCAGCCGGAAAAATCAGAAACCATCACGAGCACTTCGTTCGAGGGTAGAGTAACTTGCGGGAATGGACGGTTCGCAAATAGTAGTCCCGGTTAGAGAATTATGAGCAAAAGATGGGGTTTTCCAACACTTTAGGCTCGAAAACGGACCGCCAGCGGTCCGGAACGGGAATCGGCCACCGGAAAAAATTGAAAACCGGCACGAGTACTTCGTTGTAGGGTAGAGTAACTTGTGGGATTAGACTTGTCCCAAATAGGACTCCCGGTTAGAGAATTACGAGCGAAACATGGGGTTTTCCAACACTTTAGGCTCGAAAATGGCTCGCCAGGGGTTCGGAACCAGAATCGGCCGCTGGAAAAATCAGAAACCATCATGAGCACTTCGCTCGAGGGTAGAGTAACTTGTGGGAACAGACGGTTCGCAAATAGGAGTTCCGGTTAGAGAATTACGGGCGAAAGATGGGGTTTTCCAACATTTTAGGCTCGAAAACGGCAAGCCGGGGGTCCGAATTGGAATCGGCCGCCGGACCAGTAGGAAACCGGCACGAGCACTTCGTTCGAGGGTAAAGTAACTTGTAGAAATTGACGGTTTGCTAATAGGACTCCCGGTTAGAGAATTACGAGCAAAAGACGGGGTTTTCCAACACTTTAGCCTCGAAAACGGCTCGCCGGGTGTCTGGAACTGGAATCGGCAGCCGGAAAAATCAGAAACCATCACGAGCACTTCGTTCGAGGGTAGAGTAACTTGCGGGAATGGACGGTTCGCAAATAGCAGTCCCGGTTAGAGAATTATGAGCAAAAGATGGGGTTTTCCAACACTTTAGGCTCGAAAACGGCCCGCCGGGGGGCCGGAATGGGAATCGGCTGCTGGACCAATTGAAAACCGGCACGAGCACTTCGTTCGAGGGTAAAGTAACTCGTGGAAATTGACGGTTGGCAAATAGGAGTCGCGGTTAGAGAATTACGAGCGAAACATGAGGTTTTCCAACACTTTAGGATCGAAAACGGCCCGCCGGGGGTCCGTAGTGAGAATCGGCCACCGAAAAAATTGGAAACCGGCACGAGCACTTCGCTCGTGGGTAAAGTAACTTGTGGGAACGGACGGTTCATAAATAGGACTCCCGGTTAGAGAATTACGAGCGAAACATGGGGTTTTCCAACACTTAAGGCTTGAAAACGGCCCATCGGGGGTCCGGAACCGGAATCGCAGCCGGAAAAATCAGAAAACATCACGAGCACTTCGCTCGAGGGTAGAGTAACTTGTGAGAACTGTTGGTTCGCAAATAGGAGTCCCGGTTAGAGAATTACGTGCGAAACATGGGGTTTTCCAACACCTTAGGCTCGAAAACGGCCCGCCGGGGGTCTGGAAAGGGAATCTACTGTCGAAAAAATCAGAAATTAGCACGAGCACTTCGATCGAGGGTAGAGTAAGTTTTTCGAACTGATGGTTCGCAATTAGGACTCCCAGTTAGGGAATTACGAGTGAAACATGTGGTTTTCCAACACTTTAGGCTCGAAAACAGCCCGCCGGCGGTCCCGAAACGGGAATCGGTCGCTGGAAAAATTGAAAACCGGCACGACCACTTCGCTCGAGGGTAGAGTGACTTGTGGGAACTGACAGTTCGGAAATAGGACTCCCGGTTAGAGATTACGAGCAAAACATGGGGTTTTCCAACACTTTAGGCTCAAAAACGGCCCGCCGGGGGTCTGGAAAGGGAATCTACTGTCGAAAAAATCAGAAATTGGCACGAGCACTTCGATGGAGGGTAGAGTAACTTTTTCCGAACAGATGGTTCGCAAATAGGACTCCCGGTTAGGGAATTACGTGTGAAACATGTGGTTTTCCAACACTTTAGGCTCGAAAACGGCCCGCCGGCGGTCCAGAACGGGAAATCGGCCGCCGGAAAAAATCGAAAACCGGCACGACCACATCGCTAAAGATGACTTGTGGAAACTGACGGTTCGCAAATAGCAGTCCCGGTTAGAGAATTACGAGCGAGACATGGGGTTTTCCAACACTTTAGGCTTAAAAACGGCCCGCCGGGGGTCCTTAACGGGAATCAGCCATCGAAATGTTTCAGAAACAGGCATGAGCACTTTGTTCGAGGGTAGATAAACTTGTGGGAATAGACGGTTCGCAAATAGGACTCCCGGTTAGAGAATAACGAGCGAAAGATGGGGTTTTCCAACACTTTGGATCGAAAATGGCTCTCCGGGGATCCGGAACTAGGATCGGCAGCCGGAAAAAATCAGAAAACCAACATGAACACTTCGTTTGAGGGTAGTGTAACTTGTAGGAACTGACGGTTCACAAATTGGACTCTCGGTTAGAGAATTACGAGCGAAACATCGGGTTTTCCAACACTTTAGGCTCGAAAATTGCCAGACGGGGGTCCGGAACCGGAATCGGCAGCCGAAAAATTTAGAAACCATCACGAGCACTTCGCTCGAGGGTAGAGTAACTGTGGGAACCGACGGTTCGCAAATAGGAGTCCCGGTTAGAGAATTACGGGCGAAGTATGGGGTTTTCCAACACTTTAGTCTCGAAAACGGCCCGCCGGGGGTCCGGAACGGGAATCGACTGTCGAAAAAATCAGAAATCGGCACGAGCACTTCGATCGAGGGTAGAGTAACTTTTGCGAACAGATGGTTCGCAAATAGGACTCCCGGTTAGAGAATTACGAGCGAAAGATGGGGTTTTCCAACACTTTAGGCTCGAAAACGGCCCGCCGGGGGTCCGGAATGGGAATCGGCCGCCGGACCAATAGGAAACCGGCATGAGCACTTCGTTCGATGGTAAAGTAAATTGTAAAAATCGACGGTTCGCTAATAGGACTCCCGGTTAGAGAATTACGAGTGAAACATGGGGTTTTCCAACACTTTAGGCTCGAAAACGGCTCGCCGGGGGTCTGAAACCGGAATCGGCAATCGGAAAAATTAGAAACCATCACGAGTCTTCGCTCGAAGGTAGAGTAACTTGTGGGAACTGACGGTTCGCAAATAGGACTCCCGGTTAGAGAATTAGCGAAACATGGGGTTTTCTATCGCTATAGGCTCGAAAACGGCTCGCCGGGGGTCCGGAACCGGAATCGGCGGCCGGAAAAATCAAAAACCATCACGAGCACTTCGCTTGAGGGTAGAGTAACTTGTGGGAACTGATGGTTCGAAAATCCCGGTTAGAGAATTACAAGCGAAACATGGGGTTTTTCCAACACTTTTGGCTCGGAAAACGGCCCGCCGGGGGTCCGGAATGGGAATCGACTGTCAAAAAAATCAGAAATCGGCATGAGCACTTCAATCAAGGGTAGAGTAACTTTTGCGAACTGATGGTTCGCAAATAAGACTCCTGATTAGGGAATTACGAGTGAAACATGCGGTTTTCCAACAATTTAAGCTCGAAAACGGCCGCCGGCGGTCCAGAACGGGAATCAGCCGCCAGAAGAATCGGAAACCGGCATGACCACTTCGCTAAAAGTGACTTGTGGAAACTGACGGTTTCCAAATAGCAGTCCCGGTTAGAGAATTACGAGCGAAACATGGGGTTTTCCAACACTTTAGGCTCGAAAACGGCCCGCCGGGAGTCCGGAACGGGAATCGGCCGCCGGAAAAATCAGAAATCGGCACAAGCACTTCGATCGAGGGTCGAGTAACTCTTGGGAACTGATGGTTGGCAAATAGGATTCACAGTTAGAGAATTACGAGCGAAACATGGGGTTTTCCAATACTTTAGGCTCAAAAACGGCCCGCCGAGCGTCCGGAACGGGAATCGGCCGCCAAAAAATCGGAAACCGGCACGAGCACTTCGCTCGAGGGTAGTGAAACTTTTGGGAATAGTCGGTCAGCAAATAGGACTCCCGGTTAGAGAATTACGAGCAAAACATGGGGTTTTCCAACACTTTACGCTAAAAAAACGGCTCGCCGGGGTTCCGAAACCGGAATCGGCAGCTGGAAAAATCAGAAACCAACACGAGCACTTTGCTCGAGGGTAGAGTAACTTGTGGGAACTGACGGTTCGCAAATACGAGTCCCGGTTAGAGAATTACGAGCGAAAGATGGGGTTGTCCAACACTTTAGGCTCGAAAACAGCCCGCCGGGGGTCCGAAATGGGAATCGGCCGCCGGACCAATAGGAAACCGGCACGAGCACTTCGTTCGAGGGTAAAGTAACTTGTAGAAATTGACGGTTCGCTAATAGGACTCCCGGTTAGAGAATTACGTGTGAAACTTGGGGTTTTCCAACACTTTAGGCTCGAAAACGGCTCGCCGGGGGTCCGGAACCGGAATCGGCAGCCGGAAAAATCAGAAACTATCACGAGTACTTCGCTCGAAGGTAGAGTAACTTGTGGGAACTGACGGTTCGCAAATAGGAGTCCCGGTTAGAGAATTATGAGCGAAAGATGGGGTTTTCCAACACTTTAGGCTCGAAAACGGCCCGCCGGGGGTCCGGAATGGGAATCGGCCGCCGGACCAATAGGAAACCGGCATGAGCACTTCGTTCGAGGGTAAAATAACTTGTAGAAATTGACGGTTCGCAAATAGGAGTCCCGGTTAGAGAATTACGAGCGAAACATGGGGTTTTTCAACACCTCAGGCTCGAAAACGGCCCGCGTGGGGTCCGTAATAGGAATCGGCCACCTAAAAAATCGGAAACTGGCACGAGCACTTCGCTCAAAGGTAAAGTAACTTGTGGGAACTGACGATTCACAAATAGGACTCCCGGTTAGAGAATTACGAGCGAAACATGGGGTTTTCCCACACTTTAGGCTCGAAAATGGCTCGCCGGGGGTCCGAAACCGGAATCGGCTACCGGAAAAATCAGAAACCATCACGAGCACTTCGGTCGAGGGTAGAGTAACTTGTGGGAACTGACGGTTCGAAAATAGGAGTCCCGGTTAGAGAATTACGAGCGAAACATGGGGTTTTCCAACACTTTTGGCTCGAAAATGGCCCGCCGGGGGTCCGGAACGGGAATCGACTGTCAAAAAAATCAGAAATCGGCACGAGCACTTCGATCAAGGGTAGAGTAACTTTTGCGAACTGATGGTTCGCAAATAAGACTCCTGATTAGGGAATTACGAGTGAAACATGTGGTTTTCCAACACTTTAGGCTCGAAAACGGCCGCCGGCGGTCCAGAACGGGAATCAGCCGCCAGAAGAATCGGAAACCGGCATGACCACTTCGCTACAAGTGAGTTGTGGAAACTGACGGTTTCCAAATAGCAGTCCCGGTTAGAGAATTACGAGCGAAACATGGGGTTTTCCAACACTTTAGGCTCGAAAACGGCCCGCCAGGGGTCAGGAACGGGAATCGACTGTCGAAAAAATCAGAAATCGGCACAAGTACTTCGATCGAGGGTAGAGTAACTTTTGCGAACTGATGGTTCGCAAATAGGAGTCCCGGTTAGAGAATTACGAGCGAAACATGGGGTTTTCCAATACTTTAGGCTCAAAAACGGCCCGCCGAGCGTCCGGAACGGGAATCGGCCGCCAAAAAAATCGGAAACCGGCACGAGCACTTCGCTCGAGGGTAGTGAAACTTTTGGGAATAGTCGGTCAGCAAATAGGACTCCCGGTTAGAGAATTACGAGCAAAACATGGGGTTTTCCAACACTTTACGCTAAAAAACGGCTCGCCGGGGTTCCGAAACCGGAATCGGCAGCTGGAAAAATCAGAAACCAACACGAGCACTTTGCTCGAGGGTAGAGTAACTTGTGGGAACTGACGGTTCGCAAATACGAGTCCCGGTTAGAGAATTACGAGCGAAAGATGGGGTTTTCCAACACTTTAGGCTCGAAAACAGCCTGCCGGGGGTCCGAAATGGGAATCGGCCGCCGGACCAATAGGAAACCGGCACGAGCACTTCGTTCGAGGGTAAAGTAACTTGTAGAAATTGACGGTTCGCTAATAGGACTCCCGGTTAGAGAATTACGTGTGAAACTTGGGGTTTTCCAACACTTTAGGCTCGAAAACGGCTCGCCGGGGGTCCGGAACCGGAATCGGCAGCCGGAAAAATCAGAAACTATCACGAGTACTTCGCTCGAAGGTAGAGTAACTTGTGGGAACTGACGGTTCGCAAATAGGAGTCCCGGTTAGAGAATTATGAGCGAAAGATGGGGTTTTCCAACACTTTAGGCTCGAAAACGGCCCGCCGGGGGTCCGGAATGGGAATCGGCCGCCGGACCAATAGGAAACCGGCATGAGCACTTCGTTCGAGGGTAAAATAACTTGTAGAAATTGACGGTTCGCAAATAGGAGTCCCGGTTAGAGAATTACGAGCGAAACATGGGGTTTTCCAACACCTCAGGCTCGAAAACGGCCCGCGTGGGGTCCGTAATAGGAATCGGCCACCTAAAAAATCGGAAACTGGCACGAGCACTTCGCTCAAAGGTAAAGTAACTTGTGGGAACTGACGATTCACAAATAGGACTCCCGGTTAGAGAATTACGAGCGAAACATGGGGTTTTCCCACACTTTAGGCTCGAAAATGGCTCGCCGGGGGTCCGAAACCGGAATCGGCTACCGGAAAAATCAGAAACCATCACGAGCACTTCGGTCGAGGGTAGAGTAACTTGTGGGAACTGACGGTTCGAAAATAGGAGTCCCGGTTAGAGAATTACGAGCGAAACATGGGGTTTTCCAACACTTTTGGCTCGAAAATGGCCCGCCGGGGGTCCGGAACGGGAATCGACTGTCAAAAAAATCAGAAATCGGCACGAGCACTTCGATCAAGGGTAGAGTAACTTTTGCGAACTGATGGTTCGCAAATAAGACTCCTGATTAGGGAATTACGAGTGAAACATGTGGTTTTCCAACACTTTAGGCTCGAAAACGGCCGCCGGCGGTCCAAAACGGGAATCAGCCGCCAGAAGAATCGGAAACCGGCATGACCACTTCGCTACAAGTGAGTTGTGGAAACTGACGGTTTCCAAATAGCAGTCCCGGTTAGAGAATTACGAGCGAAACATGGGGTTTTCCAACACTTTAGGCTCGAAAACGGCCCGCCAGGGGTCAGGAACGGGAATCGACTGTCGAAAAAATCAGAAATCGGCACAAGTACTTCGATCGAGGGTAGAGTAACTTTTGCGAACTGATGGTTCGCAAATAGGAGTCCCGGTTAGAGAATTACGAGCGAACATGGGGTTTTCCAATACTTTAGGCTAAAAAACGGCCCGCCGAGCGTCCGGAACGGGAATCGGCCGCCGAAAAAATCGGAAACCGGCAAGAGCACTTCGCTCGAGGGTAGTGAAACTTTTGGGAATAGTCGGTCAGCAAATAGGACTCCCGGTTAGAGAATTACGAGCGAAACATGGGGTTTTCCAACACTTTACGATAAAAAATGGCTCGCCGGGGTTCCGAAACCGGAATCGGCAGCTGGAAAAATCAGAAACCAACACGAGCACTTTGCTCGAGGGTAGAGTAACTTGTGGGAACTGACGGTTCGCAAATACGAGTCCCGGTTAGAGAATTACGAGCGAAAGATGGGGTTTTCCAACACTTTAGGCTCGAAAACAGCCCGCCGGGGGTCTGGAATGGGAATCGGCCGCCGGACCAATAGGAAACCGGCACGAGCACTTCGTTCGAGGGTAAAGTAACTTGTAGAAATTGACGGTTCGCTAATAGGACTCCCGGTTAGAGAATTACGTGTGAAACTTGGGGTTTTCCAACACTTTAGGCTCAAAAACGGCTCGCCGGGGGTCCGGAACCGGAATCGGCAGCCGGAAAAATCAGAAGCTATCACGAGTACTTCGCTCGAAGGTAGAGTAACTTATGGGAACTGACGGTTCGCAAATAGGAGTCCCGGTTAGAGAATTATGAGCGAAAGATGGGGTTTTCAAACACTTTAGGCTCGAAAAACGGCCCGCCGGGGGTCCGGAATGGGAATCGGCCGCCGGACCAATAGGAAACCGGCATGAGCACTTCGTTCGAGGGTAAAATAACTTGTAGAAATTGACGGTTCGCAAATAGGAGTCCCGGTTAGAGAATTACGAGCGAAACATGCGGTTTTCCAACACCTTAGGCTCGAAAACGGCCCGCGTGGGGGTGCGTAATAGGAATCGGCCACCTAAAAAATCGGAAACTGGCACGAGCACTTCGCTCAAAGGTAAAGTAACTTGTGGAACTGACGATTCACAAATAGGACTCCCGGTTAGAGAATTACGAGCGAAACATGGGGTTTTCCCACACTTTAGGCTCGAAAATGGCTCGCCGGGGGTCCGAAACCGGAATCGGCTGCCGGAAAATCAGAAACCATCACGAGCACTTTGGTCGAGGGTAGAGTAACTTGTGGGAACTGACGGTTCGAAAATAGGAGTCCCGGTTAGAGAATTACGAGCGAAACATGGGGTTTTCCAACACTTTTGGCTCGAAAATGGCCCGCCGGGGGTCCGGAACGGGAATCGACTGTCAAAAAAAATCAGAAATCGGCACGAGCACTTCGATCAAGGGTAGAGTAACTTTTGCGAACTGATGGTTCGCAAATAAGACTCCTGATTAGGGAATTACGAGTGAAACATGTGGTTTTCCAACACTTTAGGCTCGAAAACGGCCGCCGGCGGTCCAGAACGGGAATCAGCCGCCAGAAGAATCGGAAACCGGCATGACCACTTCGCTACAAGTGAGTTGTGGAAACTGACGGTTTCCAAATAGCAGTCCCGGTTAGAGAATTACGAGCGAAACATGGGGTTTTCCAACACTTTAGGCTCGAAAACGGCCCGCCAGGGGTCAGGAACGGGAATCGACTGTCGAAAAAATCAGAAATCGGCACAAGTACTTCGATCGAGGGTAGAGTAACTTTTGCGAACTGATGGTTCGCAAATAGGAGTCCCGGTTAGAGAATTACGAGCGAAACATGGGGTTTTCCAATACTTTAGGCTAAAAAACGGCCCGCCGAGCGTCCGGAACGGGAATCGGCCGCCGAAAAAATCGGAAACCGGCAAGAGCACTTCGCTCGAGGGTAGTGAAACTTTTGGGAATAGTCGGTCAGCAAATAGGACTCCCGGTTAGAGAATTACGAGCGAAACATGGGGTTTTCCAACACTTTACGCTAAAAAAACGGCTCGCCGGGGTTCCGAAACCGGAATCGGTAGCGGGAAAAAATCAGAAACCAACACGAGCACTTTGCTCGAGGGTAGAGTAACTTGTGGGAACTGACGGTTTGCAAATACGAGTCCCGGTTAGAGAATTACGAGCGAAAGATGGGTTTTCCAACACTTTAGGCTCGAAAACAGCCCGCCGGGGGTCCGGAATGGGAATCGGCCGCCGGACCAATAGGAAACCGGCACGAGCACTTCGTTCGAGGGTAAAGTAACTTGTAGAAATTGACGGTTCGCTAATAGGACTCCGGTTAGAGAATTACGTGTGAAACTTGGGGTTTTCCAACACTTTAGGCTCGAAAACGGCTCGCCGGGGGTCCGGAACCGGAATCGGCAGCCGGAAAAATCAGAAGCTATCACGAGTACTTCGCTCGAAGGTAGAGTAACTTATGGGAACTGACGGTTCGCAAATAGGAGTCCCGGTTAGAGAATTATGAGCGAAAGATGGGGTTTTTCAAACACTTTAGGCTCGAAAACGGCCCGCCGGGGGTCCGGAATGGGAATCGGCCGCCGGACCAATAGGAAACCGGCAAATAACTTGTAGAAATTGACGGTTCGCAAATAGGAGTCCCGGTTAGAGAATTACGAGCGAAACATGGGGTTTTCCAACACTTTAGGCTCGAAAACGGCCCGCGTGGGGGTCCGTAATAGGAATCGGCCACCTAAAAAATCGGAAACTGGCACGAGCACTTCGCTCAAAGGTAAAGTAACTTGTGGGAACTGATGATTCACAAATAGGACTCCCGGTTAGAGAATTACGAGCGAAACATGGGGTTTTCCCACACTTTAGGCTCGAAAACGGCACGCCAGGGGTCCGAAATGGGAATCAGCGGCCGGAAAAATCAAAAACCAACACGAGCACTTCGCTCGAGGGTAGAGTAACTTGTGGGAACTGACGGTTCGCAAATAGGAGTCCTGGTTAGAGAATTACGAGCGAAACATGGGGTTTTCCAACTCTTTAGGCTCGAAAACGGCCCGCCGGGGGGGGGGGGGGCGGAATGGGAATCGACTGTCGAAAAAATCAGAAATCGGCATGAGCACTTCGATCGAGGGTAGAGTAACTTTTGCGAACTGATGGTTCGCAAATAGGACTCCCGGTTAGGGAATTACGAGTGAAACATGTGGTTTTCCAACACTTTAGGCTCGAAAACGGCTCGCCGGCGGTCCGGAACGGGAATCGGCCGCTGGAAAAATCGGAAACCGGCACGACCACTTCGCTCGAGGGTAGAGTGACTTGTGGGAACTGACAGTTCGCAAATAGGACTCCCGGTTAGAGATTACGAGCAAAAAATGGGGTTTTCCAACACTTTAGGCTCGAAAACGGCCCGCCCGGGGTACGGAACGGGAATCGGTCCTGTGGAAAAATCAAAAACTGGCACGAGCACTTCGCTCGAGGGTAGAGTAACTTGTGGAAACTGACGGTTCGCAAATAGCAGTCCCGGTTAGAGAATTTCGAGCAAAACATTGGGTTTCCAACACTTTAGGCTAGAAAACGGCCCATCGGGGGTCCGTAACGGGAATCAGCCGGCAGAAAGCTCAGAAACTGGCACGAGCACGTCCTATTTCAGGTCAACTTTTGTAAGTGAAGATTGGAGCAAGAATTTCTCCATAATTTTGCTTCATTTGGACATTTCCAAATAATATGAAGATTTGATATAGCAACTGCTATATGTTCCCAACAAAAAAGAGCCCATAACTTTTTAACATATATCATGTACCTTCCCAACTAGCATTTCATTACAATGGATTTTTTTCCATTTCTTTTTTGTTTCTGGTTCAAGCATGATCTTGTATGAAATGTATCCTGGGCAAGGCTTAATATGGTAATTGGTTGTGTGCCTCTTGACTTGCATTCATCATCATCAAAGCCTTTTTCCCAACTATGTTGGGTTCAGCTTAATGAGTTTTGTACTGTAAAATTGGCCATGGATTTGACAAGCGATGTTGGGGTCAATTTTACAGTGCCAAATCCATCGCTGGTCTAATCATTAAAGGATCTTACACCCCATTGAGCTACCACTTATCCCAAAACCAATTGGTGATAGGAAATGGCACAACAATAGTGTAAGGTCTTGGAGCTTACTGGGTTAGTTGGGCCTAATAGCAGGCCCGTTGACCTTAGTAATTATTATAATTTTAGACATTTAAGTGGGTGTAGATCTTAGGCAAATTTCTTTTAGCATTAGAATAGTGTCTGCGAAGTTCCATGTGATTTTGAGTTCGTTTGATCCTAGCAAGGGGCTAGTTGCAATTTAGGAAAAATAGAGTTTTTGAGGAAAATTCTAAACGCTGTAATTTTTGGGGTCGTTGGAAAGGTTTCGACGCGCTAATCATTTTTGTCTCTTGGCTCGTCGCGATGCAACGATCAGAAACCCTTCCTCTTCTTTCAATTGATACTAGTTTGGTAAGCTTTCTCCTAATCTCATCTTTTCAATCATCTTCCTTTCGGTTTAGATGTAGCCTATTCTTGATCTTTTTCCTTCCTTTCTTCTTCTTGGTGTTCTAGATTGCGTTTGAGTGGGTTAGATTGGGGATTTCATGATAGTAAAGCTTCTCCTCGAGTTTTCCCACCATTTTCATCTTCTTCTTCGTTGATGCAAGTAGATATGCAATTTATAATTCATATGTCTGTATTGTTTCCTATTGATTGATGATACTTTCATGTTAGATTACCTTAATTCCAAGCCTGTTCTGATTTGGTGATTAATATGCTAGATATTGATTTGGGGATTAGTTAATTATGAATTAGTGATCCTTTTGTTGTTAATTTGATTCATTGGATGGAATGTGATGGAATGGATTGTTGGGAGAGCAGCAGGCTCAATTTTGTGCAGGTTATAGCCTTTGAAAAGGCTTAGAAATGGAGGAAATGAATTGGAGTGGAAGAGTTTCAGAAAATGGCCTGAGACTGTTCTGAACGCGTGAAGTCGGTCAGGTTTCGATCAGCCTAACGCAAGGCCGGTCAACCGAACTCATCTCGGTTCCAATTCCAGAGAGCGACTTTTAGCTCCTGATGGGTGTTCGATCAACCGAACAGTAAAGTTCGGTCAACCGAAGTTGAACCGACAACTGACCGAGTGAGGCGGCAGGATCTGGGAAAATTACACTTCTTGTTGGACGGTATGGCTGAAGTTCGGTCAACCGAACTCAACTCGGTTCCAATTCCAGAGAGCAGGTTTTAGCTCTATCAGAGTTCGGTCAGCCGAACTCAAGATTCGGTCGACCGAACATAAGAGTTCGGTTAACTGAGGGCTGACCGAAGGTTAGTCGAAATGACCAGTTTGTTCTATTTATTCTGGACTGAGACTGTTAACCTAGGTTTGGGACTTAGATGTTGGAAACGATGAACCTACTATCACATGACCATAAATGGGATTAAAATCAAAGCACTTGGCTTGGTGTGCTTCGATGGGTTGTCTAGATATTCATGTATTATGCATGGCCTAACCGAATGCGTATGGAATTATCTCAATAGATGCTTAACATGATTGCACACCAAGGGATTTCCCTAGAAGCATCGTTGATCCAATTTCCACACGTACTCCGTTAGAACATGTGGGCTATAGGGATGACACCACTTGCCTAGGTTTGGATTGTAATTCTTCCTTGACTTGTGACTTGTATCCGTTGTTAATGTTCCTTGTACACTCTCTTGGCATAAAACACTGAACTAATTATGAAACATAAATCCTTGTAGAACTAGGACTTGGACCTGACTTAGAGTGTTTCTTAGGAACCGTGTGTTATGTGTTGATAAACATGACTGGCTAGCAATGAAAGGGATTATCAGGCGTTTTGACTTGTCTTGTATTGTTTGAATGAGATAAACCCTACAAATATATCTTGTGTAGTGAGCTACCCAGACTTGCTTGTCTTGTTTGTCCTTGTGTCAACACCACTTCATTATTATTGCATATCATGGCCAACTGCAGTTTGGGGTTTTATTAAAGGGCCGGCTATTCGGACATCAGGATGGGCAGTCGGCATATGACGGCGTCCATGGCGTTAAATAGTTGGGAGCGGGATAGAACCGTGCTGCTATTCTCAGGACCGGGAGCTAGGATCCTACTAGAGCTGGACTTTGGTATCAGTAGTCTGATTGGATTGTTATTGATATCCCGAGAGGTGGCTAGGACATCCTCGGAGTCTCCCTCTTGATACTTGCATAGCATTGTATGGATAGTAGTTATTGCTAGATGATGTTAGGATTTCTGTCTTTCTGATTATGATTATTCTCGCTTTCATGCCTAGCTTCGTTCTCCTTCTATTCACTTAATCATATTACTTGTCATTATCCTGATACTAGATGCATGCCATGTTTGTTGTATCTTGCTTATCTATTGCTCAACATGTCGTTGACTCTGTTCCTTGATGTGCAGACACCTCAAGTGATTACTACTATGAGGAGCAGGCCAGTGAGGAGATCCCATGGATCTCCATCCAGCAAAGGAGGAACGAGAGTGGCATGCCGATGACGTAGAGTAGCGTCATCATTCCCAACATGAAAGAGATTCACATGGGACTCCACTAGATTTATATTCTGTCATTTAATTCTCTCGTTGAACCTTTCACTTTATTGACTTTATAGTTCTTTTTAGATGGTCTTGGATATTGGGATGACCATTGTAATAATTTAACTTCTTGTATAGTTCTAATTATTCTTTTACAACTTTAATCATTAATGAGATTTATTATTCATTGTCGGTATTCAATACGCCTTGAACTGTATGAATTCCACAGTTCATTAATGACTTGAGGCTTGAAATATAATATCCCACGGCGGACTTATGATCCTTGGGCCTAAAGGACAATTTAATTAGTCCTAAATCTCACTATCCGGATCCAGCTTATTCTCTAATCGGGTTCAGGGGACGTGACAAATAGTTTTATGGTGAGGGCGAGGGCTCGACCATGATTATGACTGCTAAGGAGCGAGGGTGGACGTTGACCTCAATAATCCCTCCCTCAACGGCACACCCGCCGAGGCTCCTGCTGCGAACTTGCAAAACACATGTCCCGTGACTCGAACACCTGTCCTACCAGGCTCTGATGCCACTTATACGATCTTACACCCCATTGAGCTACCACTTCTCCCAAAACCAATTGGTGATAGGAAACAGCACAACAATAGTTTTATGGTGAGGGCGAGGGCTCGCCATGATTACTCAGGAGCGAGGGTGGACGTTGACCTCAACAATCATGGTACTGTAAAATTTCCCATTCAATCTTGTTGGTATGCCCTGAGCACTTGTACCTCTTGACTTAAATTATAGACTTTTATCTTCTAATTTCACGCATAAAAATTCAACCATAGTATTAAAATAATATAGTAAAAAAATGTAAGTCTAAAGTTCTTCGGTGAAAATGATCAATGTCGGTGATTGGAAGTAGATTGTAGCTAAAGGTGTAAACTGGCATGGCGCGACTTGCTTTCAGGCCGGCCCGTGAAAATTCGTGGCCCATGTCGTGCTGTGCCCAGCTCGGCTGGGGCCGTCCAACACGGCCCACGTCACGACTTTTTCGTGCTGTACTAGGTCGTGCCACCCAAGGGCCGGCCCACATGCCCATCCTAATTTTGTTTTTCATTTTATTATATAAATTAAAAAAGCATTAGGGCTTTGTTTATGTAATGCTCGCGGAGATGGAAATTCAAAGGGGGAGGGGAAAAGAGAGAAGGGAGAGGAGGCGGGTGGGTTGGTCAGACTTCACTTTCTATTTTTTGCCAAGAAATTGCATGGAAATCTTGGCACATTTGCGGAGATTCAAGATGCACCAAATGAGGAGAAAAAATAGGACGTGGAAGTCCAACTTGGCATGGCTTGTTTTTTCCGCAGCTTTTCTTCTATACACAAAACATGCCCTTAGGTCATGTTTGGTAACAAGTGAGGAATCCGGGAGGAATCTGCATATTTGGGGATTCCTCACTACCCCTAGAATGGGGGCTCCTCACAAGAATTGTATCGCTGAGGATTTCACATCAATATCGATGTGTATCAATGTGTATAATAACTAAGAAAAATGTGTCTATGCAAACTTGCAACAATGAGGATTTCCAAATCCTATAGGAGATGCGGGGCTGGCCCCAAAAATCCTCAAAATGAGGACTTCCACTGGCCCAAACCCTTGGGGATTTATAATTGTCAAATGTAGGTTTTCCACGATAATATGGAAAACTAGTGAGGAATCCTCAAGGATTTGATTGCCAAACATGACTTTATAATTCCCATATAAACCCTGAGACAAACAAGATGTGGAATAGTTGTTGTCGTGACTCCTAACATGCAGTGTTTAAGGAATACTCATGAACAAATATGATGAAACCAATGGATATATCTGGAGTCAATTGCACTTTGAATAATATTGAGAAACCCAGGGCCATCGAATGGATAGCTAGAACAATTCATAAAGGTCTTCCAAATTGATAGCTAGAACAACTTGGTCCCTACGTTCATTTCATGGTCTTGATTCAATGGTTATGATCATCATCATCACCATCTTTTTTTTTTTTTTTTGAAATGGTAACTTGTATAGATAGAAAAAGGAGATTTACAAAAGAGCTTTACAGTATAAAGAATTATAATGAGAAGCGGCCGGGCAGAAGCCCCAAAAAACAGCCACCTCCCAAAAGGAGGGGAAACAAAAAGAGAAAACGGAGATCCAAATTAGATTGAAGTGACTTCCCTCCAATTGAACATAATTGCATCAATAGATGAGCCCCAAAATCTGGAAGATAGGAGACCCAGGAGGCGACGCAGAATTTCAATCTAAGGATTTTGTCTTCTTTGGAGAAAGCAATCCCTTCAAAACACATTCCGTTTTCTCTCTTTCCAAATCGTCCAGATGCAAGCCAAAAAAGAGAGGCGCCACATGATCTTCCCATTGGAGGCATTAATCGGGCTAGCCCACTGATGGAACAGGTCGGGTAAGGATTGTGGCATGACCCAACTACAATTGAAATCCTCCAGGATCGCTGACCAGAGTCCTTTCGTCTGCTTGCAATGGAGAAGAAGATGATCGACCAATTCCTCATCCGCTAAGCATAGAGGGCAAGCGTTAACAAGGATAATGTCTGCGGCGCAGATTATCCAATGTTAAATTTTTTTTCCAAAGAGCAAGCCAAGCAAAAGCAATGACTCTGGGAGGGGCCTTGATCTTCCATAAAGATGGCCAACTTCGAGAGGTAACTGAAGTGGTCGATAAGGCGGAGAAAAAAGAAGAGACCGAGAATGAACCATCACTAGAATGGATCCAAAGCTTGCTATCTAGCACTCCTCTAGAGCTATCTATGCCATTAAGCATCTCGAGAAGATTGAAGAGACTGGCTTCTTCAGCCTCGGAAATGTTCCTTCGGAAAATAGGCCACCACAATTGATTGCTGGTACTTATGTCGAGATAATCTCTAATCTTGGGATTGCGGTTTCGGGCACATCTGTAGAGATCACGGAACTGAAGCAATAAAGGGGTCTCACCAACCCAAACATCATGCCAGAAGGAAATTTATTTTCCATTACCAACGTGGTAGCGGATGGATTGTGTGAAAGAAGCCTTGGAACTGCATATCCCTTTCCAGAAGTTTGAGCACCTTTGCGGGGGAGGAGAGATATCCCAACCATTTCTACTCACTTTATATTTGGCTACCAGGATGCTTTTCCAAAGCCCTTCTGAGTCATCTCCAAGTCTCCAAAGCCATTTACCCAACAAAGCCTGATTCATAATCCTAATGGTCTTATTCCAAGACCGCCAAAGTCTTTAGGGGAGCAAACTATTTTCCAATTGACAAGGTGGAATTTTTTAGAATCCTCACGTCCTTGCCAAAGGAAGTCTCTTTGAAGCTTCTCAATGCGGTCAATGATTGTAGCGAGGCACTTGAGGATAGACATGTAATAGATAGGAAGGTTGGCAAGTGCAGATTGGATCAACGCAATTCTACCTCCCAAGGATAGATACTTTGCTTTCCAGGAAGATAGCTTTTTCTCAATCCTTTCAAGCACTGGATTCCAAACAGATTTAGGAACTTTGCCCAAGCATAGGGGAAGACCAAGGTAGGTGGAAGGGAAGGAGTCAGCTCGGCATCCCATAATGGTAGCAAAGTGATGCAGGGAGATGTCATCACTTGAGACACCAAGGATGGAGCTTTTTGAGAAGTTTATCCGAAGCCCGAGACAGCTTCAAAACATCTGAGAATGGCAACCAAATTTTTGATTTGGTCCTCATTAGCATCACAGAAGAGGAGGGTGTCATCTGCATATTGGAGGTGGGAGACAGAAGGAGCATTATGAGAAGACTTGAAACCGTGAATCAGATTGCGGTCTTCTGCTTTGGAGAGCATCTGACTGAGGGCTTCTCCAATAATGACGAATAGGAATGCAGACAAGGGATCACCTTGGCGTAAGCCCCTCTCAGCTGGAAAAAAACCTTTCGGTGATCCATTGATTAGAATGGAGAAGGTAGCAGAAGAAATGCATTCTTTGATCCAAATCCTCCATTTTGACCCAAAGCCCATTTTGCGCATCAAGTAAATGAGGAAGTCCTAGTCCACCATGTCAAAGGCCTTTTCCAAATCAAGTTTGCATATGATGCCAGGAAGTTTGTCCTTGTATCTGAAGTGGATGCATTCATTGGCAACAAGAACCCCATCAAAGATCAGTCTACCTTGAACAAAGGCACCTTGAGAGAGCGAGAGAGAGATGATGGAAGGAATGATCTTTTGTAGTCTAGAGGCTAGCACTTTAGCCAAGATTTTGTAGAAGCTGCCTAAGAGGCTTATAGGCCTGAAGTCTTTAATACTGTCTGCCCATGTCTTCTTTATTATGAGGGCAATGAAAGATGCACCGATCGATTTGGAAAGCCTGCCTCTAGTGTGGAATTCCTTCATGAAGGCCATAATCTCAACTCGGAGGTGGTCCCAGAATTTATGGAAGAAAGACATTGGGAAACCATCGGGGCCTGGAGCTTTGTCGCTGGCAAGATTAAAGACCGCCGCTTTGACTTCTTCCTCCTGGAATTCATCTTCCAACCAATTCGCATTCTCCTCGCTGATGGTGGAGAAATGGAGATTGTCTAAGGAAGACTTGCTAGTACCATCTTTTTTGTACAGGCTTTGAAAGAAACTGAGAATGTGATTAGTTATCCCATCCCTGTCGTCTAGTCTATTGCCATTGCCCAGCAAGTAAATGATCTTGTTACCCCTCATTCTGGTCGTGGAAAAATTTAGTATTCTTGTCCCCTTCTTTTAGCCAACGACATCTAGATCTTTGTTTCCATTTGATCTCTTCTTCTTGGACTTTACGCTTGTAAAGAACTTTAAGATACAACCTCTTAGCGATATCCGCTTCAGACAGCCCTTGGGATTCTTCCTTAGAGTCAAGAGTTTGTAATTCTTCTAGAAGTTTAGCCTTAGTAGTTTCCACAGGCACCAAATTGGTTGTCCTCCAATCGTTGATGCTTAGCTTCAGCTGCTTAAGCTTCTCGAAGAGTCTGAAACCTGCCCAACTGTTGATATCATAGCTATTCCACCACTCCTTCACAAGATCAATGAAATTTTTGTCTTCCAGCCACGTTATTTCTAGACGAAAGGGAGAGGGTCCCCACTTAAGACTTTTGCAGTCAAGGAGGATAGGGCAGTGATCAGAAATGGGCTTTAGGAGGGCAAGTTGGCATCCTTCAGGATATAGGTCAATCCAATCCCCAGTAACCAGGAATCTATCAAGATGCGATAAGGTTTGAGGACTTTGGTGATTAGACCAAGTGAGTTTTGCCCCCCCCCCCCTAAACTGAAGATCAACAAGGTAGTGGGAGTTAATCCAATCTGAGAAGGATTCCATATCAGCTGAGATTCTGCCACCCCCTGATTTGTCAGAAGGGAATCTAGTGATATTCCAGTCACCACTATTACACCAAGGGCCAACCCATCGACTACGAATGGAGTTAAGCTCGTACCAAAACTGCCACGAATTCTGCGGTCAGTAGGGCCATAGACAGAGGAGATAATCTAGGAGGAGCCATTTGTCCTATCTTCAAGCACTGCCGAGATAGAGAAGGTGCCAATGAAGTGATATTTCATGATGTACATCCTACTATTCCAGCATAGAAAAATACCTCCAGAAGTTCCAACTGCATCAAAGGAGACCCACAGACATCTGCTGCTACCCCAAAGATCCCTGATAATAGATTGAGACATTAAGCTGAGCTTGGTGTCTTGAAGGAGGAGAAGGTCTGCTCTAAAAGTGTGTATCACCTCCTTTATAACTGCCCGTTTCACTGAATTCCCTAAACCTCGAACATTCCAAGATATAGCCTTCATTGAGAACATTGTCTGGAAACTTTGACTCTGGTTGCATGCTGGAGAGAGGAAAAGCTCGCAATGGGACAGTTGTCATAGTTAATGGAGCACGATAGATTTTGGAGCTCTCTGCTTCCCTTCCTTTTTGACTTCCTTTTATAGGTGACAGGTCTTCCAAGGAGAGAATCTATTTCCTTTGCAAAAGCAAATAGGCTTTCCCATCCTCCTTTACTGTTGTCTACTGAGATGCCTATTGCCTCACCATAGGCTCTGATTTTTTGAGGTAACCACGAGTTGTTGGGATTGGTGTATGCCCTAAAGCCCACTAGCTGTACTCTCATCTTTTGTTACTGGATATTTACTGGTTATTTAATGGAATGACTCTTTTATGCTTAAACATGTATATATGTATGGTTGTGTAAGGCCCATTGTTTCTAGTAAATGAATTAGGTGTGTAGTGTCTACACACAGATAGGTCTAATTCATGGACACTGGAAACATCATATTTGTTCATAACTAAGAGATGGAGCTGGGCACTTCATCTTGGTATAAGTTATAATGAGAGACTCTCCTGTATTCAGGGTGACTTACCTAAGTCATGGGAGGGCTTTCCCGGATTTATCTCATTAGTGCATATGCAATGCATTGAACAGGACCATGGTAGGTGTGATCTCTAAAATAGTACTATCACAGAGAGAGATCAAGTCACCTCATGCTACTGAGTGACCAGTGCTCTTAATCTTGAGCATTTGTGGATGAACTGACGAAGTCAAGTTCTTGTGCTTTAATTCACTATTAGTGAGATTCTTTTCATGGGTCAACAGCTCTGTGTTTTGGGTACTCGGACTTGATCAGTTGGGACGTGCGGATGCAATAAAGAATCTATGCCATCTAATGATGGAATGATCGTCCCCTTAGAATTATCCGATTAATCATCAAAATCTAAGATCTTAGTATATGGATGTTCCATATGGATATTGAACTTGTGGGTTGCTCCCTGGATCAAGAGAATGATATCCGGATGATGATTATGTTAAGGATATGAAGTTCTAAGGTTTAGATGTAATCGGAAAGGTTGATAGTACATGTGATAACCTGACTCGATTATATATGTTACATAGAGGGGCATTCAGGTCATTACACTTAGTAGGTCGAAGACAACCGTCATTTTATGACGAGCTTATTATATTATATATTTGTCCTTGGAGTTCAACCTTAACTCTTTAGTGGAATGAGTTAAGGTTAAAATGGTCTTTATGTTGCTATGGGTTTAGCATGGACATTTTGGTCATTTTGGGAGCCAATGGCAAATATGTCTTTTGGTCCCTTCTCTAGTCACTTACCAAGATTGGCATGGTTTTCTAAAATGTTTGGATAACATTTGGTTGAATTATTTTAGTGGAAAAATAATTTTGAGTTTAAATTCAAATAGGCCTTTGATGGCATACATGAATTTAATTCTAGATAAATTGTATGTGGGCCATGGTGTGCATTAATATGTGGGACGTCCATAATGGGATATCCATGGGTAAGGTTTCCAATTTTGAATAGGTCTCTCTACTTGGAAGGTTGGACTCCTCTTTGGATTAGTATTCCTATGAGAAAGTTTCCTTTTTGGATTAGAAACTTAAATTAGTAAGTGTTGTACAACTAGGATTACTAATTGCATGGGAAGTTCCTTAGTTTCCTTTTCTAATTGGAGTGTTTCTAAAAGGAAATAAATCTTTAGATTATACTTTCCTTTTAGGACATCTTTGAGAATTAGGAGAGATAACTTTTTAGGAAAGCTATCCACATAGTTTCTATAAAAGGAACAACACCCCCCTTGGACGTCTAACATTCTAACAGAGTGCAAGTGAGGTTCCACACGTCCAGCCTTTGTGTGATTTCTTCTTCATTGAAGAAAGCTTAAAGTCTGAGATTTTTCGTTAGAAAAATAGTTCTGAATTCCTAGATTAATCCCACCATCTTAGCCAATCAGATTTGGAAGTGAGATGGAGAAGAAGATCAAAGGCAACACTACTGCAAAAATTCCAGCAATTTGTTTGCTAATTGCAAGTCTGAGTTCGGGCCTTTGGATCTATTTTTTCAGATATTTGAAGTCTACAAATCTTCGAGGTAATAGTCTTCTTCATTCTCCTTTAATTATACACTTGTTGGTCATGAATTCATGGAGTTCTCATGCGATCACTATGGCTGATTTATGCTGCCAAATCAGATTTTAAAAAATCTGTCATGTTACAAATTATCCATGAATGTCTTCCGCTAGTGATCTTTCAGATCTGAATCGCAGTTTCTTTCAGTGGTATCAGAGCCACTCCATGTGAAATCATGATCCCATGTTGTGTATAATTAATCCTAGATTGATTATGGGCATGGTGGCACCCTACTAAAGTTATGTTGTGATGCATGTTATGTGCAAGTTTCATTGACATTGCTGTAATTTATTTTCCAGACTTGTTTAATGATGCACATAGTGTTTTTGCATGCACTAACCTCTTTGTTTGCAGCCATATATTGCATCCTTGATGGTTCGCATGATTGTTATGTGGATTTGGATGATTTTTCAATAGTTGGAAAGTGTACGATTGCGCGTTTAGCAATCATAGGAAGTTGTAATTCTTTCTTTACTTTTATTCCAACTAGTCTTGATGTAAGCTTTCTTAAAAAGCATAGGTATCTCCAATGTAATTTGTGATTTTTGTTTTTTATGGGTTTGCTTGTATAAATTTAAATTATTAGAACAAGCAAGAAGAAGAAAGTTTCAAGAAAGGTTGTAAGTAACCGGATTCCTTAGTGGTGGAGGAGACAAGACTTCTTGGTGAAAGATGAGATCTATTCTTGATGTCCTAGTTCGATAAGGATTAGAAGTCTGAAGAGCAGGGAGCCATCAAGGATTGCATACTTTTATTTGCTCTTATATATGGAATGCATGGATGGATGCTTTATATAATTGCTATAATTGTCACCTAGAAACATGGCCACCATTAGGTTCTAAAATTGGCATCTTTTTATATTAGATTGTTTTTTTTTTAGTTTGGCAAATTGTTTTATACGGAACTTAGACCAGCACCTTTTATTTGTCTAAGGTTTTAAACTGGATAGGGTTTAGTTTATCTTGGTACCCTCGGTTTCCAAAGAAGCCTAAACTAAAATCTAATTAGATGCTACCTATGGGTTTCCATAACCCAAGATAGGTTTTTGATTCTTTAAAGGGATTTTCTCAAATGTTTTAAAGCAAAGGTTATTTATTTTTAAGGTGACTTAAGTCATTAAGTCATAAATTTAATTAACCAAGTTTGCTAGATTTAAAAAGAGCTTTTGAGTAAAACAATGTAAAGGTCAAAAAGTATAAACCCTAGTGATAGATAATCAAGTGGGAGAGGGGTTTTGGAAAGACCCCACGGCCTTCCATTCTCGGTTCATATTATCTCATTAAGGTGTTCGTAGGAGCAGCCACCCCTTCGGTGGAGTTCTTTACTAAAGACCGCTTTGATGGGTTAATGGGTGAACTAATGTGAATATTCGTAATGAGGTGTTAGTAGGAGCGGTCATCCCTTCGGTGGAGTTCTTTACTAAAGATCACTTCTATAGAATGTCAATGAAGTGTTGGTGGGAGCGGCCATCCCTTCGGTGGAGCTCTTTACTAAAGTTCACTTCTAGAATGGATAAAAGTCTCTTCCCTTCGGAAGACTTAATCATAGACATTCTGGGAAATTTCATAAGAGATGGTTATACACTTGACATAAGACGGTAATGACCTCTCCCTAGGAGTTAAAGGTTATTTGTCATATGAGGCCAAACCAATCAGTGATTGGACTACCACTGGATGTGTATCCAGAGAGTGATAATCCAAATAAGTATGCCTTAATTCAACGTGACTATAGGCTCGGCCATCCCTTCGATGGAGGGTCTATGAGGAGGTTGAAACACTGATACATTATGATTGGGGTTGAATAATGTAAAAAGTTTTTGTGCTTTTTTTTCCTTTTGTAACAAGCACCATATGCATATTACATATATACTGCATGTCTAATTATAAACCATTTTTTATCCAGAAAGAGATGGGTAAAGACTCTTTTAGTCCGTTGATGTGCATTCTTCGTGAGAATAAACTGACTGGCCCTAACTACGTAGATTGGAAGAGAAATCTTGACATAGTACTCACTGCTGAGGAGTACAAGTATGTCTTGGTGGAAACCTGTCCGGATATTGATGCTAATTCTACTGATGACCAGTTAGAGGCTGAGAGGAAATGGAAGAAAGTGAATAGCATGGCTAAATGCTACATGCTCGCTTCCATGTCCAACGTGTTGCAAACACAGCACGAGCGAATGGACACAGCCTATGAAATCATGATGTCCTTATCTGAGATGTTCGCAGACAAGAGCAGGCCAGCTAGGCAAGCTACTATGAGGACTATCATGAATACTAGGATGGCTGAGGGAACACCTGTCAGAGAGCATATGCTCAAGCTGATGGATTGTTTCAATGAAGCTGAGATTCTAGGGGCTGAGATTGATGCAGGGAGTCAAACTGACATGATTCTCGAAACTCTGCCGGACTCTTTTAATCAGTTCAAGCTTAATTTCAATATGAGCAAGATGGACATGGCTCTACCTGAGTTAATGAAAGAACTCCACGCGGCAGAGGCCATCATGAAGCCTAAAGCCCAAGCTCATTTTTTCCAGTCTTCCTCTAAACTAAACCCAAAAGGAAAGAAGTTCAAGAAGAAGCAGAATAAGGGAAAAAGGGCAGAAAAAGGACAGCACTGGTAATAAGAAGGACAAGGGTACAGATGGAAAGCCCAAAGGGAAATGCTTCAAGTGTGGCCTCAAAGGTCATTGGAAGAAAGATTGTCCCAAGTTCCTGGCCTCAGTTAAGAAAGGTACATCTTTTTCATACTACATTGAAACTTGTCTAGTGGTTGATTCTACTGACTCATGGATAGTAGACTCAGGAGCCACTAATCGTATCTGCAATTAATTACAGGGGTTTCAGATAATGTAGAGAATTGAGAAAGGAGAGTTTGCCTTTAAAATCGGAACTGGAGCTAAAGTTTGGGCAGTTGCAGTAGGAGTTGTTACCTTACATTTTCCATGTAATAGGATATTAGTTTTAAATAATGTTTTCTATGTTCCGGACATGAGGAAGAATTTAATTTCAGTTTCCAGATTAATTGAATTTAATTATTCAGTTTCTTTCCATTCTGGTATTGATATCAGTAGAGATGGAAATATTATATGTTCCAGTAGAATACATGACAACTTATTTTATATATATCCTATTGCTCCCACACTGCATAATGTACAACAAGAAAACTCAACTTCCCTTAAAAGGAAGGTATCTTCAATCAATGACACATATCTTTGGCACTTACGTTTGGGTCACATTAACCTAAAACGGATTCAGAGGTTGGTAGAAGATGGGCCTTTAAGCTCATTAGATTTCGAACCTTTTCCTCAGTGCGAATCTTGTCTCAAGGGAAAGATGACCAAAAGGTCATTCTCTGGAAAGGGACTAAGGTCAAAGGAGTTGTTAGAATTGATTCACACTGATGTGTGTGGTCCTATGAACAAACCGGCTCGAGGAGGGTATGAGTATTACATCACCTTCACTGATGATTACTCTAGGTATGGATATGTATACTTAATGCGACGCAAGTCTGAGGCGTTTGATAAGTTCAAGCAATTCAAGGCTGAGGCGGAGCTACAACTAGGGAAACATATCAAAGCCCTTTGATCTTATCAAGGTGGCGAGTACCTCCGGGGTGAGTTCAAAGAGTACCTCACACAACATGGGATTGTGTCTTAGTTGTCTGCACCGGGTACACCCCAGCAAAATGGTGTAGCGGAGAGAAGAAATCGTACCCTTCTTGATATGGTAAGGTCCATGATGAGTCATGCAACCCTACCTATATCTTTTTGGGGATATGCCCTAGAAGCAGCAGCATACATTTTAAATCTGGTACCTTCTAAATCAGTACCTAGGACACCCCAAGAAATGTGGACAAGTCAAAAACCTAGTTTAAGACATTCACATTTGGGGTTGTCCAGCCTATGTACTGAATGATAAAGCTACCAAGTTGGAACCCAGATCGGAAATGTGCTACTTCATTGGGTATCCTAAGGGAACGAGAGGTGGCATCTTTTATCATCCAAAGGAGCAAAAAGTGCTCATCAGCACTCATGCTAGGTACTTGGAGGATGATTGTATGATGCACCAAGAGCTTAGTTGTAAAGAAACCCTTGAGGAGATTCTTCCGGGATCTCCTATAACATCTGTACCAGATCCTGAGACAGTAGATGAACAAAATATTCCTTTGAACACTCCGGAGCCTCGTCGTAGTGGGAGAATTTCTAGACAGCCAGAAAGATATCTAGGAGTGTCTTTTAAGACAGACTCTGAAGATCTGGTTGAGGATCCTACTAGTTATGATGAAGCAGTAACGGATATAGATGCTGACATGTGGCAGCAAGCGATGAAATCTGAAATGGATTCTTTGTATTCCAATCAAGTCTGGGAACTTGTAGATGCACCTGAAGGGATTAAACCCATAGGGTGCAAGTGGATCTACAAGAGGAAGAGAGGAGTGGATGGGAAGGTGGAAACCTTCAAAGCAAGACTGGTGGCGAAAGGATATACTCAGAAAGAGGGTATCGATTATGAGGAAACCTTTTCACCAGTGGCTATGCTTAAATCCATAAGGATTCTCTTGGCCATCGCATGTCATTATGACTACGAGATATGGCAGATGGATGTCAAGACAGCTTTTCTTAATGGAAGTCTTGACGAATGCATCTATATGATGCAACCAGAGGGCTTCATTGCTAGTGGCCAAGATAACATGGTTTGTAAACTTAAGAAGTCCATTTATGGACTTAAGCAAGCATCTAGAGCATGGAACATCAAATTTAATCAGGCAGTCAAATCCTTTGGCTTTGATCAAAACATTGATGAACCATGTGTGTATAAGAAAGGAAGTAGAAAAGCAGTTGCATTTTTTGTTCTGTATGTAGATGACATATTACTCATAGGAAATGATGTAGGTTTATTGTCATCCACAAAGGTTTGGTTATCCTCTCAATTTCAGATGAAGGATTTGGGTGAGGCCAGCTATATCTTAGGGATCAAGCTTTTGCGTGATCGCAAGAATAAGATGTTAGCCCTATCCCAATCTTCATACATTGAGAAGATATTGGTCAAGTTTAACATGCATGACTCCAAGAAGGGCCTCCTACCTTCTAGACATGGAGTGCCACTGTCTCGAGATCAATGTCCAAAGACATCTAAAGAGATAGAGAGCATGAGGAGAGTTCCATATGCATCCACTGTTGGAAGCCTCATGTATGTTATGTTATGTACTAGACCAGATATTTGCTTTGCCGTTGGCATGGTTAGCAGATATCAGTCAAACCCTGGACCTATGCATTAGACAGTTGTTAAACATATATTCAAGTATCTTCGGAGAACGAAAGATTATATGCTAACCTTTCGAGCAGATGATCTAACGCCATTGGCGTATACAGACTCTGATTTCCAATCTGATAGTGATACCAGAAAGTCTACCTCAGGGTACGTCTTTACTCTGTCAGGAGGGGCTATATCATGGAGAAGTGTCAAGCAATCTGTATTGCTGATTCTACCATGGAAGCAGAGTATGTGGCGGCATCGGAAGCTGCGAAGGAAGCGGTATGGCTTAGAAAACTCCTGTTGGAATTGGGAGTTGTTCCTGCAGTGCAAAAACCGATTGTCATGTACTGCGATAACACTGGTGCTGTAGCACAGTGCAAAGAGCCCAGGAATCACAAGAAAGGCAAGCACATTCAGAGAAAGTACCACTTGATCCGGGAATTCATTCAGGATGGAGAGATAGTGGTGGAGCATATTGCTTCAGCAAATAACTTAGCTGACCCATTCACTAAGACTCTTACTGAGAAAGTCTTCACTTCTCATGTTGAGTCTATGGGTGTTAGGTTAGGAAGTAGTGATCTTTAGTGCAAGTGGGAGTTTGTTGGGATTGGTGTATGCCCTAAAGCCCACTAGCTGCACTCTCATCTTTTGTTACTGGATATTTATTGGTTATTTAATGGAATGACTCTTTTATGCTTAAACATATATATATGTATGGTTGTGTAAGGCCCATTATTTCTAGTAAATGAATTAGGTGTGTAGTGTCTACACACAGATAGGTCTAATTCATGGACACTGGAAACATCATATTTGTTCATAACTGAGAGATGGAGTTGGGCACTTCATCTTAGTATAAGTTATAATGAGAGACTCTCCTGTATTCAGGGTGACTTACTTAAGTCATGGGAGGGCTTTCCCGGATTTATCTCATTAGTGCATATGCAATGCATTGAACAGGACCATGGTAGGTGTGATCTCTAAAATAGTACTATCACAGAGAGATATCAAGTCACCTCATGCTACTGAGTGACCAGTGCTCTTAATCTTGAGCATTTGTGGATGAACTGACGAAGTCAAGTTCTTGTGCTTTAATTCACTATGGGTGAAATTCTTTTCATGGGTCAACAGCTCTGTGTTTTGGGTACTCGGACTTGATCAGTTGGGACGTGCAGATGCAATAAAGAATCTATGCCATCTAATGATGGAATGATCGTCCCCTTAGAATTATCCGATTAATCATCAAAATCTAAGATCTTAGTATATGAATGTTCCATATGGATATTGAACTTGTGGGTCGCTCCCTGGATCAAGAGAATGATATCCGGATGATGATTATGTTAAGGATATGAAGTTCTAAGGTTTAGATGTAATCGGGAAGGTTGATAGTACATGTGATAACCTGACTCGATTATGGATGTTACCTAGAGGGGCATTCAGGTCATTACACTTAGTAGGTTGAAGACAACCGTCATTTTATGACTAGCTTATTATATTATATATTTGTCCTTGGAGTTCAACCTTAACTCTTTAGTGGAATGAGTTAAGGTTAAAATGGTCTTTATGTTGCTATGGGTTTAGCATGGACATTTTGGTCATTTTGGGAGCCAATGGCAAATATGTCTTTTGGTCCCTTCTCTAGTCACTTACCAAGGTTGGCATGGTTTTCTAAAATGTTTGGATAATATTTGGTTGAATTATTTTAGTGGAAAAATAATTTTGAGTTTAAATTCAAATAGGCCTTTGATGGCATACATGAATTTAATTCTAGATAAATTGTATGTGGGCCATGGTGTGTATTAGTATGTGGGACATCCATAATGGGATATCCATTGGTAAGGTTTCCAATTTTGAGTAGGTCTCTCTACTTAAAAGGTTGGACTCCTCTTTGGATTAGTATTCCTATGAGAAAGTTTCCTTTTTGGATTAGAAACTTAAATTAGTAAGTGTTGTACAACTAGGATTACTAATTGCATGGGAAGTTCCTTAGTTTCCTTTTCTAATTGGAGTGTTTCTAAAAGGAAATAAATCTTTAGATTATACTTTCCTTTTAGGACATCTTTGAGAATAAGAAGAGATAACTTTTTAGGAAAGCTATCCACATAGTTTCTATAAAAGGAACAACACCCCCATTGGACGTCCAACATACTAAGAGAGTGCAAGTGAGGTTCCACACGTCCAGCCTTTGTGTGATTTCTTCTTCATTGAAGAAAGCTTAAAGTCTGAGATTTTTCCTTAGAAAAATAGTTCTCAATTCCTAGATTAAGATCCCACCATCTTAGTCAATTAGATTTGGAAGTGAGATAGAGAAGAAGATCAAAGGCAACACTACTGCAGAAAATTCCAGCAATTTGTTTGCTAATTGCAAGTCTGAGTTCGGGCCTTTGGATCTATTTTTTCAGAGATTTGAAGTCTACAAATCTTCGAGGTAATAGTCTTCTTCATTCTCCTTTAATTATACACTTGTTGGTCATGAATTCATGGAGTTCTCATGCGATCACTATGGCTGATTTATGCTGCCAAATCAGATTTTGTCATGTTACAAATTAGCCATGAATGTCTTCCGCTAGTGATCTTTCAGATCTGAATCGCAGTTTCTTTCAGATCTGAATCACAGTTTCACTGAATTCCCTAAACCTCGAACATTCCAAGATATAGCCTTCATTGAGAACATTGTCTGGAAACTCTGACTCTGGTTGCATGCTGGAGAGAGGAAGAGCTCGCAATGGGACAGTTGTCATAGTTAATGGAGCACGATAGATTTTGGAGCTCTCTGCTTCCCTTCCTTTTCGACTTCCTTTTATAGGTGACAGGTCTTCCAAGGAGAGAATCTATTTCCTTTGCAAAAGCAAATAGACTTTCCCATCCTCCTTTACTGTTGTCTACTGAGATGCCTATTGCCTCACCATAGGCTCTGATTTTTTGAGGTAACCATGAGTTTGGGGAGCCTGGCAAGTGGCTTCTGTCTACTGGGGCAGAGAATCTATGGGGACAACGAGAGCTGATGGGGTTTGTCTTCTTGGGAGTGGAGAATTCTTCATCTGATTTCTACCGAGATGGAGAAATGGCAGAATCCCTGAAGGCAGAGAGCACAGTGGTCGGCATAGAGCAGGGAGAGGAAGGGAGTGTTGGACAGCTAGCAGTACCTGAGTTAGAGTCGTCAGAGTCCAAACGTAGGAGTTAGCAAGTAGCCACAAGGCGTCTGGCTTCTTCTTCTCTTGGCAGGTGTTGTCATTTGGGGCTGGCGGGGATCGACTTCTATCCTTGAGTCGATGGAAGGTCGGCTGTTCCCTTGAGGATGAGAATCTGCTCGACTCCCTTTCGTCTGAGGAAAACGAAGTATCCAGAGAGGAAGGCTAGGTTGAGGCAGTGATCGCACCAGAGTTTCCAGAGAAAGCAGATATCGCTTCGTTTCAAAGTTTAAAAGGGGCGAAAGCTGGGGCTGAATAGATGGGCCGACCCAGTTCACTAAGGAATGAACATAAACTCTCTCCATTAGTCAGCCCATGGCCCGTTGGGGTTGTATCTGCCATGGGCCAGGTCCTTGCTGCAGCTTGGGTTGAGTTAGAGGCCCTGGATCTTCCTGACCTAGACTTTATGAGGGCCCTAACTCGTTTCTGGAGTTTTCCATTTGCAAGATTAGAGAAGTCATCTTCATTGGCCAGCCCTAGATCGCCATCTTCATGCTGCACAGCACTAGTAACTGCTGTGGAGGTGCCAGCATTGTCGGAGGCGACGGGAATGGGGGGATCTTCTTCAGCTCTGACTGAAATGAGGAGTTCTCTGACAGAGACGGGGATTTGTAGCGGAAGCTTGCAAAGCCTGCTAGTCTTAACCTTCACACAACCATAGATGAGGTTTATCTTCTCCGAAGTGAGGCGATCTACCTCTATGGTGGAGCCGATGAAATCGCCTAGGAGACGGAAGACACTCTCATTCCAAGCTTGAAGTGGAACACCGTGGAATCGAATCCATTTGATGATCCGGGGGGGGGGGGGGGGGGGAGATCCAATAACCTCCATCCATCTGTCTAGGGCTACAAATGGATTGGAAGATGAATCAGCTGCACAGCTCAGGACTTGGCAAACTTCCTCGTCCGAAAGAAGTTGGATGTGAACAACGTCGTCTTCTAACAGTCTTATCCTGACAGCCGATTTGCCCCAGTGAGAATTGAGCCAACGAGCTACATCTTCTAAAGTTTGGTTAAGCTTGAGGAAGCCAATCAAGCTGAGAGTGAGAACCTTCAGTTCCGACTCAACAACCGAAGGGGCCACTTGGACGAACTGAGATTGGCCGTCTTTGATGATCCACCCTGCATTTGAGTCAGAGATGCACGTTGGAGGGCGTTTCCATGCATTGAGTGGTTGATGGCGCAGATTCCAGGCATTAGGAGGTTGTTGGCGCAGAAGCTCTAAATTATCCAAATGGATCAGGGAGATTCCTGCGCTTGTTCCTGCTGAATGAGGATGAGCTGTGTCGACGAGGATTCTTCTACCTCCATAGGATCGCCCATTAACGATCTCGATGCCTTTCTTGGCTTCGATTTCTGTTTTGAATCTGACGAAACCAAAACCTTATTGTTTGCTAGAGGATAGATCGGTAGGGATGAAGGTGTCTATCACAGCACCGGCCCTGCAGAACATTACCTGAAGCTCTGTCTTGGAGATTTCTGGAGGAAGATTAGAGACGAAGAGGGAGAAAGCTCTTACAATTGGGTTATTTCTCCGGGGAGGGATGAGGTTCCCCCCTCGGAAGCGCTCCATCTTTTTTCAATGTTTCCAAGTTTTGATCATCATCACCATCACCATCACCATCACCATCAACAAAGCGTTATCCCATTCATTTGAGGTCAACTTTGTAAGTTATTCTATTCTATCGACCCCCATTTAAAGCCAAGGTTTATATTTCTACAATCCATCATGTTCTTTATAACCATTTACTGCATGGTATAGAGATTATTTCAATCTTACTTGCATACTTGCCCGTACCATCTCAAATGGCATTCCTTGATTTTTTTTCTCCCCTTCTACTAGAGCTACTCATAAGTTTCCTTTTATGCATTCATTCTTAAACCTAACCTTTTTACTAATTCCATGCATCCATCTTAGTATGCACATCCCAACCATATGTACTTCAACTTCTTCATTGCCCAACATTCAGCACCATAGATTAAAGCAAGTCTAACTACCACCTTAAAAGAACGCCCCATTAGTCAAAAAGTTACTCATAGATCTCGTAACACTCCACTAGTTGGTCCCACTGTGCCCACCCTATGCTTATCCTATTTGATATATCCAGTTTAATCCCTCCATTTTGATCTGTAATTCTTTATCAAATAAATTCAAATTTAAACGGTATGTGATGTATGAAGTTCTCTTTCAATCAAGCCATCCACCAAAAATTACAGGGCTGAATTGGGTCCCATAGCATTGATAATGGCACTACAAATGTAGTATATTGAATTTGGTCATTCTCATTAAGGACCTGTTTGTTTATATTAGAACACATAGGAATTGAATTCATACCACAAGTGGTTAAAAATGAAGAAACAAGGTGCATATACAAAAATGATTATCAAATAATCTTCCTTTTAATGGAAAGTGAATCAAGGGAAGATGGAAAATGGATATATACTGGGCTGTAACCCTAAAAATTCAAATTCTAAGAAAGTCAAGGTCTCTCTACATTGCTATCTTATACTATCCACCTGATCTCATATCATTTTAGTATATGCACCTTGGGTCTTCATTTTTAACCACTCATGGGATGAATATGTGAAGCAGGATTAACCCATGATCCATGGATCGACTTGTCCTTTGGGGCCCATCCCACTTATTTTATATTATTTAGAGTTTTTATTTATGTTTCAGAATTTTTAAAGTAGGATGTTTTAATCTTGGCCATTAAAAGAGTTTAGATGGCCAGGATTAGTTCTAGGATTTTTATTTACCTATATAAGTGATGCAATGTCCCTTTGGCTAGTTAGATTTTGATTAATGAAGAAAACATTTGAGTGCTCTGCTCTCTTCATCTCTCCTGAAAAGGAATGGTGTGTTGCCATGGGCGTGAAGCGTGAGAACTTCGGGTGTGAAGCCTGACCTATCTCCTTTTTCTTCCATCTTCCCCTGCCCCCGGAGCATTGAAATTTGAATATGAAATTGGAAAGCATTGAGATTTTTAATGGACTTCAATTATATGGAGGTATGTTAAGAATAAAGTCATCTTTCGGCAATTCCTTAATTTGAGACAAGGAGATTTGACAGTTGTAAAAAATATGAGAACAAATTTGCACGGTTGAAATATTTATGTCAACTAGTGGAGGACGAGGCATGCGATTTAATTAGTTTTCTCAGAGGTTCTAGACCAGATATATTGGAGAAAATTAATGAACGCAAGACAATTGCAAAAGCAATTAAAGAAGCATTCCGTGTTGAACATTTTTGGCAAAGAATAAGAGCTCACTTTGTGGAGATGCATTTTTCCGGAGATGAAGAGTGGAGACAAACTGAGAAATTCCAGACACGGGTAAAATCCTAACCGCTAAGGCAAGACAATTAAATTGGTTTTAGATAATGGTAGTGCAATAAACAAGAATTTATTGACAAACATCATTTGCCAACTGAGAAGCTACCTAAACCCTATACAATCACATGGTCTAATGGTTCTATCATTTATATACTCACAAATGTCTGGAATCTTTCAAAATTGATGCTTATGAAGACATAATTTGGTGTGGTGTGATCCATATGAATATTGCTCATAACCTTCTTGAACAACCATGGCCTTTTTATCGGGAAGTACACTATGACAAAGAGAAGAACATATGTAACTTTCCATAGGAAGGAAAACAGGTTAAACTACTTCCAGCGCAGCCGACAATAGCATCTCTGCCTATGACATCGCCTTCAACTGAATTACCAAAGAGCAATGAAAAAGAAGAAAATGAAGTCATGGATGATGTTGCGAAGCAAGATCAAGGAAAGAGGGAAGTCATTGCAAAGTCAAATGAAACATCATGTAGAATTCCTAAGATAGATGAGACCTTAGCAAAATTAGAAGACAATGGATCTGAATTTCCTTCTTTGGATAATGGTGATGAAAAGATACAAGTAGCAAAGGAAAGGACACGAGCATTGAAAAGTTGGATATGTTTAGCAAGCAGAGTAATCATCTGATGGATCCAATTGTAAGCCCATTTCCAGAAAAATGAATTATATCATCAAGAGAAACATATATTGATAGACTTTTCGAACGAAGAACAAGTCATTAACGTTCTCCACATTGATTTCATCTTTGGGGATAAACCTATCATTTTTAGAAGATTGCGCTCCACTGATTCAAGTCAACAACTGATGCATCCAACAGTCAGATTACACACAAAAGCTGAATTCCAGAATCAGAAGAAGCAACACCTCTAATTTACTTCTTGGAGGAGGAAAAGACTATTTCAAGCTTTGAAGCCATGAAAAAAAAAATGAGGATCAAGAAGAACATTGAAGATTTGTACGTTAGATTTTCGACCCTAGGCCTGTTTGGGGGCTTTACTTGTAGAGTTGAGTGGAGTGAAGTCAAAAAGTCATCCCACCAAAAGCACTTTATCTCAAATTTCCCACCATATTTTAAAAAAAAAAGTCAAAAAGTAACCACTAAAAGACAAAAAACTCCACTTTTCAATAAAAGTCAAAAAGATTTTATAAAAAATAACTAAAAATAAAATACTATCATAACCCACCTATATTTTATTATTTCTTCAAAATAACCTTCACTCCACTCAACTCTACAGTAAGCCCCAAACAGGGCCCAAGACCTCTATAGAACTGAAGGTCGAGTTCTCTCCAAGAGAGGGAGAGTTGATTTAGGATAACCCCATGATCCATGGATTCAACTTTGTACTTTTGGGCCCAGCCCACCTATTTTATCTTAATTAGAGCTTTTATTTATGTTTAAGATTGTTTTGAAGTTGGATGTTTTAATCTTGGCCGTTAAAAGTGTTATATAAGTGATGTAATGCCTCTTTGGCTAGTTAGATTTTGGTTAATGAAGAAAAGATTTGAGTGTTTTGCTCTCTCTCTCTCTCTCTCCTTCCTCATCTCTCTCTCTCTATCTATCTCTCGTCTCATCTCTCTCTCTCTCTCTTCTCTCTCTCTCTCTCCTCTCCTCTCCCTCCCTCTCTCTCAGAAAGGATGGTGTGATGCCATGGGCTGCGAAGCCGGATAACTTCGGGAGTGAAGCCTAACCTATCCCCTTTTTCTTTCATCTTCCCCTGCCCGCCCCGCATTGATCCTCATTCCGCATCAATATGTATTCTATGCAAACAAACAGACCCTCAGAGTGAAAGCAGTAGCAGCTTTGCAAATGAAGAGAACTTATTTACACAAATTCATAAAGTGCAAGAAAAATGCATACAAACAAAACATGAAAAACTACGCCCTTAAAGTTCACCAATAAAATAAGGACCAACCTGCAAAGCATGTATGTCATAAATGACTAAACTCGTTGGTCCACCCCTCAATATGGGTATAATGGGTATATAGGACAATATCCGTGCCAAGGTAAATGCATTCGCTACATCCCCTTCCTCTTCCATGTGTTCAGATGACCCAGTTGGAAAGAATGGTAAAACCAATTTAAAAGAAGCAACAAACAATCGCGGGAAAGCATATATGACAGAAATCTGCTCAAAGATGACAGCAGGGGAGCTAAAAGAAGCCAGAAAAGCAACATGCTGGCCTTGGATGTGATGTGCATTATTAATGAAAAGGTTTGGGAATCCATCATCAAAGCTCCTGAAATAAGCACAAAATATATCACTTCTTTGTTTCCAATCAGTAACAGAGACATATTACAACAAACGCCCAGCAGCAAAAGACACCTTCTTAACAATAATTTAACTCAAAACTATTTTGAAGTATCCAAAGGCTACAAAATAAGACACTAGTCTAAGTTTAGCTGTGTTATAGAAGCAGAAATAATGTGGAACAAATTTCAACAAAATATAGATGATAAGTGCTAAATTGTTTGCAATCTAAGCCCTAATATTTGATTCATCTTGTGCTAGTCATAGTTATTTTATTTGATTTTACATAGTTTTGTTAATTTTTATGCTAAGGTCAAAAGGAGCAAAAAGAAAGGAATTAATGAAGATGATGATGGGCGTGAATCCCAAAGAAAGACCATGGTGGGTCCCATTCAAGATATTCCAGATTTCAAGAAGACTTTCTAATTATGTGGACAACTTACAATTCTAATCAAAGAAGAAAAAGCAAAAGAAAGAAAGAAGAAACCCAATCTAGGGTTAAACACCCAAAGAGGGCCCACATCTATTACAAATAGAAGAATTTCAGAAATTAGAAAGTCTCATTCAAGTTAGAAGTGGAGTTCAAGAATGGAGAAAAACAAGGAGAAAAAGAAGGAAAGTTAAAGCAAGTCTTATTCAAGTCAAGATAGAAGTCCTAAAAGAGGGGTCCCACACTTATGTTACACGCACCAAATAGGGCCCACTTTTTTGTCAAAAGTTCAGATTTAATTCCTTGCAATTAATCCCAGATTTGTGGGTCCATGTGAATAAGTTTCTAGAAGATACAAGTGGGACCAGATTTAGAAAGCTTGCTAAAACAAGAAAAAAGACTCCTTATTCAATCTAATTAGGTTTCCTAATTATAAGAAAGATTGAAGATCTATTTCTGCAAGGAACTATTTGCTAAAATGGGCTGTTTTGAAGACTTATAAATAGCATACAAGGGAAAAACGTGAACAGTAAATTCCAGCCCCATCAAGCCACGTCCAGCCACCATTCATCCCATATATTCCAGCCATATAACCAGCCATAAGACAGCAGCCATACAGCACCTTTGGAGCATCTTTGAAGCCATCTTGGAGAGCTTTTGGAGGAGGAATAAAGGGGAAAAGCTGCTGGCCATCCACTACTTCACCATCATCTTCTAGTTTTATTCTTATGACTCTACTTTCTAGTTTATTTTTCATTAAAAACATGAGTAGCTAATTTTTTTAGGGCTAGGGTGTAATTGAAACCCTAGCCTAGTTCTATGTAGTCTCTTTTGGCGTCTTTTAATTCAGATTTCAGTTTTATTGTTTGAGATTCTAAACCATGTTATTAATTGATGAGTTGTGTATATGCCATGCCAACCATGTGATGTTTAATTAATTTTAAGAGTAGCTAACTTAATTTTGATTGATCTTGATGTTATGCATCTAGGGTTTAGAACCATGAATAATCTAAGTATATGCCATGCTTAGACTCATGCATTTATCTTTCCCATTGTTTTTATGCATTATGTTTGTTTTGACTAGGACATATGCCATGCTTAGTTTTTGCATCATAATGAGCAATTCATGTAGTATGCCACTCATGAATTAGGTTTAGGGGAATAATAATCTAGACGCATATGCCATGGTCTAGGTTGATAGATGTCACCAATAAAATCTGATTTTTGATTAAAAGATAATAAGAGACATGCATAGGATTGGTTAGGGGAGTAGATGAAACCCTAGTTCATTCATTCATTATTACTGTTTTTCAATTCTCATACTAGTTGTTTTTAGGTTACTTTCCAATTAGCTTTTGATACTTTAAATTACTGTTTTTAGTAGTTTAATTCCACTTTTCATCATTCAATTATTCCATTTAATATTCTGATTTTTAGTTAGTTTTGACATTGTTTTATCACAAGTCTTCGTGGGATCGACCTCGTACTTACAATTCACTACACTACATAGTGATCTTGTGCGCTTGCGAGTTTAATTGTGTGCATACTAGTAACTTATTTCTAGGTTGCTTGGTGCATACCAAGTTTTTGGCGCCGTTGCCGGGGACTTGTTTGCATAGAATAGTGTCAAAACTTGTGTTTAGTGTAGTGTCATAGTCTAGTTTCATTTTTAGTTCAGTTACTTAAAGTTTTAAAGTGCTGTTAATTACTGTTTTATCATAGTATTTCAGCTACTTAATTTCAGATTTCTATTTTTTCTTCTTTTAGCACAATTAACTCTTTTATAGGTGCTTACTTGCGGTCATAAATTCTATATATGCAAGGTAGGCGATCTCAGGACTTAGCCATTATTGTCTACGATCCAGAAATTGAACGAACTTTTAGAAGAAATCGAAGACAAGCTCAAAGAGCAAGAACCAATACACAGCCCTCATCTGACTCAGAGCTTGAAGAAACCAGTGTTAACGGAAATCAAGGTCCTGAAAGAAAAATGGCTGACAGAGAAGAAAACGAAGAAGAAGTGGTAGTAAATAATCAAAAGAGACCAATGAAGGAATCTTACATACCCTTGCACACCGAACAGCCGTCCACCATTCTTTATCCACCTCGTATGGCTGGAAATTTCACCCTCCACGCACAACTGCTGAATATGGTGCCACACTATCATGGGTTACCTAATGAAGATCCTTATCTTCACATTAAGGAATTCTTTGAGTTGTGCGCGACACAACAGATACATGGAGTTACTGCAGAGGGCATCAGGCTACGTCTATTTCCTTTCTCTCTTAAGGATAAAGCTAAAATATGGTTAAACTCCTTGGATGCTGGTTCTATCAACTCTTGGCAGCAGCTAGCCAGTAAGTTTTTAAAGAAATTTTTTCCGGCACAAAAGACAAGGCAGTTAAGAAGAGAGATCCAAACATATCAACAGAAAGATGGAGATTAGTTATGGGAAGCGTGGGAGCATTTTAAATATTTATTATTGAAGTGTCCACATCACAACCTCACCAAAGATGATCAGGTTCAAGCTTTCTATGAAGGACTGAACGAGCTAAATAAAGGAATAGTTGATTCTGCATGTGGAGGGGCCCTGATGGAGAAAAATAGTGAGGAAGCTTATGATCTTTTTGAAACTCTTAGTGAAAACTCACAACAATTTTCTTATCGAAACAAACAGATGGGTAAAAAGCAAGGAATATATGAGATCAACAATTTTCTTGTCGAAACAAACAGATGGGTAAAAGCAAGGAATATATGAGATCCAGTCTCAAGGAAATATAGCTGCCCAGATGGCGACAATGGATAAAAAAGTGGACATGCTCATCAAAGCAATGGCTTCCAACAACATGCAAGGACAGACACCAAAGGAAGTATGTGCTATATGTTCTCACACTAACCATACTACTGAATGCTGCCCCATATCATCTTTTACAGACCAGGAACAAACCAACTATGTTGGTAACGCTTTTCCCAGGCACAATAATCCCTACAGCAATACCTACAATTCTGGATGGAGAAATCATCCAAACTTTTCTTGGGGAGGGAATCAAAACAATCAAGGAAATCAAGGGAATCAGAACCGATTTCAAGGACAGCAGAGAAGCTACCAGAATAATAATTTTTCTCAGAACAGTGCACAAAAGCCACAAGAAGACGAGTTCAAAAGTTTGGTGACCCAGTTTATTCAGTCATCTCAGGCTAATTTCCAGCAACATAGCCAAGCAATTACAAATACTCAGCAGAGTTTGGCCAAGCTAGAAGCACACGTGGGTCAGATAGCTAATGCCTTGAGCAAGAGGGAGGACGGTAAGTTTCCAAGTCAGACTGAAATCAACCCTAAAAATCATGAGCATCTAAAGGCCATAACTACCGTCACCAAAGAACCAGAGAAGGTCTACAAGAGAATGAGGCGGCATGGTACAACCATAGACACCAGCGTGAATGGGCCACATGAAAATCCGAAAACTGTAGAAATCGAGCCACAGGACAGAGCAAGGCAAACTCCTATTCAGGAAACAACTTCTATAGCGCCAGAAAGGGTCTATAAGCCAGTTCCACCTTACCCTCAGAGGCTGAGACAAGAGAAGAAAAATCAGTTCACTCAAGACATCTTCGAGACTCTAAGGAAGGTAGAGATTAACATTCCACTGATTGATGCTATCAAGCAGATACCCTCTTATGCAAAGTTTATCAAGGAGCTATGTACAAACAAGAGGAGATTCAAAGATCATGAAGAGGTTAAGTTAACCAAGGAAGTCAGTGCAGTTCTTTCAAGAAAGCTTCCACCAAAATTGAAGGACCCTGGGAGCTTTACTATACCTTGCAAGATAGGAGAGCATACTTTTGAGAAAGCTTTACTAGACTTGGGTTTGAGTATAAATTTGCTGCCATTCTCAGTCTATGAGTATTTGGGTTTGGGAGAGCTCAAACCAACTTCAATTACATTGCAATTGGCAGATAAGAGTGTGAAGCACCCAAGGGGCATTCTGGAGGACATTTTGGTGAAGGTAGGAGAATTCATATTACCTGCTGACTTTGTGGTACTGGACATGGAGAGTGTATCATTGCCTCACCACCTTTCTATTATACTCGACCGACCTTTCATGGCCACTGCGAGTTCAAAGATAGATGTACAGAAAGGCACAATTGAAATGAAGGTCAATGGGCAGAAAATTGAGTTTAAAGTGTTCGAAGCTATGAAAATGCCTAGAGATGAAGATTTCTTTCAGATTGAGGTAATTGAGCAGGCTATAGTAGAGGTGTTTCCAAGAGCACATGGGTGCACGGAGGAGTTGGACACATGCATTCAGCAAGGCTACACCAAATCTGAAATCAAGCATGATAGTGATGAGCTTGCGGCAACACTTATGGAAATTGTAAATCAGCTAGAAGTACTCCCCTCCATTCCAAGTAAATATTCTAACTCTTATGAAATTCTGGGTTCTTCCACACAGCAACCCGTTCCTTCTATTATAAACGCACCAAAGTTAGAATTAAAGCCATTACCTGAACATCTCAAAAATGCCTATTTGGGAGAACATGAGACTTTGCCATGTATCATAGCCAATGATTTGAGTTCTGATGAGGAAAGCAAGTTGTTAAAAGTGTTGAAAGCTCACAAGACAGCATTGGGGTGGAGCATTGCCGATATCAAAGGTATAAGCCCAACCATGTGTATGGACCGTATCTTGTTAGAAGAAGAGTCTAAACCTACAAGGGAAGCACAAAGGAGACTGAACCCTCATATGAAGGAAGTTGTCAAAGCAGAAATTCTTAAGCTATTAGACGTTGGGATCATCTACCCAATCTCCGATAGCAAGTGGGTTAGCCCAGTGCAAGTTGTTCCCAAGAAAAGTGGTATGACAGTGGTAAAGAACGAACATGATGAGCTTATTCCTACTAGAGTTACCACTGGATGGAGGGTATGCATAGACTACCGGAAACTTAACACAGTTACCAGAAAGGATCACTTCCCACTACCATTCATTGATCAAATGTTAGAGAGGCTAGCTGGGCATTCACATTATTGTTTTCTCGATGGATACAGTGGATACAATCAGATTCCTATTGCTCCAGAGGACCAAGAGAAGACCACTTTTACTTGTCCATTTGGGACATTTGCCTACAGGAGGATGCCTTTCGGGCTTTGCAATGCACCAGCAACTTTTCAGAGATGCATGATGAGTATTTTCTCCATTATGGTGGAGCGCTTTATTGAGGTATTCATGGACGACTTCTCTATCTTTGGATCATCATTTAATAACTGTTTGTATCATCTGGAGTTTGTGCTAAAGAGATGTGAGGAGTGTAATTTGGTGTTAAACTGGGAAAAATGCCACTTCATGGTGAAACATGGCATTGTACTTGGGCATGTGGTAACAAGCAAGGGGATACAGGTGGATAAGGCTAAGATAGACTTGATCAGCAAACTTCCACCACCCACATCCGTGAAGGGAGTACGAAGTTTCCTTGGGCATGCTGGATTCTATCGCAGATTCATTAAGGACTTCTCCAAGATTGCAAGACCACTTTGTTCATTGTTACAAAAAGAGGTGGAGTTTGTTTTTGATGAGAATTGCTTGCGAGCATTTGAACTACTGAAAATGCTTTTGACATCAGCCCCTATTATCATGGCACCTGATTGGAGTTTGCCATTTGAGCTCATGTGTGATGCCAGTGACTATGCTTTGGGGGCTGTGCTTGGCCAAAGAGTAAAGAAGCTTCCACATGTGATTTATTACGCCTCCAGGACTCTAAATGATGCACAGCTAAACTACTCTACTACTGAGAAGGAACTTCTTGCTGTAATTTTTGCACTAGAAAAATTCAGATCCTACCTTGTTGGGTCTAAGGTAATAATCTACACAGATCATGCAGCATTGAAGTATCTAATGAGCAAGAAGGATGCAAAGCCAAGGATGGGTGTTGTTACTACAAGAATTTGACCTTGAGATCAAAGATAAGAAGGGCAGTGAGAATGTAGTGGCAGACCATTTATCCAGATTGTTGAATGATGAGGCATTCAAAGGGGACGAAATTCCACTAAATGAATCTTTTCCAGATGAGCAACTATTTCAGATTACCAAGCTTCCATGGTTTGCAGACTTGGTGAATTACAAGGTTTGTGGTGAGTTCCCAATGCATTTTACTAATCAAGATAAGAAGAGGATGGTGCACATGGCACGTTTCTATTACTGGGATGACCCATATTTGTTCAAGTACTGCTCAGATCAGATCATTAGAAGATGTGTACCAGAGGAAGAGGTTCAAAGCATCTTAACACATTGCCACAACAAGGCGTGTGGAGGACATTTTGGAGGAAAGAAGACAGCTACTAAGGTACTTCAATCTGGTTTCTTTTGGCCCTCTATATTTAAAGATGCACATACTTTTTGTTTAAGTTGTGATAGATGCCAACGAATGGGGAACATTTCTTCACGGAATCAGATGCCATTGAAGGGCATACAAGAGGTGGAGCTCTTTGACGTGTGGGGGATTGATTTTATGGGACCATTCCCATCATCCTATGGTTATCTCTACATTCTGGTAGGAGTAGACTATGTGTCGAAATGGGTGGAGGCTATCCCAAGTAAAACAAATGACCACAAGGTGGTTTTGGAATTTCTGAAGAACATGATATTTGCAAGATTTGGGACACCCAGAGCAATCATTAGTGATGGTGGCAGTCACTTCAAAAACAGGTCTTTTGAAGCATTAATGAAGAAATATGGGATAACTCACAAGATAGCTACTCCGTACCACCCTCAGACTAGTGGCCAGGTAGAAGTGAGTAATAGAGAGATCAAGCAGATTCTAGAAAAGACAGTGCAGCCCAACAGGAAAGATTGGTATTTAAGGCTGAATGATGCGCTTTGGGCATATAGGACAGCCTACAAGACTCCTATAGGCATGTCTCCATATCGTTTGGTCTATGGGAAAGCATGTCATCTGCCGGTGGAATTGGAGCACAGGGCATTCTGGGCGATCAAGAAATTTAATTTTGATATGAAGGAGGCAGGTGAGAAGAAGAAGTTACAACTGAATGAGCTTGAGGAGCTACGATATGAAGCATATGAGAATGCCAAGCTATATAAAGAGAAGACTAAAATATTCCATGATAAGAAGCTATTAAGGAAGACGTTTGTGGTGGGCCAGAAGGTATTACTTTTCGATTCTAGACTCAAGTTATTTCCAGGAAAGCTAAAGTCCAGATGGTGTGGCCCGTTCGAGGTCACTCAGGTATTTGAGCATGGGGCAATTGAGATCAATAATCCAAAGAATGGTAACAAGTTCAAAGTCAATGGACATAGGCTCAAGCCCTATTGGGACCAGATTTTTGACAAGGATGTGGATGTGATTACATTCACAGATTCCCCTTCTGCTTGATAGAGAAGCACAGTCTGGCTGAAGACTCTAAAGCAAGCACTACTGGGAGGCAGCCCTGATCTTTGCAAGGAAAAGTTGAGGATGGCGATTCAGAGCTGGCGATGTACTCCATATCCAGCTGAGTTCTTTTACCTTTTCTTTGTCCCTCTATTTTTCTTTTATGTTATTAGTGTTTTCTTCTTACTTTATTTTACAACATTGGGGACAATGTTTAATTTCAGTTTGGGGGAAGAGTATTAGTCATTAAAAGAGTCATTATAGTCCAAAAATCCATAAAAATTTTAAATTTTTTTCGAAAATCACAAAAATATTTGTTTTTCTTTGTTTTTTTTTTTAGTCATATAGTTCCTTCCTACCACAATGATGAGAAATGATGATTTGTCTTGCATGGTTCATCGAACTTAATTATGCTAGTTCTTTTTATTATTCAATTGTTGTAAATCTCGTTTAAGCATGTTGAGCTATCATTGTGTGGATTACAATGCTAATATAGTCTGAAGTTGAAAGCTCGCGCACAATTGAATGATTAGATGCTTTTGGTGAAAACTTGTGCAACCTAGTGAGATTTGAGCCTAAATGCTTATTCTTGAGAGGGTTATATGCTGAGTGATATGATCTTTCATTTCTTGATCTATATGATGCAATTGATTTCATTATCATTCTTTGATCACATGTTCTGACTTTTATATGGAAAAACATGCTAGAACTCTCATTTTTATCCAATTGAGGCAAATTTCGACTACATGAACCATAGGAGATGATTTTAGGCCATGTTTGACTAGTTTGTGCTTTTCTATCCATCCCCTTTGATGTTTACCGCTAGTTATCCATGTTGAGCCTTAATTAAGTCAGTTCTTGCACCCATACCAACCCCTAAGTTTGGGGGAGTTACCTTACCATATGTATAGCCTTACCTTATCTAAGGAAGTATAAAGATGAATTCAAGGTTCATTACAAAATGTGTGCAAGGCTTGAGAAAAAGAAAAAAAAAAAAAGAAAAGTTGCCGTTACCCTGCATCTTCATAGTATTGTGTATCAAAAAAAAAAAAACAGAAAAAAAAACAGAAAAAAAAACAGAAAAAAAAAAACAGAAAAAAAAAAAAACAAAAGAAAAGAAAAGAAAAAAAAAGAATAAAGGAGGGTACATGTGTGACTCAGCAATGTTGAAATTCAAAATGCAAGCCTTCACCGCCAAAAAAAAAAAAATCAGAATTGTATAAAGGAACCTGAAGTGTAATTCTACGCAAATTCCTTAGATCTTGTTGTCCATTTCCTTCATTCATAACCCTTCACCCTAACCCCATGATAACCTATGTGCAAAAGTCCTACTTGATTCTAGGTGAAGTGTAGTCCCAGTGTGGAGATGAGATGGAATGGGAGCCTATGGTGTGTGATTTCACTTCAAGCATGTGGTATTTTTCATGAGATCATTATCTGTTCACTCTTAGCCAATTATTGAGTGTTTTATTGTGAGTGTATGCATGGTGAGGATTGAAGTTAAACTGAATTGCAAAAATGATTGTTTCGTTGTGTGAAAGCCTAAACTAAAAGTTATGTTGGTATTGTTTTACACACGACCCTTTTGAGCATGTGGATTGTGAACTGGATGAGACTCTTACTTCTTTGATTCATGTATTGATCAGACATCTCTGAGACAAATGGTGGAAGGATAGGTTTCATATTTTAGTGTTTTTAATTTCTCCCTTGTTTATTTTATTATTTTGCTCGAGGACTAGCAAAAGGTAAGTTTGGGGGAATTTGATAAGTGCTTAATTGTTTGCAATCTAAGCCCTAATATTTGATTCATCTTGTGCTAGTCATAGTTATTTTATTTGATTTTACATAGTTTTGTTAATTTTTATGCTAAGGTCAAAAGGAGCAAAAAGAGAGGAATTAATGAAGATGATGATGGACGTGAATCCCAAAGAAAGACCATGGTGGGTCTCATTCAGGATATTCCAGATTTCAAGAAGACTTTCTAATTATTTGGACAACTTACAATTCTAATCAAAGAAGAAAAGCAAAAGAAAGAAAGAAGAAACCCAATCTAGGGTTAAACACCCAAAGGGGGCCCACATCTATTACAAATAGAAGAATTTTAGAAATTAGAAAGTCTCATTCAAGTTAGAAGTGGAGTTCAAGAATGGAGAAAAACAAGGAGAAAAAGAAGGAAAGTTAAAGCAAGTCTTATTCAAGTCAAGATAGAAGTCCTAAAAGAGGGGTCCCACACTTATGTTACACGCACCAAATAGGGCCCACTTTTATGTCAAAAGTTCAGATTTAATTCCTTGCAATTAATCTCAGATTTGTGGGTCCATGTGAATAAGTTTCTAGAAGATACAAGTGGGACCAGATTTAGAAAGCTTGCTAAAACAAGAAAAAAAGACTCCTTATTCAATCTAATTAGGTTTCCTAATTATAAGGAAGGTTGAAGATCTATTTCTACAAGGAACTACTTGCTAAAAGGGGCTGTTTTGAAGACTTATAAATAGCATACAAGGGAAAAACGTGAACAGTAAATTCCAGCCCCATCAAGCCACGTCCAGCCACCATTCATCCCATATATTCCAGCCATAAGACAGCAGCCATACAGCACCTTTGGAGCATCTTTGAAGCCATCTTTGGAGAGCTTTTGGAGGAGGAATAAAGGGGAAAAGCTGCTGGCCATACTACTTCACCATCATCTTCTAGTTTTATTCTTATGACTCTACTTTCTAGTTTATTTTTCATTAAAAACATGAGTAGCTAATTTTTTTAGGGCTAGGGTGTAATTGAAACACTAGCCTAGTTCTATGTAGTCTCTTTTGGCGTCTTTTAATTCAGATTTCAGTTTTATTGGTTGAGATTCTAAACCATGTTATTAATTGATGAGTTGTGTATCTGCCATGCCAACCATGTGATGTTCAATTAATTTTAAGAGTAGCTAACTTAATTTTGATTGATCTTGATGTTATGCATCTAGGGTTTAGAACCATGAATAATCTAAGTATATGCCATGCTTAGACTCATGCATTTATCTTTCCCATTGTTTTTATGCATTATGTTTGTTTTGACTAGGACATATGCCATGCTTAGTTTTTGCATCATAATGAGCAATTCATGTAGTATGCCACTCATGAATTAGGTTTAGGGGAATAATAATCTAGACGCATATGCCATGGTCTAGGTTGATAGATGTCACCAATAAAATCTGATTTTTGATTAAAAGATAATAAGAGACATGCATAGGATTGGTTAGGGGAGTAGATGAAACCCTAGTTCATTCATTCATTATTACTGTTTTTCAATTCTCATACTAGTTGTTTTTAGGTTACTTTCCAATTAGCTTTTGATACTTTAAATTACTGTTTTTAGTAGTTTAATTCCACTTTTCATCATTCAATTAATTATTCCATTTAATATTCTGATTTTTAGTTAGTTTTGACATTGTTTTATCACAAGTCTTCGTGGGATCGACCTCGTACTTACAATTCACTACACTACATAGTGATCTTGTGCGCTTGCGAGTTTTTAATTGTGTGCATACTAGTAACTTATTTCTAGGTTGCTTGGTGCATACCAATAGACAAGTTAGGCAACATGGATGTAAGAAAAAGATATGGTATAGGCTTTGCATAAGTGTTCAATATTTAAAGAAGAAGGGGAAGGAGGTGACACATATAGATGTCATTCTACCTTGATGCAGGACAATCATTTCCAATAATGCCTTTGGAGTTCATTAATCATTACTTTTGTTTTGCCAGTTAATCAGAAAGAAAAATCCGTCCATTTCTTCAGTTGATATTCAATTTCACTTTCCTATCTATATTCACCTCTTAATATCTCATTATTCTTACCTCTCCTTCCTGGAATTAAAAACAGTTTGTGAATCAGCATATGAACATTTGAAACCCTCATCCCTTTATCAAATCATTGTCATCTTCAAAGCTTTATTCCTTTTATAGTGCGGCTCAAAATGCCCACTTGAAAAATAAATGAATAAAAATTGTCACTCTCTGATAAGCTAAGAATACACCTCACCTTCAACATTTTGATTTTGTAATTTGCAAAACCAAAATATATGAGACCACTTTTGTGAGTTTTCTTCCAGTCAACTCTATTCAACACCATACACTCACCCCATGGAATAGCAAGGCATTCCTCACAGCTTTATTCAAGGTCTTGAATGGCCTCCCTTTTCTCCTAATACCTTTCATAAGTAACCCTTCAATTTGTTTCATAAGAGCAATTTCAGACCATTGGTAGACGTGCCCTCAGGCAGTAGTAATCTTTGATTTTTCCTCCCACTAGTAGCCCCCTGATGCAGGAGCAAAGCGTTAGTGCAGAGCTTTGTGATGCTCAGTGCAATGCATCTCAAAGAAGGGACCATAAAAGATGGACCGTCCTCATGGCCTACAAAAGATATGGAAAGGGAAAACTGAAACATGCTATCAAAAGGAGTATCAAAACAAAGGTTTGGGCAGATCTTTGTGATGCTCAGTGCAATGTATCTCAAAGAAGGGACCATAAAAGATGGACCGTCCTCATGGCCTACAAAAGACATGGCAATGGAAAACTGAAACATGCTATCAAAAGGAGTAATCAAAACTGTAGGTGCAGAAAATAATGACCCACAATAACTGGGGAGCCTTAGAGGACTTATCCAACAATGGTGATGACTGGGGTACCGTCCGAAAGCCTGAAAGAGAAGAACACACGGTCAGAGGACCCTGGCCTGGGCGGCGCAAGGCTCTCCGATGCCAAAGTCAGTGAAGGAACTGGAACAATGGAAGGAGAGGAAGAAGAGAGGCAGAGTAACAGCTCTCTGAGTTGGGTTATGCGTACCTTGCATGTGAAATGCAGTCCTTTTTATAGACGATTTGGAAGATATCTTGGACGATATCTTGGCATGGGTCTCATGATTCGACTGGGAAGTCATGATCAGCCCACGTTGCAATTAATGCGGTCCAATCCAGCCCACTTTGCATTAAATGCGCGTCGGATCAGCCCACGTCGCATTTAATGCGCGTCTTGTTGGGCCAGATCGTGTTAGACGCCTTTGGCGGTAGGGGTACCATCGGATCTGCCCTCGGGCCCTGCCCTGATGTGGCCTCAGCCGCTGGATGCCGCCCTGTCAGGGATCTGGCGAAGATTGTGAGCGGCTGGATGTCGCATCTGTCTCGCTAGCTCGCCCCCCTATTCCTCCACGTGCTTGATGACGTGGGGGGGGATGAGGGGCGCAAGTGGAGGTTCTTTCTTACTTCGGCTTCCGTCCCGGCTCTTTCAGCCGAGGTGAAGCTTGCTGCCGAGATGGGCACACGAGGTGGCCGAGATCGGTGCTAGCGGCCCGGAGCTGCTTGACTTCGGCCGGACCTCCTGTCCTGGTAGCAGGGGTGAGCCTGGTGCCACGTGGATGGCATGCGGATGGCACGTGAGAGTGCTTAGCCTCATCTGATGGCTGTGATTAGCGTAATGATGTGGCTCTGGAAATCTCCGCACACAATTGCCCCCTAGCTTTTGACCTCTTAAGCGCCCTGGCCTTTAGTGGTCGAAAGCTAGACGACTCGTCTGGGGATGCGACGGTCATTGCCTGGTGTCGCTTCAACTATCCTGAAGTAATGAATGCTTTGTCCTGTCTGTACTGGGAAGCGGGTCGACGGCTACACGCGTCGCCTCTTTACTGGTTGCGCCGTTTCATCGATGGAACGGGCGCGGGTCGCGAAATCCGTCCTTTCGAATTTCGAAAGTAGCGCGCGCCGAGGGTCCCCTTTCCATAAAAGGGGTGCCTTCTTCCTTTCTTGTTTCTAGTTTCCTTTCGCCTTCGCCTTCGCATTTGATTTCTGCTCTGCTGCTTAAAATCTTTCTAGCGAGGACGACCATAGGACGTGCTCGGACCTGTTCTTGAGCTGCCCCTTTGTCTCTGTAAGTTGCTTCGTGCCTCTGTCTAGCTTTTCTTTGAGGTTTCACGTCTTTTAGGGTTTAGCTTTCGCTGTCTCCCCTTTTTTAGACATGGGCACCCCTAGGTTCGATTTAGATACTGAAGAGGGCATAGCCAGATTTAGGGCTGCTTTCAGTATCCCGGAGGGAGTCCTTCTCAAGCCGGCGGACTTCGTCGACTATGCCACGATGCACTGGTCCTGCGGCTGGATGTCGTTCCCTCTGATCTCTGTGATCGAGGGCGGGGTCAGATTTCCCCTGCACCCTCTACTTAGGGCTTACCTCAGTACCTGGTCCCTTACCCCGTGCCAACTGATGCCCAATGGCTATAAGGTCATCATGGGCACGGCGAAGCTGAATGAGATTCTTAGGACCGACCTAGGTGTCCACGATATCGAGGACACCTACGATATCTGCAAGGCTGGGGAAGGCAAATATTATCTCCGGGTGAAGCCGCAGCGAAGAGGCTTCGTCCTGGCCTTGGAAGATTCAAGTAAGAATGCTGAAGAAGCCTTCTTCTGTGTTTCGGGGGACTGGGAGTTCGGCGCTGGCGAAAGCAGGAGGTTGACGGTCCCGCGCCGCCCCAGGACAGTCCCAAGTAAACATCGCTCCTTCTCATTCATCTTCTTTGCTTGATTTTGACGATGCCAAGCTGACTCCTCTATTATTTGTTATGCAGAGGCAGGTGCGAGGCGACGCCGAGCTGCGAGTGAAGGCTGGAGGAGGAACGCCGACGACATCAACAAGGTTGAGAGGTACAAGGGGCACGAGACCAGGTCAGCTTGGAAGCTGCTCGGATACACGCCGAGATACTGTGGTCACTACCAGAGGACCGGGGTACCCGAGGTGGACGAAGCGCACCATGACCGTCCAACCGTCTCCGTTGCCGTGCCTGCCGGGATCCCTTTGCCCGCTCCTGCTGCGAGCCGAGCTGCGTCTGGTGCCGAGGCGTCCACTTCTAGTTCAGAGCCGCCAAACCTGACGCAGATTGTGGACGCTTATTCTTCCGATAGAGAAGAAGGTATGGAGGGAAGCTCAAGGGAGCCAGTAGTGAAGGACCTGGTGGCTAAGTTTAGGCTGAGGTCCTCATCCTCTGGGGCGCCATCATCTACCAGTACCCGCTCAGCTTCGGGCTTGGGGGGTGCTGGCGCTTCTTCTGCTCCTGTCCCCGCCCCGAGCGGGGGAGTTCGGCGACGCTCGCCGGATCGCTCGAAGGAGGGGTCCCCGCCCAGGAAGAATTCCAAGCCGGGGGAGAAGGACTTGGGGGCCGAACAGCCTCCGAAGGACAAAACCCCTGCGCAGGCCCCCCGGAGTCAAGGCTCCAACTGAAAAGAGCGCACCGGCTGAGAAGAGTGCGCCAGCCGAGAAGAGCGTGCCGGCTGAGAAGAGCGCGCCAGCTGGGAAGAGCGCGCCGGCCAGCAAGTCGACCGGCGGGATGGTCCGCGAGCTCACCATCTCGGCGGGGCAAGGGTCTGGATCGTCCTCCGGACCCCGAACTGCCCCAGCGCCATGGAGGCCGAGGATGGAAACGCAGCCTGGTAAGCCTCTGAACGTCGAGGATCGGCTGCTGGGGAACGCCGAAGTCATCGGAGCTCTCGCCAAGGTCTGCGCTCTGCCGCGGGACATGGAGACGCACGAGAGGTTCGATAACGAGAGCCTGATGGTCTCAGCGATTCAGGCTAACCTTCTGGTAAGTGCTTTTCAGTGTTTTCCTTCCAAGTGATTTAGCTCGACTACCCCAGCTTGACCCATCTTTCTCCATTTGCAGAACGTGCAGAGGCTCCTGACCGTGGTGGGACGGAGTGATAGGAACGCTGCACGGGTCACTCAGCTGGAGTCCGAGAGGGATAAGCTGAAGAGGGAGCTGGAAGAGCAGCGGAAGGGAATGGAGGGGCTGAAGAAGGCCAGCGCTGAAGAGTCTGTTCGGCTGGCATCGGCCCTGACCGATGTCGCCGAGCTCACGTCGAGAGCTAATCAGTTGAAGGGCGAGGTCTGGGCGAGAAACAAGAAGACCGCCGAGCTGGAGTCGGAGATGGCCAGATTAAAGGCTGAATCGACGGCTAAGGGGACGAGGCTGCGCGGGGAAGTGCTGGCTGGGCGAGCCGAAACAGCGAAATTGAAGACGGCGAACGCTGAGCTGGAGAAAGAGAAGGCCTCTCTTCTGTCCGAGGCCCAGTCCGCCTTCCAGGATGGGGTGGATCACGCCACTGAGCTGTAGGAGAAGCAGGTGGAGGAGATCACCGCCATCCTGTTCGAGGAAGGATGCCTGGCCGCACTGAGACGTGCGGGGGTCCCTGAAGACCACCCTGTCTACCGGGACCTGCCGAAGTACTCGGACCCGGCCCCTGAGCCGAGCTCCACTCCTGCAGCTGAAAGTGCCCCTGACGAAGCTCCTGCAGTCGCTCCTGCTGCTGACGACGCTCCAGCTGCCCCGGCCCCGAGCGATGCCCCGGTTGCCAGCGACGCTTCGGCCGTGCCTCTAGGTAAGGGCTCCTCTGCCCCTGCTCCGGCTAAGGTACCCGTTGAAGCCCCTTCTGCCAGCGACGTTCCAAGCACGGTCACGGTTTCGGCCGAAGCCACTGGTTCAGCAGATATGGTGATCGACCTGGTGGAGTCGCCGAAACCACAGTACCCTGGCTCATTTCACCTGTAATATTTTTGCTTTCTGCCTTGTAATACTTTCTACTATCAATGAAAAACGGGCTTCTTTACTTGGATGTTTTCTCTCTTTTGTTTTTGGATGTGACATTGAATAGCATTGAATGCCTTTACTGCGACGCATGACCATCGAGGTAGAAAGAGTCATACGGTTTGCATAGCTGTCTGTGCCGATTCTCCATATTCTGGAGATCGTAAATAGCAGTAAACATGGTGTTACGGCCGATGAGAGAAACGGGCGGATGTCTCCACGTGGCGCTTCAGGAATCGCTGGTCAACAGGCAGGAAGGCGTGCATCCCATGTAACGCGTAGGAGAATTCGCCCCTTAACTTCCTTCGGAGATTGAGCCCTTCTTCTTCCTATAAGTAGGGGCGATAGGCTCGCCATGGGTGAAGAAAAGAAAAGAACTTAGGACAGTTTAAATCACATAGACGTAGGAGCCATGCCCAGTGGGTGTTCAGAAGCAATTGATCCGGGGGGAACCCCTGCGCCTGTGGACGGCTTTCTTCAAGGGGAGAAGCCTGTCGTGGTCTGCGCGCTCTCTGAAAGAACTCCCCGTGGACCACGCGCTCTCTGAACGCGGGTTCATGGCCGACCGTCCCTGGTCAGGTTGCAGGGGAATCCTCTGCAACTGCGGGATGGTCGGGTCCTGGGCGTCTGGCGATCCTGCAGGGTCTTGCGTGGCATCGAGCTCCCTGCGAGCCCCTTGCACCGTGTCAGGATCGTAAGACTAAGGGTGGAGTTGAGGCCTGCTGGACCTGGGGGCTCTTCAAACTTTGGTCTCACTGACCGGAGGGTGTTGAAGAGCTCGACGAGGTCCAGGGCCTCCGAACTGGAGGGGGTCCTGAATGCTTTGGTCTGACCAACCAAAGTGTATTATAGAGCTCTGTGAAATTCAGGATCCCTTAGAACCTCCAGGTAACGATCCGGCGTCTTCGAACCTGCAGCCTGAAGAGTCGGTGAAGATCAGAGTCTCCCAGTCTTACTTTATTTTCTGTTTTTAGAGGACTGCGATCCTCCTTTCTGTATTTTTCTTTTCTGTTCTGTAACTCTTGTAATGAAGCAGTCTGCAATGAATAAAAAGGAAGAATTTTGTGACCGTTTGAATTGTGTGCAATGCCTTTTGTTTTCCCTTTTACTTTCCTCGCACTGTCTTGGAATGTTTTTGTGCTGCCTTTCCGTGCTTCAATGCTTGCACAGTTCTTTTCTTAAAAACTGTCTTTGGCCGAAGTGGCTGGCTCTAGCCGAGACGAACTGCTTGTGCGCCGAGGTGGACCCAGAATACTGCTGGTCTCGGCTATGTGAGCATGAGTTCGGCTTCGAACCCTTGGAGAGTGTTCGAACTCGAGGCCTCCTTCCAGGGCTACGAGCCCTCGGAGATTGGGATAAATCCCTGAGTTTAGGAATTCGGCCGAGTGTTCGAACTCGAGGCCTCCTTCCAGGGCTACGAACCCTTGGAGATTGGGATAAATCCCTGAGTTTAGGAATTCGGCCGAGTGTTCGAACTCGAGGCCTCCTTCCAGGGCTACGAACCCTTGGAGATTGGGATAAATCCCTGAGTTTAGGAATTCGGCCGAGTGTTCGAACTCGAGGCCTCCTTCCAGGGCTACGAACCCTTGGAGATGCCGGAGTCAGTGAAAGAGACGACAGATTGAAGACAAGGCGAAAAGCTGCTTTCATTGATTTGGGATTCATTACATCTTTAGAAATAGAATTTCTTTAGGTGGGATGCATTCCACGGTCTCGGCAGCGGCTTGCCTTCTAAGTCTTCAAGCTTGTAGGCTGATTTCCCTGCTAGTGAGACCACCCTGAATGGGCCATGCCAGTTCGGAGCCAGCTTCCCTTCGTTTGGTTCTTTGTCAGCTGGCAGGGCCTTCTTTAGAACTAGCTCTCCCACGGAGAATCTTCTTTCTCTGACGTTTTGATTGTATGCCCTGGCTAACCGCTGCTGATAGTCGGTCAGTCGCAGGGCTGCTGCTTCTCGTCGCTCGTCTGCCAGCTCCAGCTCCATCGCCAGGTTCATGTCATTTCGACCTTGGTCGACCAGCTCTGTCCTCAGGGTGGGGAGGCCGATCTCTAAAGGAATGACCGCCTCCATCCCGTAGGCCAGAGAGAAAGGTGTTGCCGAGGTGGACCTCCTTGGAGTTGTTCTGTATGCCCATAGCACGCTCGGAAGCTCCTCTGTCCATCTTCCCTTTGCCTTGTCCAGTCGCTTCTTCAGGCCGTCCAGGATCACTTTGTTAGAGATTTCTGCCTGGCCATTACTCTGTGGATATGCCGGAGTGGAGTAATGGTTTCTGATACCGTGCTCTTGGCAGAAGTCTTTGAAGGACTTGGAGTCGAACTGAGTCCCATTGTCCGAAATCAGAGTCCGGGGGATGCCGAACCTCGTTAGGATGTTTTTCCAAACGAAGTTCCTGGAGTCCCTGTCCGTGATTGAGGATAACAGTTCAGCTTCTATCCACTTTGTGAAGTAGTCTCTGGCGACTATCAGCCATCTCTTATTTCCTGGAGCCCGGTGAAGAGGCCCCACAATGTCCAGGCCCCATTGAGCGAAGGGCCATGGGCTAGTGAGGGGACTCAGATCTTGTGCTGGCTGGTGGAGAGAGTGGGAGAACTTCTGGCACTTCTCGCACTTTCTGGCGTACACCTGCGCGTCCTTCTGCATGTAGGGCCACCAGTAACCCTGGCTTATTGCTCTATAAGCCAGTGATCGGCCTCCTATGTGACTGCCGCAGATTCCTTCGTGGATCTCGTACAGGAAGTCGTCTACTTTGCTCGGATGGACGCACTGGAGGTATGGACCTGTGAAGGATTTCCTGTAGAGTTTGCCTTCGGGAGAGAGCCAGAATCGAGCTGCCCTGAGTCTGATCCGGTCAGCTTCAGCCTTGTCCTCAGGGAGCCGGTCATCCTTCAAGTAGGCGACGATTGGATCCATCCAGCTTAGGCCGACATCAGCACAGAGGACGAGCCGAGATGAATGGAGTTCTAAGCTTGACCTTGATACTGACCCGACCTCGACGGTCCTTTTCTTCCCTGCTTCGACGGCGGTGGCCAGGTTTGCAAGCGCATCTGCGTGCGTGTTGGTATCTCGGGATATTTGTCTGACCTCGGCTTTCTGGAAATGAGACAGCAGTTTTTTCGCAAGGGCTAAGTAGGCCGCCATCCTGTCGTCCCTGGCCTGGTAGTCTCCGGCGAGCTGGCTCGTTACCAGTTGAGAATCGCTGAAGATCACCAGGTGTCAGGCTCCGAGGACTTGGGCGCTGTTCAACCCTGCTATCAGCGCTTCATATTCTGCCTCATTGTTTGTCACTTTGAAGTCGAGGGTGAAAGCCTGCTCTATGACCAGGCCCTCTGGCGACTGGAGGACTATGCCGGCACCAGCTCTCTTGGAGGTGGATGACCCGTCGACAAAGATCTTCCATGCCGAGGTGGGAGGCTGCTCGACCTCTGTGCCCCCCAGTGCCGTTCCGGGCTGGGTCGGAGCCGAATTGGGCGAGACGAACTCAACGATGAAGTCTGCCAGAATTTGGGCTTTGATCGCAGTTCGGGGGCGGTACTGTATATCATACTGCCCCAGTTCAACTGCCCACTTTGATATTCGCCCTGAAAAGTCAGCCTTTTTTAACACTGAACGGAGTAGATGCTCTGTGATTACCACAACGGTGTGGGATTGGAAATAATGGGAGAGCTTGCGCGAGGCGCTGACGAGGGCCAGCGCAAGCTTCTCCAATAGAAGGTATCTGGTCTCGGCATCAAGCAGGGTCTTGCTCGTATAATAAATTGGTTTTTTAATTCCCTCATCCTCCCTGATGAGGACGGAGCTCACTGCGTGATCCGAGACTGCAAGATACAAATAAAGAATCTCCCCCGAAGCTGGGGTGGAGAGTAAGGGCGGTGACATTAGATAGGTTTTGAGCGCGGCCAATGCCTGGTCGCACTCGGGGGTCCACTGGAATTTCAAGTTTTTCTTTAGAAGCTGAAAGAAAGGCCTGCACTTATCTGATGACCGGCTGATGAAGCGATTGAGTGCTGCAGCCATTCCTGTGAGCTTCTGAACTTCCTTCGTGGTAGAGGGGCTCTGAATGCTCTGGATCGCGGTGATCTGATCCGGATTAGCCTCTATCCCCCTCCGCGTTACCAAGCTGCCGAGGAACTTGCCAGAGGCTACGCCGAAGGCGCACTTGGAAGCGTTTAGCTTGAGCTTGTATGTGCGAAGGATGTCGAAGAGTTGGCCGAGATCCGCCAGATGGTCGCCGGAGTGCACTGATTTGGCGACCATGTCGTCGATGTACACCTCTACCGTTCGGCCAAGCTGAGCATGGAACATTTTTGTGACGAGGCGCTGATAGGTCGCCCCCGCGTTCTTTAGCCCGAAGGGCATCACCTTGTAGCAGTAAGTGCCGCGGGGGGTTATGAATGAAGTTTTCTCCTCGTCAGGCTAGTGGAGCGGGATCTGATGGTAGCCTCTGTAGGCGTCGAGGAAGCTCATTCGGTCGTGACCAGCGGTGGCGTCGATCAGTTGGTCAATCTTTGGAAGGGGGAAACTATCTTTAGGGCCGGCCCTGTTCAAGTCCGTGAAGTCCACGCATACCCTCCACTTACCAGTTTTCTTCTTGACCACTACCGTGTTGGCCAGCCATACCGGGTACTGGACTTCCCGGATGGCTCCTGCATTTAGCAGGTTGTCGACCTCTTCGACGACCGCATCTGTCTGCTGCAGCCCTGTCCTTCGGGCCCTCTGCACTACCGGCTTGTGGTCGGGGTCCACATTCAGCTTGTGGTACATGACCTCAGCATCGACCCCAGGCATTTCGCTTGGGCTCCAAGCGAAGACGTCGACGTTCTGCATCAGGAACCGTGAGAGTTCGGCCCTTTCTGCGTCTGACAGCTGGGTGCCAACCAGGAAGAACCTGTCTGGGTCTGCCGGGCTCAGCCTGACCTTGGCCAGGTCCTCGATGCTCTTCTTCTCGGGATCACGGCCGATTTCATCTAGGCCTTTCTCGAACTCGGCGAGGTTAACGCGCTCCGGCTCCTTCAGTGCTGGGACTACGGCCAGCACGCACTACCTGGCTTGCTGCTGATCTCCCTCCACTGTAACCACTTCCAACTTGCCCTCCTTGCTCTCAAGGACGAACTTCAGCTTCTGGTGGAGGGAAGAAGGGAGTGCTTCTAACTTGTGGAGCCACGTTCTGCCCAGAATGACGTTGTAGGGAGAAGGGGCATCCACGACCAGGAAGTCGGCCGACACGGAAGCTCCGCCAACTCGGGTTTCCAAGGTGATCCTACCCTTGGGATAGACCGGCGTGGCGGATAACCCTAGTAGGGGTGCACGGACCTCCGTGAGGTCTGCTTCCGAGAGGTTCATCTTCTTGAAGCAGTCGTAGTAGAGGACCTCGGAGGAGCTGCCTGAGTCGACGAGGATCCTCTTCACTGTGAAGTCTCTCAGCTTCATTGTGAGGAACAGGGGGTCGTTGTGAGGGAGCTGGATTCCCTCTAGGTCTCTGTCTGAGAACGAGATGGCAGGTCGGTCGCGGCGGGCTTTCTTGGATGCCGGAGCGAGCTCGGCTTTCATTACTTCCTTCCCGTGCGAGGCCCGCCTGGCTTCGGCGCGGGCCTGGGAGCTGCCCCGAGACGAGGGAGCGGGGGCTGAGGACGCCAGATGGATCACGTTGATGATCTTCTCTGAATCCTCACTGTCTGGATCCTGGGCTGCGCTCTGGTGAATTCGGCCCTCGCTGCCGCCGGCATCTCCTGCCTTGACGAACTCTGGAATGTGGCCCTCATCGGCTAGCTTCTCCAGCTAGGAGGCGGTTTGCGCTGCCCTCAGCTGCTGCTGGAGCTCGCGAATCAGCTGCTCTTGCCTCTGGAGGAGAGCAGTTTGGGCTGCGACAACCCCTCCAGTGGCAGGGGGTTGAGCATGGCGCGTCTCTTCTACGGCCACGGCTTTGTCCTTGCGAGGACGCCCGTGCCGACGCTCATCGTGTCGGGGTGGCATGACTTCTTCTGCTGAGATCGAGGTCTCGAGTCCTTCTTGAAGGGGGACCTCGACAAAAAGCTGCGAGCCTAAGCGGCCCTCGCCTGCTGACGTGCCATGCACCGTCCGGGAGCGCCCTTGAGGAGGGACGACCGTCGACGGTGGTGGCAGCTCGAGCGCTGCTCTCGAGGATTCTCCGCCTTTCCTTGCTTTCGGAGGCATGGCTTCTGAGAGATTGAGGTTGAGAAGGTTGGGAAGGTTGGGATGTTATTTTCCCACAGACGGCGCCAATTGTAGGTGCAGAAAATAATGACCCACAATAACTGGGGAGCCTTAGAGGACTTATCCAACAATGGTGATGACTGGGTACCGTCCGAAAGCCTGAAAGAGGAGAACACACGGTCAGAGGACCCTGGCCTGGGCGGCGCAAGCCTCTCCGATGCCAAAGTCAGTGAAGGAACTGGAACAATAGAAGGAGAGGAAGAAGAGAGGCAGAGTAACAGCTCTATGAGTTGGGTTATGCGTACCTTGCATGTGAAATGCAGTCCTTTTTATAGACGATTTGGAAGATATCTTGGACGATATCTTGGCATGGGTCTCATGATTCGACTGGGAAGTCATGATCAGCCCACGTTGCAATTAATGCGGTCCAATCCAGCCCACTTTGCATTAAATGCGCGTCGGATCAGCCCACGTCGCATTTAATGCGCGTCTTGTTGGGCCAGATCGTGTTAGACGCCTTTGGCGGTAGGGGTACCATCGGATCTGCCCTCGGGCCCTGCCCTGATGTGGCCTCAGCCGCTGGATGCCGCCCTGTCAAGGATCTGGCGAAGATTGTGAGCGGCTGGATGTCGCATCTGTCTCGCTAGCTCGCCCCCCTATTCCTCCACGTGCTTGATGACGTGGGGGGGTGAGGGGCGCAAGTGGAGGTTCTTTCTTACTTCGGCTTCCGTCCCGGCTCTTTCAGCCGAGGTGAAGCTCTCTGCCGAGATGGGCACACGAGGTGGCCGAGCTCGGCGCTAGCGGCCCGGAGCTGCTTGACTTCGGCCGGACCTCCTGTCCTGGCAGCAGGGGTGAGCCTGGTGCCACGTGGATGGCATGCGGATGGCACGTGAGTGTGCTTAGCCTCATCTGATGGCTGTGATTAGCGTAATCTTGTGGCTCTGGAAATCTCCCCACACAAAAACGACGATTTGGGCAGAGCTTTGTGATGCTCAGTGCAATGCATCTCAAAGAAGGGACCATAAAAGATGGACTGTCCTCATGGCCTACAAAAGATATGGCAAGGGAAAACTGAAACATGCTATCAAAAGGAGTATGAAAACAAAGGTTTGGGCAGAGCTTTGTGATGCTCAGTGCAATGTATCTCAAAGAAGGGACCATAAAAGATGGACCGTCCTCATGGCCTACAAAAGACATTGCAATGGAAAACTGAAACATGCTATCAAAAGGAGTAATCAAAACAATGGTTTGGGCAGAGCTTTGTGATGCTCAGTGCAATGTATCTCAAAGAAGAGACCATAAAAGATGGACCATCCTCATGGTATTTCGATTGGGTCCTTGCAGTCTGAATGTCAACAATAGGACCAAAATCCTGAGATAACATCCTAAGCCAACATACTATGCCACTATCCTACCATTGCAAGTTGAAAGGGCAGAATTTTGAATGATAAGTCACCGGCAGAAGGGTTGTGCAATCTGTCAAGTTACTATCAGTCATCATAGTGATAAGCAAATCCCTCACCAGCCTTTTATGGGACTTACATAGTAAGTGCATTCCTGCCGCTTGTTGCACATATTAGAGCATTAGTGTGTGCTCAAAATCAAATGTGGTTTCAAAATCCCTTCTGCTTCGCAGTAGGGGTATCATGGAAATTGGAAAATGCATCAGGTGCATTATCGTTTTCCACATTTTCCAGCAAAATCACTATCTCATCGCTAATGCTGATTAAACAGCAAAAAAATCCATTAAGATTTCCCATTTTGGCACCAGCCAAAAACACAGAAGAGCAAACTGATGTGCCTTCTGCCAAAACATTCAAACTAATTTTAAGTATGGGAACATACATATGAAATCTAGTTTTAAAAAAAAAAAGCTAAAATGAAGAAACCCATTATCATTCAAAAAAAAAAAAGAAGAAGAAGAAGAAGAAGAAACCCATCTCTAATCCACTAAGTAATTATGGGTTGATTTGTGATTATGAGAATCTTTGGTGAGAAGGGGTTTTTGTTTATGTTTATTATTGAAAACAGTGAATAAGTTTCTTAGATTAGGATTAGATTGAATTTGTGTTATATTAGGCTAGTGTTATGTTGTGATTAGGTTTTCCTATTTTGGATGCGATTAGGTTTCCTGGTTTGAGTCTGTAGTTTTGGTTGTACCCTAACATTAGCTATTCTTAATGAAGCAACTTATAACTTTGTACCCTAGCATTAGGCAGTATGAGCTTGTTTCTATTTCTTCTTTTGTTTGCTCTTTTTCCTTTAATTTTTTTACCTTCTAAATATTGGTCCCTAAAACCTATTAAAAAATTCCTTCTCATTGAAATTTCTCAAAACTATAAATTAACCCGTAATTACTATAAATTTACGAATAAGCCTTAACTCTCTCTTGACACCTCTTGTGGTGGTGCCTAGATATTCACTATCACCAGCTTGGAATAAACGTCATATACTTTGTTGGACTGTTGTGAGGGCATGAGAATATTGTCTTGTGAAGAACAATTAATTTACGGCCTATGCAGCTTTAATTTTTTGCAAGAGAATAAATCTAAATTTATTTTAAGTTTTTCAGTTTGTTATGGTGAATAAAAGGCCTAAAGTTCAGATGTTTTTTTCTACCCAAGGTAGTAATCCCTCTGTTTGTATGTTTTGATGGATGTTTTTATAAACATCCTAGGGCTTGTAGTTGGTAATTTGGATGAGTCTTATGTTATTCATGTGATCAATTAATGAGTTATTACTCTTGTTTGTAGCAAAAGAAGGCTCTTATCTTGTCACATAAGAGGCCAAGAAGACTCGGTTGCAAGGCTTCATAAGGTCTTTCAGGAAGAGAAAAATAGAGTTGTAGGACTCTTCTAGACATCAATTAATGATCCATCATAGTTTGGGACATCTTGCTAGGAAGGGTGATAAACTTGTGTGAGCAAATCAGAGCAGTGGTGCAGTGGATGGTGAGCTCATTCAGTGAACTTGAATAATATTTCAGATCTGGTGGTATGTAGATATCAGGTTGTGTTTTTGTCACAAGAATCAAGTCAATTAAATTGCGGGTTTATGGGGTTGTTCAAGTCAGGAGGAAAAAATGCTATGAATACAACAGATACTACGTTGTGTTTGTATCACAAGAGTGAAGTCAATTAAAACGGAGGTTTATGAGGTTGTTCAGGTGGAGAATACTAGAATCCTCCCAGTTACTTGGTAGTATAAATCGAAGTGACTATTGAGTTATGGGTTAGTGTTCATCCGGTGTTGTGGTGGGTTATGGATGGGTGTTCATTCCATTAAAGGGTTTTGTGTAGAACCTACTCAACCACTAAGAAGATTGTGTTGTGGTTTTAGAAATGTTGTGTAGCATTCTAGCCTCTTAGGATATGCAGTGTAGCACATAAAGGTGCATCGTAAATCAGTAGTGTTGCTGAGTGTGCAATTTAATATTGTGGAGCATATGAAGGTTTCATTTTCTTCATTAGTCAAATTTTAAGAACATATTGAAGTTCCGTTGAAGGTTGTGTGTACTGAAGAACAAGCTGACAAAATTCCTCAACAAGGAAGTCCCCAAAGGAGGCAGCTATATGATCGTAGGTGCAGAAAAATATGACCCATAATAATCGGAGTGCCTTACAGGACTTATCCAAATGAAGAAGATGATCTGCTGCCTCAAAGCCTGAAAGGGAAGAGCAAACGGTCAGAGGACCCTGGCCTGAGCGGCGCAAGGCTCTCCGATGCCTAAGTCAGTAGGTGAACTGGAACAAAGGAAGGAGAGGAAGAAGAGAGGCAGAGTAACGACTCTCAAGTATGGGTTGCGTACCTCGCATGTGAAATGGGGTTCTATTTATAGAGAATTGGACGATATCTTGGATGATATTTTGGCGTGGGTCCCATGATTTGATAGGGAAGTCTTTATCAGCCCACAAAGCAATAAATGCGGTCCATTCCAGCCCACTTTGCATTTAATGCCAGTCGGATTAGCCCACATCGCATTTAATATGCGTCATGTTGGTCCAGATCATGTTGGACGCCTTTGGCGGTAGAGGTACCATCGGATCCACCCTCGGGCCTTGCCCTGATTTGGCTTCAGCCGCTGGATGCCGCCCTGTTAGTGATCTAGCGAAGATTGTGGACGGCTGGATGTCGCATCTGTCTTACTGGCTCGCGCCCCTATTCCTCCACGTGTCTAATGGCGTGGCGGGCGAAGGGCGCGAGTGGGGATTCTCTCTTGCTTCGGCTTTCGTCCTGGCTCCTTTGGCCGAGGTCAAGCTTTTAGCCGAGGTGGGCACCTGGGTAGCCGAGCTCGGTGCTAACGGCCAGGACCTGCCTGACTTCAGCTGAGGCCTCTGTCCTGGTAGCCGAGGTGAGTCTGGTGCCACGTGGATGGCACGCGGATGGCACGTGAGAATGCTTAGTCCCATCTGATGGTCGTGATTAGCGTAATCCTGGAGCTTTGAAAATCTCCCCACACAATTGCCCCCTAGCTTGTGACCTCTTAAGCGCCCTAGCCTTTAGGGGTCAGAAGCTAGAGAACCCGTCTAGAGATGCAGCGATCATTGCCTGATGTCGCTTCAATTTCTCTGAGGCAATAAATGCTTCGTCCTGTCCGTCCCGGGAAGCGAACCGACGGCTACACGTGTAGCTTCTTCACTGATTGCGCTGTCTCATTGATGGAACAGGCGCGGATTGCGAAATCTGTCTCTTCGAATTCGAAAGTGGCGCCCAAGGAGGGTTTCCTTCCTATAAATAGGGTTGTCTTTTTTCTGATTTTCTTTGCCCTTGCCTTCGATTTCTGCTCTGCTCTTCGTCTGTCTTCTCGAGATCTATCTGACGAGGACAACCATAGGACGCGCCCAGATCTATTCTTGACTCGCCCTCTCGTTTCTGTAAGTAACTTCGTGCCCCTGTCTGCTTTTTTAGGGTTTTTCCACCTTTAGGGTTTCTTTCCGCTTTCTTCTTCTTTTAGACATGGGCACCCCTAGGTTTCGGTTAGATACAGACGAGGGCATGGCTAGGTTTAGGGCTACTTACAATATCCCGGAAGGAGTCCGCCTCAGGCCGGCGGATCCCAGCGACTATGCCATGCGCGGCTGGTCCTGCGGCTGGATGCCATTCCCTCTGATCTCCGTGATCAAGGGCGGGGTCAGATTTCCTCTGCACCCCCTGCTTAGGGCCTGCCTTAGCGTCTGGTCAATCACCCCGTGCCAGCTGATGCCCAATGGCTTCAAAGTCATCATGGGCACGGGGAAACTGAATGAGATCTTAGGGACCAACCTGGGTGTCCATGACATCGAGGACGTCTACGATATCTGCAAAGCTGGGAGAGATAATTATTATCTCCGGGTGAAGCAGCGCCGAAGAGGCTTCGTCCTGGCCTTGGAGGATTCCAGTAAGAATGCCGAGGAAGATCTCTTCTGTGTATCGGGGGACTGGGAATTCGGCGCTGGTGAGGACAGGGGGCTGATGGTCCCTCGCCACCTTGGGGCCGTCCCAAGTAAATACCGTTTCTTTCCTCTATTTATTTTGCTCAACTTCTATGTTACCGAGCTGATCTTCCTCTTGTTTGTGGTGCAGAACTGCACGCGAGGCGATGCCGGGCTGTGAGTGAAGGCTGGAGGAAGAACGTTGACGACCACAAGAGGGTCGAGAGATACAAGGGGCACGAGACCAGATCGGCCTGGAAGCTGCTGGGGTATACGCCGAGGTACCGCGGCCACTACAAGAGAATCGGAGCGGCTCCTGTCACGCCCCGAGCCTGAGATTTCACACATCTCGAGGCGCGACACACGCCCGCGTGGAAATTCGAGTCAAACTCGTTGACTCTAGGTCCCCACGTACGGAATTTACCCACAGGATATCACGTGTGAGGTTTATATTTTTCGATATGCCTGTATGATTTGTCAAATTGATATCCAATTAACATAACACAATCATCAAGATATAGAGCATAGGGGTCCATGAGCATAAATTTAAAGATTCAAGTTCAAGAGATAGAGAGAGAAGAAGTAAGTTAATTAAGTTTACAATCCCAAAACTAATAGGTTTATAAGTTAATACAAAAGATGTGGCAATCCTAGCCACGGTCGATGGGTAATTTAACGTCCATTTCTCATCGTAGGGATGTCTAGAAGACATCATCAGGAGTCCACTCTGCTATGTTATGTGGAGATTCCTCTTCCTCAAGGATCTCCGGGGCAATGGCGTCGATGTATTCACCTGTAACGCCAAGTGTAGCACCATTAGACTAAGCTAAGCAAGACAAACATATACAGTCCATATAACATGTATCAAATGAATAGTCAGACAGGTATAAATCATAAGAGATCAAGGAATGATCACTAGGCATATCAGTGCATGAATTAGCATGAGACATACGAGTTATAGATAACAGATAAATATATTAACAGTACTAGTTGGCACATCCACATAAGCTATGTTCTCTCAAGTTAATCATATAACATGAAATAAAATGAGAGCAGAATATCAGGACAGGACAGGGTGGTGCTACTAGGAGACAGAGGTACCCAAAATTCTCCATCGTAGACCTAGGGTGCCGGTAAACCCTCAGAATAATTTTTTCCCATCTGCAGAGGGCCAGAAGTTTACTAAACCCACACTTAGCTGGGTCCGACTTAGATAGGGTCGAAGCTAAGTGGTGCCGACTCATAGAGTGCAATGTACAAACAACAGATCAGGTACAGAACAGTGTAAATCAGATACAGGACCCATACAGGACAGGACATATAAATAACAAATCGGTACTTACTGAAATATACTGAACAAAGCCATAAATAGAGGTAATATAACAGATGTGTAACAGAGAATACATAACTGAACAGAAGCATGATCAAGTCATACTAGAATACTGGAAACGGAATGCAATGCATGTACAGAGATATCATATTTAGAATCAAGACAGAACTCAAGCCAAGCCAAGCCTACGGTCTTGGGAACACATGTGGTCTTCACCATCCAACTCGGGTAGCATTAAGAGTTCGACATTATCGGGCTACGAGGACCCCTTGGCGTTACATAATTTGGATGTCGAATCCCTTAATAGAACACATTTGGTTCGGTTACAATCCGAAGAACACAAGGTCCCTTGTGGGTACGGTTGCTCAATCCATATCCACAATTCAACAAACCATCGGTCATGATAAAAGTTCAGGGTGCACATCCTACAAGTCCATCTATCAGGCCAATCAACTAGATTAAGCTACGGTTCAATGTCCGGCTCCTGGAAACGTCCATTTGTCACAATTATGTAAAATCCAACATATAATATTTTTCAAGGCTTTTTGTTGGCTTCTACACATCATGAACTTTCCAACGGTATGTAGATCTCCAAAAACGGACTTACGGTTGAAAAGTTATGGTCATTGGAAAATCTGCATACTGCAGGCATCAGGTTCGCTCGAGCGCCCAGATGTTCGCTCGAGCGGACCCTAGACAGAGAGCCCTTCGCTCGACCGGACCAAAAGTTCGCTCAAGCGAACTCTCCCAGAGAGCCCTTCGCTCGAGCGTTCACTCACGCTCGCTCGAGCGAACTGTCAAATCCTGGGTCCGAAAATCTGAAACTTCTTGATTTCTCTCAGGCCATTCAAGGCATTCCATCAGGTTTTAAAACACTACCAATAGGTATCTTTGAGCTTCCAAAATGCTCATCAAAACCATCAATAAACCCATATACATTAACAAAAGAAATCACCCACAAAAATCCCTTTTGAGCAAGAAGAAGGGTATCTAAGCAAGATTGATCACATTCATGAATCAAGTAAGGAATCATGCATACAAATGTATAAGTTTAACTTGCCTTGGTGCTTGGAAGCTATCTCTCACACCTAAAACCTCTTAAGCTCAAAAATCCCCAAATATGAAAGCTTAAATGCCCTAAAAATGGTGAAAACGAAAATGAATGAAATGAATGAGGAAGGAGATGATGCATACATGATTTGTAGCTTTCCAAGGATGAAGGAAATCAAATGGAAATGCTTAGTGAAGAAAGAGCTTACCAAAAGCAAGAAGAAAGAAAGATGAGTGGATGCTTGAGCTTGGAAGATGTTGTCTTGGTGGAGAAGATGAAGGGGTGGCTAGCTTCTACTCATGCTAGGAGTCTTGGTTGATGCTAGGAGTGAAAGAAGAAGAAGAAGAAGAAGAAGAAGACAAGGAGAAGAATAGCTCCCAGCTGGAAATGGAGAAGAAATGAGAGGAGAAGAAAGAAAAATGGCTGGGTAAGGGTTTTAAGCCCAATTTTTTCCTGCACTACATACAAGTCCACAAAAAGGACTGAAATTTCAAATAAGGGCCTGGGTTAAATGAATGGGCTGGGAATGGGCCTAAATGGATCCGAATTAATTGGGTCAAAGCATGAAAGTTAAGGCCCATGAAATGCTCTATGCAATGCATTAAAAACCCAAAAATTTCTAAGTACACACAAAAACCCAAAACACTCCAAAAGTCATAATCTACCTAGTAAATGGTCAAACCCCACTAATTCTACCTAATCAAGTCCAATCACAACCAAAACATCCATTAAGCAATTAATCTAAATTAATTAACTCTAAAATGAGATTAAGGCGGGTCGGGGTGTTACAGCTCCGGAGGACGAGCCGCAGCCTGATCATCCTCCTGTCACCTTGGCCGTGCCTGCCAGGGTTCCTTTGATCGATCCCGCTACGAGCCGAGCTGCATCTGGCGCTGAGGCATCCACTTCTTCCGGCTCGAGGTCGCCGAACTTAAGGGAGATAGTAGACGCTTATTCGTCCGACCAGGAAGAGAGAATGGAGGGAGGCTCGAGAGTGCCCGATACCAAGGATCTGGCGGCCAAGTTTAGGCGCGGATCCTCTTCTTCTACGACACCATCGTCTGCCAGCACCCGCGTGGCTTCGGGCTCGTGGGGTGCTGCTGTCACTTCTGCTCCTGCCACCACTCCGAGCGAGGGAGCGCGGAGACGCTCACCGGATCGCCCGAGGGAGGGGTCCCCGCCCAGGAAGAGGTCCAAGGCAGGTGAGAAAGACTCAGGGGCTGAACAGCCCCCGAAGGGTAAGACACCTGCGCGAGCTCCCGGGGGTAAGGCTCCGCCTGAGAAAAGTGCGCCGGCTAGCAAGGTGACTGGCGATGCGGCTCGTGAGCTCACCGTCTCGGTAGGGCAAAGGTCCGGATCGGCTTCCGGATCTCGAACTGCCCCAGCGGCAAGGAGGCCCAAGATGGAGACGCAGCCCGGGAAGCCTCTAAACGTCGAGGACCGGGTGCTGGGGAACTCCGACATCATTTGAGCCCTCGCAAAAGCTTGCGCCTTGCCGCGTGACATGGAAGTGCATGCGAAGTATGACAGTGAAAGTCTGCTGGTTTCGGCGATCCAGGCTGATCTTTTGGTAAGTATCTTCGACGCCTTCCTTTAAGTGCTTCAGTTCGACTGCTTTCATCTGACTTACTTTTCTTTTTACAGAACGTGCAGAGGCTCATTGTCGTGATGGAAAGGAGTGACAAGAACGTTGCGAAGGTCACCCAGTTGGAGTCTGACAGGGAAAATCTAAAGAAGGAGCTGGAGGAGCTGAAGAAGAGTAGCGCTGAGGCAACCGCACAGCTGGAAGTAGCTCTGGCCAGCATCACTGATCTTACGTCGAAGACCCATCAACTAAAGGGTGACATCTGGATGAAGACTAAGAGGATTGCCGAGTTGGAGTCGGAGCTGGCTAGAACGAGATCTGAATCGGCGACTGAGTCGACGAGGCAGCGCGGCGAAGTGCTGGCCGGGCGTGCCGAAATCGAGAAGCTAAAGAAAGAGAATGCTGAGCTGAAGAAGGAGAATGCTGGTCTCAAGGCTTCTCTGCTGTCCGAGGCACAATCTTCTTTTTAGAAGGGGGTGGACTAGGCCACTGAGGAGAATGAGAAGCAGGTGGAGGAGATCACCTCCATTCTATTCGAGGAAGGGTGGTTGGCTGCACTGAGGCTTGCAGGGGTTCCCGAAGACCACCCGGTCTACCAGAACTTGCCGAAGTACTCCGACCCAGTCCCTGAGCCGAGCTCCGCACCCTTGGGCGAGAGTGCCCTAGTCGATGCCCCTGCAGTTGGTCCTGTCTCGGATGGTGCTCCAACTGTTCCGTCTGCCAGTGATGCCCCAGTCGCGCCTCAGGGCGACGCTCCTTCTGCCCCTCCTACTGGTGACGCACCAGACAAGGCTGCGGTCGTAGCTGAGACCGCCGGTTCATCAGAGACGGTGATCATACTGGTGGAGTCGCCGAAGCCGCTGTAGCTACGTCTTTCTTGTTTTTGCTCTCTGTAACTTTTACTTTCTATCTTTTGCATGTAACCTTCGGCTCTGTAATATCCTTCATGTTTAATGAAAAACAGAGCTCCTTTACTTGTGCACTTGCGCTCCATTTTCTCTCTTTCCCTTTCTTTTTTGAGTTCGGCTCTTTTACGCTGGAGTCCGGCTGAGTGCCTTTAATACGACGTGACGTGTGAGCCTTGAGTTGGAGAGAGTACCGAACGATCTTCATAGTTATCTGTGCTGATTCTCCGTATTCCGAAGACCATAAATAGCAGTAAGTGTGGTGGTATGGCCAATGAGGAAAACAAGCGGATGGCTCCATGTGGCGCCATCGGAACCGCTGGTCAACATGTAGGAAGACGTGCACCTCACGTTGGGCGTGGGAGACCTCGCCTCATAATTTCTTTTGAAGACCGGGCCCTTCTTATTCCTATAAATAGGTGTGGCAAGCTTGCCATGGGGAGAAAAAAGAACCAGGACATCTTAATTTTTATATAAACATAGGAGCCTGTCTCTTTTCGTTAACCAAACTAGCAGCCATGCTCGGTAGAACCTTAGGAACCTTTGACCCGGGTGGAACCCTTGCGCCAGAAGACGGCTTCCTCCGGGAGGGACGGTCTGTCGTAGTCTGCGCGCTCTCTGAAGACGATCCTCGTGGACTACGCACTCTCTGAACGCGGGTCCACGGCCAACTCCCTCCGATGCGGCTGCATGGGAATCTTCGCAGCCGTGGGTTGGTGGCGCCCCGCACATTTGGGGGTCTTGTTTTCATCCCACAGGGTCCTGCGTGGAATCATGCCGCAGATCCTCCTGCGGGATATCAAGACCTCCGAGTAGCAGGCAGGATCGAGAGCCCGAGGGGGCTCTTTTTTGCAAACTTTGGTCTAACCCACCAAAGGGTATTGTAGAGCTCAGTGTGGTTCAGAGTCTTCAAGCCACCAATCCATAGGGTGTTAAAGAGCTTAGGACGCTGAAGACCGGACTGAAGAGTCAGTGAAGATCAGAGCCTCCCAGAGTCTTCATTTCTTTTTTGTTTCTAGAGGACTGCGAGCCTCCTTACTGTACTTTGTTTTCTTTTCTGTAATCCCTGTAATAAAGTAATTACAATAAATAAAAGGAACAAGTTTTCTGATCATATAATCTGCGTACAGTACTTCTGTAGTTTTGCATTCTTTTTTTGCTTTTCTTGTACTGTTTTGTGGTACTTGTATTTTTGTGCTGCTTTTCTGCACTCCAGTGCTTGCACTGCTCTTTCTCTTTCGAAGACTGTCATTGGCCGAAATGGACCGCCATTGGCCGAAATGGACTGTCATTTGCCGAGACGAACCCAGAGTCTTGAGGATCTCGGCTGTGCGAGCCTGAGTTCGGGAACGATCTCGAGGGGTGTATGAACCCAGAATTTAGAAAGCGACCGAATGTATGGATCCGAAGCCTCTTCCAGGGTTAGGAACCCAAAATTTAGGAAACGACCGGATGTATGAATCCGAAGCCTTTTCGAGGGTCAAGGACCTAAAATTTAGGAAACGACCGGATGTATGAATCCGAAGCCTTTTCCAGGGTCAGGGACCCAAAATTTAGGAAACGACCGGATGTATGAATCCGAAGCCTTTTCCAGGGTCAGGGACCCAAAATTTAGGAAGCGACTGGATGTATGAATCCGAAGCCTCTCCCAAGGTTAGGAACCCAAAACTGCTGAACTCAGACAAGGTGAGGTAACACAGATTGATGACAAGGCAAATACTGCTTTCATTGATTCTGAGACTCATGTTACATCTTTAAAAATAGAATTTCTTCAAGTGGGATACATTCCATGGTCTCGGCAACAGTTTGCCTTCTAATTCTTCGAGTTTGTAAGAGGATCGTCCTGCCAGTGAGACCACCCTGAACGGGCCATGCCAGTTCGGGGCCAGTTTTCCTTCATTCAGATCTTTGTCAGCTGGCAGGGTCTTCTTCAGCACCAATTCTCCTACGGAGAAACTTCTTTCTCTGACTTTCTCATTGTATCCTCTGGCTAGCCGCTGCTGATAGTCAGTCAGTCGTAGGGCTACTGCTTCTCGACGCTCGTCCGCTAGATCCAGCTCCATCGCCAGGTTCATCTCGTTTCGGCCCTGGTAGACCAACTCTGTCCTCAGGGTAGGGAGGCTAATTTCCAAGGGAATGACCGCCTCCATTCCATAGGCCAGAGAGAAAGGTGTCGCCGAGGTGGATCGCCTTGGAGTCGTTCTGTATGCCCACAACACGCTGGGAAGTTCTTCTACCTATCTCCCTTTTGCCTCGTCTAACCACTTCTTCAAGCCATCCAGGATTACCTTGTTAGAAGTTTTGGCTTTGCCATTGCTCTATGGATACGCCGGAGTGGAGTAATGGTTCCTGATGCCATGCTCTTGGCAGAAGTCCTTGAAGGATTTGGAGTCGAACTGAGTCCCGTTGTCTGAAATCAGGGTCATGGGGATGCCGAACCTCGTTGTGATGTTCTTCCACATGAAGTTTTCGGAGTCCCTATTAGTGATGGAGGACAGCGGTTCAGCTTCTATCCACTTTGTGAAGTAGTCCGTAGCAACTATCAGCCATCTCTTGTTCCCTGGAGCTCGGTGGAGAGGCCCCATAATGTCCAGCCCCCACTGAGCAAAGGGCCATGGACTAGAGAGGGGACTCAGGTCTTGCGCTGGCTGATGAAGAGAGTGGGAGAACTTCTGGCACTTCTCGTATTTCCTGGCGTATACCTGCACATCCTTCTGCATGTAGGGCCACCAGTAACATTGGCTTATAGCCCTGTAGGCCAGTGATCGACCTCCGATGTGACTGCCACAGATTCCTTCATGGATCTCATACAGAAAGTTGTCCACCTTGCTCAGATGGACACATTGGAGGTAGGGACCCGTGAAGGATTTTCTGTAGAGTTTTCCTTCGGGAGATAACCAGAATCGTGCTGCCTTGAGTCTGATTCGGTGGGCTTCAGTCTTGTCTTCAGGGAGCTGGTCGTCCTTCAGGTAAGAAATGATTGGATCCATCCAGCTCGGCCCGAGATCAGCATAAAGGACTTGCCGAGGTGAGTGGAGCTCTAGGCTTGATCTTGATATCGATCCAACCTCGACAGTCCTTTTCTTTCCTGCTTCGACAGCGGAGGCCAGGTTTGCAAGCGCATCAGCGTGCGTGTTGGTATCTTTGGAGATCTGCCTGACCTCGGCTGTCTCAAAATGAGAGAGTAGTTTTTTCGTGAGGGCTAAGTAGGCTGCCATCCTGTCGTCCCTGGCCTGATAGTCTCCAGCGAGCTGGCTAGTTACCAGTTGCGAATCGCTGAAGATCACCAATTGCTGGGCTCCGAGGATTCGGGCGCTGTTCAGCCCTGCTATCAGAGCTTCATTCTCTGCTTCATTGTTTGTTGCTTTGAAGTCCAAGGTGAAGGCTTGCTCTATGACCAACCCCTCTGGCGATTGGAGGACTATGCCGGTGCCAGCTCTCTTGGAGGTGGACGAACCGTTAACAAAGACCTTCCATGCCGAGATGGGAGCTCGTTCGACCTCGGTAACTTCAGGCTCATGCCCTATGCCCCCCAGTTCCGTGCCTGGCTGGGGCGGAGCCGAGCTCGGTGAGACAAATTCTACAATGAAGTCTGCCAGAATCTAGGCTTTAATCACAGTTCGGCGACGGTACTGAATGTCATACTGCCCCAGTTTGACTGCCCATTTTAAGATTCACCCTGAAAAGTCAGCTTTCTTGAATAAAGAATGGAGTGGATGCTCCGTGATCACCACAATTGTGTGGGATTGGAAATAATGGGAGAGCTTGCGGGAGGCGCTGACGAGTGCCAGTGCGAGCTTCTCCAGCAAAAGGTATCTAGTCTCGGCATCAAGCAGGATCTTGCTTGTATAGTAAATTGGTTTTTGGACTCCTTCGTCCTCTCTAATGAGGACGGAGCTCACTGCATGATCCGAGACCGCAAGATATAGATACAAAATCTCCCCCTGAGTTGGGGTAGAGAGTAAGGGTGGTGAAGACAAAAAAGTTTTGAGTGCTGCCAACGCTTGGTCGCACTCAGGGGTCCATTGGAATTTTAAGTTTTTTCGCAGAAGCTGAAAGAAAGGCCGGCACTTATCTGATGATCTGCTGATGAAGCGATTGAGTGCTGCAGCCATGCCTGTAAGCTTCTGGACCTCCTTTGTAGTAGATGGGCTCTGGATGCCCAAGATTGCAGTAATCTGGTCCGGGTTGGCCTCTATTTCCCTCCGCGTTACCAGGCTCCCGAGGAACTTGCCAGAAGCTACGCCGAAGGCGCACTTGGAAGCATTCAGTTTGAGCTTGAACGCGCGAAGGATGCTGAAGACTTGGGCCAGATCCGCCAGATGGTCGCTGGAGTGCTTGGACTTGACGACCATGTTGTCAATGTAGACTTCCACTGTCTTGCCGAGTTGAGCCTGGAACATCTTTTTCACGAGGCGCTGATATGTTGCCCCCACGTTCTTCAGCCCGAAGGGCATCACCTTGTTGCAATAAGTGCCGCGGGGGGTTATGAATGCAGTTTTCTTCTCGTCTGGCTCATACATCGGAATCTGATGGTTGCCTCTGTAGGCGTCGAGGAAGCTCATTCGGTCATGGCCAGCGGTGGCGTCGATCATCTGATCAATCTTTGGAAGGGGGAAACTATCCTTAGGACAGGCCCTATTGAGATCTGTGAAGTCCACACACAACCTCCATTTGCCAGTCTTCTTCTTAACCACCACCGTATTGGCCAGCCAGACCGGGTACTGGACCTCCCGAATTGCGCCTGCCTCCAGCAACTTGTCGACCTCTTCGACTATCGTGTCTGTCTGCTGTAACCCCATCCTTCGGGCTCTCTGTACCACTGGCTTGTGGCTGGGATCCACATTTAGCTTGTGGCACATGACCTCGGGGTCGACCCCAGGCATTTCGCTCGGAGTCCAGGCGAAGACATCCACGTTCTGCATGAGAAACCTTGAGAGCTCGGCTCTCTCTTCGTCTGGCAGCTGAGTGCCGATCAGGAAAAACCTGTCAGGGTCTACTGAGTCGAGCTTGACTTCGGCTAGGTCATCAATACTCTTTTTGTCAAGATCTCGGCCGATCTCATCTAGACCCTTTTCGAACTCCACCAGGTTGACGCGCTCTGGCTCCTTTTCTCCGGGGACCATGGCCAGCATGCACTGCCTGGCCAGTTGCTGATCTCCTGCCACTGTGACCACCTCCATCTTGCCCTCCTTGTCTTCGAGTATGAACTTCAGCTTCTGGTGGAGGGAGGAGGGGACTGCTTCTATCTTGTGGAGCCACATTCTGCCCAAGATAACGTTGTAGGGAGAAGGGGCGTCCACTACCAGAAAGTCGGCCATCACGGAGGCTCCGCCCACTCGGGTTTCCAGGATGATTTTTCCCTTGGGGTAGACTGGTTTGGCGGAGAACCCTATCAGGGGTGCACGGACCTCCGTCAGGTCAACTTCTAAGAGTGTCATCTTCTTGAAGCACTCTCGGAAGAGCTGCCGGAGTCGACGAGGATCCTCTTCACAGTGAAGTCCTTCAACTTCATGGTCAAGAGCAGAGGGTCGTTGTGAGGAAGCTGGATTCCCTCCAGGTCTTTGTCTGAGAATGAGATGGCTGGTCGGTCGCGGCGCGCTCTCTTGGACGCTAGCCCGAGTTCGGCTCTCATCACCTTCTTCCCATGCGAGGCCCGCCTGGCTTTGGCACGAGCCTGAGGGCTGTCTCGAGCTGAGGGAGAGGGAGCTGAGGGTGCCAGATGGATCACATTGATGATCTTTTCAGAGTCTTCGCTATCTGGATCCTTAGTCGTGCTCTGATGAGCTCGGCTGCCGCCGCCCCTGCCAACATCTCCTGCCTTCACGAACTCCACAAGGTGGCCTTCCTTGGCGAGCCTCTCCAGGTGGTAATTCAGAGTCCTGCACTTTTCGGTCCTGTGCCCATTACCCTTATGGTAGGCACAGAACCTAGTTTGGTCACGGATGGAGGGATCGCCTTGTAAGGGTCGAGGCCACTTGAAGAATGGCTGGGTCTTTATCTTGTTCATAACCTAGTGGATCGGCTCATTGAAGACAATGTTCACAGCCTAATGGCATCGGAGGGAGGTCTGGTCCTCCTGCTGCCCCCAGACCCGGACACTGTAGCTTTCACCGAACTGGAGACCCAGGCTTGCTTCGGCTCGTGCTTCTGGAATGGCTTCTTACCCCTCTGCTGGGGCTGGTTGCTCCTTTCCTTGGGTTCCGGGCCTTCTTCCTCCCGAGCCCGGATCTCGTCCTCCTCCCGGGCGACATAGCGCTTTATTCGGGACATCAAGGCTGGCATGGAGGGAGCGGGGTCTCCAACTAGATCTTTCCGTAGCTCGTGCCCTGGTAACAGGGCATTCCGGAAGGCGAAAATCGCCACCTCTTCTCTGGTATCCTCGATCTGGCTGTAAATCGCCCAGAACCGCTGGGCGAACTGGGCGAGGGTCTCGCCCTGCTTCATCTTTAGGGCAAGGATATCAGCATCGGTCTTGGGGATGACGCTGTAGGCCTGGAACTTCTTCAGGAAGGAGAGCTGGAGCTCTCTCCAACTCGAAATAGACTTCTCCGGTAGAGCGCAGAACCACTTCAGAGGGATGTCGCTCAAACTGGAGGTGAAGATCTTGCAGTTGAGGTGGCCTCATTCCCCAGATGGACATCTTTTGGGAGAAGTGACGGAGGTGAGCGGATGGGTCAGGCAATCTGTCATAGGGGACGAACCGTGGGACAGAGAACTTCTTGGGCAAGGGAGTCCTCTCGATGTCCCGTGTGAAGGGAGAGGCCCCCAGATCGGTGGGGCCACAGATTTCTTGCTGGTCCCACATCTCCAGGTTATGCTGAAAAGCCAGCTTGATGCGCTTGTCGAGCCGCTCCTGCTCATCATCCTTCTCTGGCGTCAGCGCTCTTGGCTTTCGCTTCGAATGGCCTCGGCCATGGTGGCTATGAGCTCGTCCGTCGCGGCCACGATGGCTATGGGTGTTGCTCGAGCCTTGGTCGTGGGCATGGCTGCGCTTCTGGTCCAGAAAGGCTCTCAGATCCTCGCGGGAGGGCTGGACTACCTTGCTATGGACAGCTCTCTTCTCGCCTTGGGGCTCTGAGGGCTGCCTCAGCGAGGCATTTTGCACCGCTCTCAGTTGCTGCTGGAGCTGGCGGATTATTCACTCCTGCTCCTGGAGGAGAGCGTTTTGAGCTGCGATGTCTCCTCCATCATCAGGGGGTTGCATACGGTGTGGCTCCTCCACTGCCGCTGCTTTGCCTTTGAGAGGGCGCTCACGTCGACGCTCGTCCCGTCGGGGAGGCATGACTTCGTCGTCAGAGCACGAGGTCTCAACTCCCTCCTGGAAGGGAATCTCGACGAAGGGTCGCGAGCCTACGCGCTCCTCGCCTGCAAACGAGCCATGCACTGTTCCGGACCGTCCCTGAGGAGGGACGTCCGTCGACGGGCCCAGACGCTCGAGTCTTGCTCTCAGGGACTCTCCGCCCTTCTTAGCTTTCGGAGGCATGATTTCTAGGAAGATTGAGAAGGTTGGGAAGGTTGGGATAGTGCTTCCCCACAGACGGCGCCAATTGTAGGTGCAGAAAAATATGACCCACAATATTCGGGGTGCCTTACAGGACTTATCCAAATGAAGAAGATGATCTGCTGCTTTAAAGCCTGAAAGGGAAGAGCAAACGGTCAGAGGACCCTGGCCTGAGCGGGGCAAGGCTCTCCGATGCCTAAGTCAGTAGGTGAACTGGAACAAAGGAAGGAGAGGAAGAAGAGAGGCAGAGTAACGACTCTCAAGTATGGGTTGTGTACCTCGCATGTGAAATGGGGTTCTATTTATAGAGAATTAGACGATATCTTGGATGATATTTTGGTATGGGTCCCATGATTTGATAGGGAAGTCTTTATCAGCCCACAAAGCAATAAATGCGGTCCATTCCAGCCCACTTTGCATTTAATGCCAGTCGGATCAGCCCACATCGCATTTAATATGCGTCATGTTGGGCCAGATCATGTTGGACGCCTTTGGCAGTAGAGGTACCATCGGATCCACCCTCGGGCCTTGCCCTGATTTGGCTTCAGCCGCTGGATGCCGCCCTGTCAGTGATCTGGCGAAGATTGTGGACGGCTGGATGTCGCATTTGTCTTACTGGCTCGCGCCCCTATTCCTCCACGTGTCTGATGGCGTGGCGGGCGAAAGGCGCGAGTGGGGATTCTCTCTTGCTTCGGTTTTCGTCCCGGCTCCTTTGGCCGAGGTCAAGCTTTTAGCCGAGGTGGGCACCTGGGTAGCCGAGCTCGGCGCTAGCGGCCAGGACCTGCCTGACTTCGGCTGAGGCCTCTGTCCTGGTAGCCAAGGTGAGTCTGGTGCCACGTGGATGGCACGTGAGAATGCTTAGTCCCATCTGATGGCCGTGATTAGCGTAATCCTGGAGCTTTGAAAATCTCCCCACACAATGATGTTTATGCCAAGCTGGTGATATATCTTCACCGGCTTGAAGGGAAGTGTTGAGTGACAGTCGGGCTTATTTATAAATTTCCTGTAATTATAGCTTAATTTGTAATCATGAGAAGCTTTGGTGGGGAGAAGGTATTTTTGTAATTACTGAAAATACTGATTGGTTTGTCTTATATTAGGATTATATTAAATTTGTATTAAATTAGGCTAGTATTATGTTGTGATTAGGTTTCCTATTGTGGATGTCATTAGGTTTCCTAGCCTGAGTCAATATATTTGGTTGTAAATAGCCATTTTTATTGTTGTTAATGAAGCAACTTAGAGTTTCCTCAAAATGTAGTCCCTAAATTTCAACTGTTTGGACCTGGGCTTTATGCTCTTGTTCTTAACAAGGAATTGTTTTCTATTGAATATAAATAAATAAATATACACACACACAGAGATAGAGAAAGAGAGAGAGAGAGAGAGACAGAGAGAGAGAGAGAGAGACAGAGAGAGAGAGAGAGAGAGATTTCATAAAATTGGTGGTGAAGTTTTGTGGTCTCGTATCTTTTGGTGCAACCTATTTGACGTTGAATTGGGAAGACTTGTTTCATTGTTGGAAGTACTTGGATGGTTGAATGGGGGAAGAAAGGCATATATGGGGCCTAATAGTTGGGGAGTTTTCTCTGTTGAATCATTGTATTGGTGTCTAAGTGAAGGTTGTGCTTTGTATGGGGGATTTTCATGGACTGAAAGGAATGTGAGATACTTCAAGAGTAGATCTTCCTCCTTGGACTCTTTGATTGACAAGGTGAGATTTTTGGTGGCTAGAGTCCTGCATATTCTCAAGGAAGTCCCACTATCTTTCATCTTATCAAATTGGAAAATTATAGCCTTTTCATCGGTTTCTTCCTATTATAAGATCTCATCTTGGTCCCTCTGCCGCCGGGACTCTCCAAGCTCAACTTTGACAGTAGTACGATGGGTAATCCTTGTCAAGCTGGAATAGGTGTTGTGTGGGGATGTCTCCCGAAGTGCCGAGGTTGTGCTAACTTCAGCGCTTATGCCCATTAATAGCGCTCTGACCTCGGCAAACATTGCTCATCTGTTACTCGAACTCAAGACCGTCTCTGGTCCCGGGCACCCCCGACCTCAATGCAAAGCCTACATGTCGACCACTTAGTTCGGCACCAGAGCCAGAACCTTAGCCGAGATGGGCGGTAACAGCTGTCCCTTCAAGAGTGTCCAGCTGGAACTGACAAAGCCATCCTGGCCACCCCTTACCCCTGATAGCGTGGCATCCAGTAGCCACATCCCATCAAAGCATGGCCCCAGGCCAGCCCCGGTGGGACTAGGCCCAAAAGTCAGATGTGGTAAGGCCGGATTAGACCAGCATTTAATGCACAATGGGCTGATCGGACTGCCATTTAATGAGTAATGGGCTGACATGACGATATCCCTGGGAATGCCAGGACGTCATCATGAGCCTCACCATGCAACGTAGGCCTCCCTTTCTATAAATGGAGGAGCGATCTCCATTATAGGTATGCACACCATAACCAGAGAGCTGTTACTCTGTCTCTCTTCTCCCTTATCTCTGTCCTACTGCTCAGACCCCTTACTGACTTAGGCATCGGAGAGCCTTGTGCTGCCCACAGCCAGGGTCCTTTGACGTCCTCATCTTCTTCCCTTTCAGGTTCTCAGGCCATTCATCATCTTCCAAGAGCATCAGACTCAAGATAATCCATTACAAAGTGCGTAATATTTAAGCACTTACAATTGGCGCCGTCTGTGGGAAGCACTAACCCGATTTTCCCAATCACCATGCCTCCCAAAGCTAAGAAAGGCGGAGAAGCTGTGAGGACGACCATCCAGCCGCCCCCAGGCCCGTCGCCGATCGCTCCTCCTCAGATGCGATCGGGGGCAAGGCCTGGTCCAGCCGCAATCGAGGAGCACTCTGATGCACACCTCTTCATTCAGGTCCCGCTCCCGGAGCAGACCGAAGACTCATCCCCGGAGGAGGAAGTCATGCCTCCTCGGCGAGATGAACAGTGACGAGAGCATCCCCGGAAGGACAAAGCTGTGGCGGTTAGTGGGTCCCATCATTCCCGCTACTTCACTGGCGACAAGGACGTCGTGGCCCAGAACATCCTCATCCAAGAACAAGAAAAGTTGATCCAGCAACTCCGACAGCAGCTCCAGCAGCAGCCTGAGCGCGAGGCAAAGGTCGGCCCTTAGCCTTCCAAGAGTAGGCCGACCCATCGATCCGAGATCGACCTCAGGCACCACCTCGAGAAGAAAAGGCAGCGCCGGGCTCCAGACGAGGGCTCCAGCAACAGTCACTCGAAGAGAAGGTTAAACCCCCCCCCTCAGGGACAAAGAAGACGAAGAAGCACGGCTTGATAGGCTCGCCAGGCAGGTAATCCGGCGCAATATGGACGCTATCTCCCGCAATCCCCTGGATTCATACGACTCCGGTGACGCCGGCTCATCCCCTTTCTCTTAGAAATCATGGATTTCCTCATGCCTAAGAGATTCAGCGTTCCGAGGTTCGTTCATTATGACGGCACCTCGGACCCGGCAGTGCATCTTCGACATTTCACCCAGAAGATGTCAGTGTGGGGGTGATGTCGGCCATCTGAACTGCAGAGTCTTCTCATCGAGGGTGGATGTAGGGTCAAACGTTGTCGGTTTGACTCGGAACTTGACGTGGAGCCTTTTGGAAGCATTTTAAGACCATCCATCGGCTCTGATCAAAGATTTGGTGTCTCCGATGCTTTCGCCGCCGGGAGCTTCTTTTCAGCTGCCGGATAAGCGAAGTTAGGCCAAATGATTTTGAAATGGCCCGAAACTACTTGTGTACTCCTCTTTTGGCTGTCTTGAAGGATTTTGCAGTTTTTGTTTGAAAGGCGAAGTCGGTTCATGTCCCATCACGAGGAGGAGGAGGTGAAATGGGGGCTGGGCTGTTCACTGCTGTCATCGGAAAAAAAAAAAAAAAACGACGTCGCCCGTCACCGGACTCATTTCGATCGTCGCTGACCGCCGCTATCCCGCTGATGTAGTGCCGTCGCCGGATTATTCCGCTGTCGTCCCGTCATGCCGTGCCATCGCCGGAGAGGAAGAAAACTCCCCTAGCGTTCTGTTACAGAACCCAGGAAGAAGAAGACGATGATTTGGATTCAGTTCTGGGTCAATTCTAACCTAACCTGCTACGAAAGCCCAGCCCAAATCCCAGACCAGGTGGTGGCAGTTTGATCGGGTTCAACGACCAGAATTATTTCTGGATTTCTGGAGCCATCCGGACTCAGAATTGCATTCCATTTTTTTTGTTGGATTCGTATTATCGACGAAATCTACAAGGTAGACAGAATGGATTGACGGTGACAGAGCTTAATTGCAGGCTTTACTGTAAATTTATCTGCTTTTTTATCAAATTTATCTGTTTTTGGTCAAATTTATCTGAGTTTTGATTAAATTTATCTATTTTTGTCATATTTATCTGAGTGTTGTTCAAATTTATCTATATTTGTCATATTTCTTTGTGTTTTTGGTAAATTTATCTAAGTTTTTTCAAAATTTATTTGAGTTTTTGGTAAATTTATCTGAGTTTTGTTTAAATTTATCTGTTTTCTGTCAAATTTATCCGAGTGTTGTTCAAATTTATCTGTTTCTGTCATATTTCTTTGTATTTTTGAAAAATTTATCTGAGTTTTTTTCAAAATTTATCTGAGTTTTTTAGCAAATTTATTTACGTTTTTTTTAAATCTATATGCGTTTTTTAAAATTATTCTTATTTTTTTAAATTTATTTGTATTTTTTGAAATTTTATTTGGATCTTTTGAGATTTATTTGAGTCTTTTGAAATTTATTTATATTTTTTGAAATTTATTTGGATATTTTGAAACTTATTTGCATATTTTTAAATTTATTTGCGTTATTTGAAATTTATTTATATTTTCTGAAATTTATTTGGATATTTTGAAACTTATTTGCATCTTTTTAAATTTATTTTTATTATTTAATTATATATTGCTTTTTTTAACTTATTGCATTTTTTGAAATTATTTTATTTTTTAAAATTATTTTCGTTTTTTAAAATTTATTTGTGTGTTTTTAGAATTTATTTGAAAATCTAGGGATTCCATTAATAGTGGACAATTAAATGTTAGTTGACCATTATTAATGGGATATCCCACCAATCATGGGTTATGATATAAAGAATGGGTAAACTAGACATTTCAGATGTGAAAAAGTGTGGGAGGGACCTTTGGCTCTATGACTTTTTTTTGTGGATCTAAGGCCATAAAGTGTAATGCTCAGGGACCTGTCGCCGAATGCCCCATATTTATTGTTGCACCCGACTGGAGTGATCAGATCATAGGAGTAGAGTTTTAACCATTGCGAAGACTTTGAGCATTGATATTATTATTGTGTGCAGGATCATGAGTCTAGGATATTGGGCCATGCCTACAAGAACAGAAAATTAGCGCAGACTGTCAAAAAATATAAACAAATTCCTTAAGTTTCATTGCAAAACACAAATGAAGGAATAATTGAGGAAGATTCTACGGTTGAAACTACAACAAATCAATTCGAAGATCAAACAGATAATAAACCTTTGGCTGAATCCATTCAAGGGAGGAAGCAGATATAATCATTTGGCCAAATTGATCAAGAAAAGCAATAAATTATTATGAATTGTGATATAGACCCATTTCCCCAAGACCATTCATCCAAAGATAGTTAATCAGATCAGCAAAGGAAATATCAGCCAAATCAGTTCATCAAGATCAAAACCACACCCAACTATGATACACGGATACTTGTACAAGCCCACGTATCCATATCGGACCAATACAACACTTGTATTGATACCTGATATTGCACCGATACTTATAGGGAACATGTTTAACATATCCTACTTATAAAGCCCTTTATTTCATATATTTACTTCTCGCTATAAAAAATGCTAGAAAGGGACGAAAACAATGATAATTTCATTGATTCAAAACTGATCCAAAGAAAAAATTAGGACACCCGTATCCATATCCGTGTCCTACATTTTCAAAAGTGAGGAGTCTTATCCCCGATCCCCGTATCAATGTCCGTATCCATTTCCGTATATAGGCATCATAGACACCCAATGTTAGTTGTTGAAGACTTGGAGGAAAAGCGGCTGCAACATCATGCCATTGTCGAGCTAGTATTTGGTCCGGGCGCAGATTTCTATGAACTTGAGCTCAAGTTTCTCCCAATGTAAAGAGAAAGGTCCAAAGCTAAACCAATGGGGCCTACTTACGGAAATGCACGAAACCCATGAGGGGTTTGCAAAGGAGGTCCTGATTTGGCTGGGAGATATTTGAGTTTCCTACATTGTTTAATGCTCTTTTAAGTAGGCCTTGATTCAGCTGGGAGATAATGAGATTCTTATATTGTCCAGTGCTCCTTGAGCAATCTCAAATAACCATGATTAAATTTTCCCTTTATGTGCTTTAAATGCGACACTTAAACTCTTAAGACGGGAAAGAAGTGAATGGCAGTGATAAGATTTTCAGAAATATCAAGATAAGATTGGATTTAGATTTTTCAATCCTTGGAAGCAATGGATATAATGTGAATGCCAGTGGCCAAGATAGATTTTTCAGTTATTGAGGATTAATGATTTCATTTTGATAAAATTGATATATGATTTAATGATAGTTTTATGTTACCCACCTGGGAGTTGGGCGACTGGCATAGGTGTGGGTTTTGTCCTGACATTGTGTGCTCGAATCCTGCCCCCGACTTACCTGGTGCATGTGTGTGTGGGTTTCGCGCACGTGTCCAGGTTAATAATCCTGTTGGGTTACATGCCACGGGGAAACCCTCGTCATTAAAATATGATAACGTTATGGTGTTTTTCTGTTTTATTTCTCTGCGGAACTTTCATTGGTTCTGTGTGAACCCAAGGGGGTGAGACCCTTAATGTTTGGGTCCAGTCCTAAGAGTGAGCGTAAGGCCTGTGAATCCCTTCAAAATTGTTCTGTTTCTTCTTCTATTGGTGATTGTGACAAATGGTTCAAAGGGAATTAATTTTCCGCTTGTTGCAAGCTTCTAGAACAGAAAGGAGTGGTTGACTGTTGGTGTGATTTTAAAGGGCCACTCTGGGGCCCATGATTCCAAGCAAAGACTGACTACACACGTGCCGTTCAGGATGGTATGGCCTGCCATTGGGTTTAGATGGTTTATTAATAGACCAGAGCCAACCCATATCAATCTCTATTTAATTTGGGTAATTTCAAATTACGTCAGAAGGTCCCAAGTATCAGAATTTGGGGGTTCAATCATTAAGGTGTAATTGAGTCATGTGAATAGGTGAAGTGTTTAATAATGCCTCCGTATGGAAGCTCACCTAATCAACAAGGTTCAACCTTGACATCTCCAATAGAAAAGCATACCTAATCAACACAATACTGACATTAAAAATTTTCGATTTGTTTAGAACCAAGACAGGTTCATCTTTTGTGATTGCTAATCTAAGTTGAATAAAATAACATTTGGGCTTAAAACGTCTCAACGAAACTTGAAAAAGAAAGAAAGAAAGGGAGAACAGACACACAAAGGTGAAAAAAGGGTCAATTCCATTCATTACAATTTTTTACATAGTCATGATATTTTCTTTTTCAAGGAATAAAGATTTGATTATTCTAATATTTAAATCACAATTTCATAAAATTCAATAAAAAAAACATAAGATCCATAGAACAAGGATTTCAAGTATGAAATTCAAATCATTTTCCATAAGATTTGATTCATACAATAAATCATATCGTTTTGATAAAATTGGTCTTATAGAGTTGGAATCAAGAAGTACAAAGTGTTATTACTTTTACCAACAAATGCATTTTATTTTCAAGAATAAATGTGGTTGTCACATGGACTCACTCTTCTTCATAAGAGTTTTTGTGAAAATCCTTTACTCATAAGATATTGACCCAAATGAAGATGGTTCGTTGAACAGAATTTTTGGTCATATAATTATTGATCATGGAAATAATGGTCGGTTTGTTAGAGTTCTAGAGAATCCCAACTCTTAGATCACTTCACCATGCTAATTGACATGAGAAGGCATAGCTCAACCAGAAGCTTTTTTCTCAGCTTCCAGTAAGAGGAAATGATGCGGAGCGGGGGTACCAAGTGAGGGGCGGGTAGAGATGGAGAGACTAGAGATGGAGGGGGTAGGTCAAGCTTTCGCCTGGAAATTGGTCTCACGTTAGACTCTCCATCACGGGCGAGGAAGGAGAATTCAGGAAATCTCAGGAGTATTCGAAACTTTTCATTAATCATACTCTAATTGAGAAAGAGGCATTACAATGTATTATATAAGAAGAGGGAAAAACCTAGAACTAATATTGGCCATCTAAATACATCAATGGCCAAGATTAAAATATCTGATGGAACAGCGCTTCCGCTCGGTTATACCGAGGTCGGCGGACGTGGGAGTCCGTTTGGGTCCGACCCTTTCGTAACCGGAAGGGGAGCAGAGGCGTGCATCAACATTTTTTGTGTGGGTGTGTCAGATTTTCTATTTTACTTGGAATTGCAAGTGGTGATCTGGAGATCAACCTTCGCAAGTAAAAAGGAAATCAACTTCTTTCAAGTTTTTCATTGCACATATATTAAAGAAAAGAGAAATTTTTCTTGATTTGCTGTGAAAGGTGATTTTTTGGCATTTATAGCCGATTTTGGCGTTTCTAGCCGATTTCTGGCGTTTATAGCCGATTTACAATCCTTATCAATAATGAAAGACAAGAGTTGTGATTTTTTATCTCTTTTGAAAAATTACAAACTACAATGAAAAGCAAGAAAATGAGGATCTAATTTCTCAGGAGATTGTAGGGGACCCGTTTAGATTGACGGTCGCAAGCCATATGTGGACTTCGCCATCATCCATGCAGATGAGAACAGAGGATGCTATTGATTTGCTTGGCTTGGCTATAACCTCAGGTATTTAGAGGACAAAGACCAAGAGGATGTCCTATATCCAATAAAAAACTAAGTAGACGGGCTGAAAAGCCACGTCTAAGCCATTGGAGGCAGAAGGAGAAGGCCCACCTTGGGGGGGTACCCACCAAGGGACTTTTGTCACCTTGTAACGGTGGTCGGTGTAGGATTTCCGCAGAGTTTTCTCTCTTTGATGCCTTTTTCTGTCTGAGTTTCAGGATTTTCTGCAGTCTGTTGTTTGTTTTCTCTGCTGTCTCTGCTGTTTTCTTCTTGGAGAGCTCTCCTATTTATAGGCTTTTAGGTAGCCATTTAGGAGGGTTTATGAGCCCTAATTGTCATAAAGCTACATAAAGGGAGGAGTTACAAGATTGAATTCTTTATTTTGTAACTCCGTTTTCTTGGCTTCTGTTTGGCCGGAGGAGATTAAGGGCCTTTAAATTGCCTTTAATCGCCATGATGGGAGGGGTTTCATGGGTTAAATGCCATGAATCTCTTGACTTGTAACCCCCGGATGCTTGCTTCTGATTGGGCCGTCCAAAGAAATGGATTAATGGCTGTAATAAAGCTAGTCAATTAATCGCATTAAGTGGTCGCCGAGCAGTTGAAGAGTCGCGGGCAGTGCCGCGTCTTTTGTGATTCTTCTGGCGATGATAATTGATGGATCTTCATGTAGATCGACATCGGATGACCATGTAACTTCAGGTGTTGGTTACCAACAGCGGGTCGGTGCCATCTGTCCTGTCGATTTCTCGATCGGTCGAGTAGAAAGCACACTTTTTTTTGGTTGACCAGTTGGCGATCAATGTTGATTTCGATACTCTTGATGATTAACCTGTGTTTTTGACGGATGTCAGAGGATTTGGTGTCTCAAAAGTATGAATTTTGGAAAATACCAGAGGCCGGACGCTTCGAATCGCGAAAAAACGGCGAAAAATGGGGTTTCCGGGGCCCTCCCGGCGATCCCGGGCCCAGGGTCGCCGGCGACCCTTGGGGGGTTTTCCCCTTTTTGTCCCGTTTTGTGTCCGTTTTTGCTGTTTTTTTATTCTTTTTTCTTCTGTATTTTTCCTTGACATTTTTGATCATTTATTGGCCTGATTTCCCTGTAGAAAACCTGATGAGAATCCTTGCATTTTATTTTGCAAAGTTTTCAATTTTCTGAGAAAGCCGAAGACTTTGTCGCACAGAGCTGCCGATTTTCCGTCAGAAGCTGAAACCGGGCCAAATGATGTCGGAATGACCTGAAATTTGAGGTGAAGCCTGCTGAGCAATAAATAAGACCAACCATAGGCTTTTGTTTGAGTTTTGAAGCCGTTTGGGGTCCTATCATCAGTAGACTTGCTTTATCGCGATGAAGATGTCGCGGCTTGATGTGCGGTCAACCGATGTCCGATTGACTTGAAATTTGGCAGGGAACCTATTGGAGTCATTTTAAGATGATCTATAGGCTGTCTTGGAAACCATGGTCCCGGAGAGCTTCGCAGCCGAGAGGCCTGATTTTGCTTCCGAGCGTCAAAGTATGGTCAAATGTTGTCGAAATGACCTGAAATTTGACGTGTAGCCCTTTGTAAGCATTTTGAAGCCGTCCATGTGCTCTATCTGATGAGTGATGGCCTCGATGGTTCTCGCCGTCGAGAGGCTTGATTTAGCTGTTCGAGGGTTGATGTAGGGTCAAACGTTGTCGGTTTGACTCGGAACTTGACGTGGAGCCTTTTGGATGTATTTTGAGACCATCCATCGGCTCTGATCGAAGATTTGGTGTCTCCGATGCTTTCGCCGCCGGGAGCTCCTTTTCAGCTGCCGGAGAAGCGAAGTTAGACAAAATGATTTGAAATGGCCCGAAACTTCTTGTGTACTCCTCTTTTGGCTGTCTTGAAGGATCTTGCAGTTTTTGTTTGATTCTGACAAGATTTGATTTTTTTGGAAGTAGCATTGCCTATTTATGGCAGGTTGCGACTTCATGTAGCTCTTTAGATCTTGAAGAGGCAAAGTGACATTTTTTGTGTCAACAAATGCCCCCTCGAGGTGCAGCGACGAGTTGCTTAACATTTGTAGTCGATGTGCCTCGAAGAGATTTGTGAAGGAGAGCCTGTGACTGGACCAAGAGTCTTTGAGCAGTCTTTCTTTTTGGTATTTGTAGCCTTTTGAGCTTCCAGGGGAATTTTATGGTAGTGAAAGGGATCACGTACCATCTCGAGGCAAAGTTTTGAAGATGACATCAGGGATTTGAATTTGGGTTTTGACCTTGTGACCTAACAAGCTGTATGTGGCAGGTTAGGGGGTCGGGTTTGGTTTTGACCGTGTGACCCAACAAGCTGTATGTGGAATGTTGGGGGATTAATTTTGGTTATGATATTGTGACCTAACAGGCTGTATATTGCAAGTTAGGGGATCAGGTTTTGATTTTTTGTTTGGTCTTGTGACCTAACAAGCTGTATGTGGCAAGTTAGGGGACCAGGATTTGGTTTGGATTTTTATGGAATGTCAATTTTAAGATTTTGGCTCAATTTGGTATATGAGGCTGGATGGTTTGATTTTTGGAAGCTCATGGGGCTTGAGATTCTCTTTTGTATGGTCCAATCAACTCAAAAGAGGCATGGAACCATTTTTATATGTTCTTGGTAAGCGGGATTTCTCTTGACTAAAAGCCTAATTTTTTTATTTTTTTATTTTAGTGCCTAGGTGGTCAAACCTGGCTCATATGGGCTAACCCATGGGACCTTAAGCTTTTGAAATGGCTTAGATCTCATATGATGTCATTTTTATAAAGAATATCCAAAAATATCTCCTTTGGATAGAGAATATCTAAGAATATCTTTATTTGGAGAGAATCTCTCATGTTCCCTTTATTTTGGGAGAGAATATCTGAAGATATCTTCCTTTGGGAAAGAATCTTTCATTGATCCTATCTTTTGGGAGAAAATCTCTTATTGATTTCTTTTTTTGGGAGAGAATCCCTCAAGATATCTTTCTTTTGGGAAATAATCTTTCTAATTTTTTTTTTCTTTCCTTCTTTGGTTTGCTCTCTTCTATAAAAGCAACGAGGAGGTTGGATCTCTTGCTCTTATTGCTTTCTTTTGCAACAATCCCAAGAGGGCTTCAAGACCAAGAGTTCTTCTTCTTCAAGATCTTCAAGACTTTTCTTCTTCTTCTCCATCAATAGCTTCAAGTAAGTTCCCTTTTTCAAGAAAACCCCATTGTAGAAAAAAATAGGTTCTTTCTTTTTTTGCTTCTTCCTTTTCTTTTCTTTTTTTTCTTTTCCACGTGTTTGCTTCTTCTTTTTTTTCACACGTTTTTTTTTTTTTGCTTTCTTTTTCTTTTCTTTTGTTTCTTTTGTGGGCCGTACAGACAGATTCGTACGGATATGGCCGTACGGCCACGTGGCCTGTGGGCCAGTCCCGTTTTTCTTTTTTCTTTTTTTTTTGTTTTCTTTCTCTCTCCTTTTTTTTGAGAAAGTTTTCTATATTTTTTTTTTGTTCTTTTCTTTCTCCCCCTTTTTTTTTTAGAAAGTTTCTTTCTTTGTTTTTTTTTTACTCATCATGATAATGCATTTTTTTCGCAAACCAAGATGTTCATGCATGTATATTTTTTTTGAAAATTGAATTGTAGCATGATGTAATAGCATACCTGAAAGTTTTCGCAAATTTGGGAATTTAGAGCTTGCAGCGATGTTGAGCCCTTCCTGATTTTGCGGAGACTTTGAGGTTTCGAAAGTTTGGAGTTTCGGAGCTCGCAGCAATGTTGAGCCCATCTTCAAGCTTTCTATTTCTTTTGGGATAATTCCTTTTCTTCGGAATTGCCCCGTCATCATGTCAAAATTTCGCCAGATTTTTTTTTTAGCGAGATTCTGTCATTTTGATGTTTGATCTTTTTCTTTTCCATCATTTGCAGGTGGTTCCTCCAGAACGAACAAGGGTAAAGAGCCTGCTACAAGCATACCTCGTCGATCTGCTAGATCTTCTAATCCAGCCGTTCAGCAGGCCTTTGAGAAGGTCCAGTATGTTGAGAGAAATCTGGAAGAATGCGACTCCATCAACATAAATGAGATGAGGCAGCGACTGATCGCTCTCAAGGGAGAGGAATTCTATAAGATCATGGTAAGCAGTCGTCCATGGGTGATGGGAGATCAGAGTGTTTTACCCAAGCCTACCTTCTTATTTGGTGATGCCGTCCCTGATGACATGACATACCAGAGGAGATATTTTCAGGTCTCTTTCACAGCAGATGGTGAGAAGAAGACTGTTGCTACCCGGTCGATGTTTGATCGCACCGTCTCGATCATGAGCCTTGCCCCCACGTGCTCTAAAAGGGAAGATCCTCCAAGCTGGGTGAGAAGGACAAATGTAATCAAGACCGGGGTTTTTGTTGGCGGTTCTCCTGGATATACAGAGAAGTCGCCTATTGACATGGACCTGTTGATGCCATCTAGCAGCTACCAGGGTTCTGATTATCCGTCGGTCGATTTGAGACCGGTGGGCCTTGGTATTTTCAGCGGTGACGGCAGCAATTGGATAAAGCCTTTTCGACTTCGTGGCCGTTTCGATGCTGACTTCGAGTGGAAGTCATGGACTGATCGTGTCCTGCTGATTGGTGGCGCCGTTTTGAAGGAAGCCGGATTTTTGATGCGGTCCGCGCCTTTAGGGAGACAGTGATTTTTTCCAACGAGGCCTTCATGGCTATGCTGGAGTCATTCCTTCCACAAACCAATACCTTCGTTGTGACGAATGATGAGATTGGTTTCTCTTTGAAGGAGCTGAGCGCCATTACTGGATTGCCCATCCTTGGCAAACTCTATGAGGAGTTTATGCCGATTGACAGCGTCCTTGAGGGGCAGTCTGAGGAGTTCAGGCTTCTGTACTTTCAGCTCATCGCCTTCTATGATTTTTTGAAGGAGAAGGAGGGTTTGAAAGTTAGATCCAGCAGTTGGAAGAGTTCTAACTCTTCGTTCCCCAACTTTTTTGATAGCAGGGAGTCTTCTGATAGAGTGACCCAGGAAGCCAGGGCTCAGGATCCAAGTTCGAAGAAGATCTTGGCTATGCAATAAGAGTTGAGAGATTTCTGTGTGAGTACAAACGCCATATGTCCTGACATTGCACTGTGGAGAGATCTCGCTGTTTACCTCACTTATTGGCTTGGTGAGACTATTTTTGCTGGAGGAGATGGAACGCACATCAGGCCGCATTGTATTTTTTCGGCTTGTCAGATGGCGTTTGGAGAGCAGCTTGCTTTGGTGCCAGCTCTTTACTCCTACCTGTGTACCGAACTGCAGGCTGCTGCTTTTTTGGTTCAGCTTGGGCTCCCTATGAATAGGGTATTTTCAGCCCACATCTTTTATTCGTGGTACGTGTACCACTGTCCTGGCTTCCACCGGCTGGGTGCCGCACAGGATGATGATCCTCTGATGATTCGGCTGGCTAAGGGCAAAGCCGTGTCCGAATCACTTTCGTTTGCCCGCATTAGGATCCGATGGTTCAGGGATGTCGAAATGGGGCAGTCTTCAGTGAAGCTTTCTCCGGAGTTGCGGAAGAAGGCTTTTGATTTTGGTGCCTCCCGAGATTCTACCAGGGCGGGGTCTGGAAGGCATTACTCCTTGACGAATGCAGAGAAGGAGTGGCTTTTCAGCATACTTGTCGGCACGATGGTGTACCGCAGACATCTTTTCGTCGACATCCAGCCGTATTTACCCTCTCGCTTTGCTTTGCAGTTGGGTTTTTCTCAAGGCGTTGTTGGAGCGCCTTCAAGCATGGTGAAGCGCTTTGGAGGTTTACAGGACTGGAGAAATGCATGGGCTTTCTATAGTGCTGAAGACACTATAGCCATGATCTCTTATCCTGTGTTATTGACTAAACGGACTGCCGGCTTTGCGAAGTGGTTCGCGGAGAGCTTTTCTGCATATCGGGGGCTTTCCAAGAAGGAGCTTGATGTGAAGCTGGCATCTGGAAAGGGCCTTGGAAAGTCAGATGGCGTCCGGCGAGAGGAAGTTTGGGCCTTCCTTTCGGGAGAGAAGCACAAGATAGGCTTTCTCGGTGACCAAGGCGTCATTGGTCCTGAAGCTGTTCGAGAAATACTTGATGAGGCTTTAGAGCAGTTAGAACAGGAGGAAGCCGAACTTGGTGCTTGGATGCAAGCGGCACAGAGGCAAGCTTCCGTGGAGTCTACTGATAAGGGTAAACCATCCAGTGAGGAGTCAAGTGGAAGACCTAACTCTAACAGCGGGGCAGGTTCCTCTAAGAAGCAAGCCCGTAGGAGTAAGAGGAGGCATCGCAGCAAGGGGCAGCATGAGGACTCTCCTGGCTTGGAAGTCCCTCTTACTATCAATGAGGATGTGCCAGTGGATGCTGACGAGCCTCCAGAGAAGAGAAGCCGAGAAGAAGAGATCGTCGGTGAAGGTATGATTCTTCCTTTTTCTCTTTCCATTTCTTTTCATGGGATTTTTCCATGTTCTGATTTGCTTCTTGTTTCTGCTTTTCTCTTTTTTTTTTAGCAGAGGAAGACTTGGTGATGCCTGAGGTTCCAACCGATGAGGTGGTGATGGATCCTGTCGGGGCACCTGAAGAAGAACCGAGGGACTCTGGAGTGAATCCAGAATCTCCAATTGGTATAACTTCTTTTGTTTTCTTTTTTTTTTTTGTGTCTGTGACTTGGTTTGCTAACATTTTTCTTGTCAGCTGACTTGCCACAGGATTCCGATGACTTTGAACCATCGATGGACGCAAATGTTGATGATGCTTCCGATGAGTTCATGGAGGAAGAGAGTGTTCCGCTAGTCGTCGAAGAAGGTATTTTGTAGTAATAACCCTGATAATGATTTTCAAACAGGATCATATTCATACCTTTTTGTGTTTCTTTGGCAGGTTTTGAAGTGACAGAGGAGGGTCCGTCGCTTCCTTTAGAACCAGAGCAAGGGATGCTAGAGGTTGATCTAAAGGTAGAGACTCCTAGGACCAGTTCTGACACTGTTGAGGAGATACCTCGTGCTGAGATTCCTTCCTGAGCAGGAGCAGCTTCAACTGGAAAGAGTTCTTTTGTTACTCTTCCAACGGGTGATGACATGAACAGCCGACCAACAGAGTTGGGCGAATCTTCAGCTGGGCCATCTATTCTTTTTGCGAAGAAGGTGGCGGTGCGGGTTCTGAGCTCTTGGATTGAGACTCTGCTTTCTAGGCACTTAGATGCCGGATTTGGGATGATCCAGCATGTGCGTGAGATTCTCGGTGATGCCGAAGAGGCTAGTCTGGAATTCACAAGTGCCATGGCGATCGTTGATAGGATCATTGAGCTGGGTGACAAGTGGTTTGAGACCATGGGTTTTCCTGATGACCAGTTCTTCAAGGAGATGTTCCTGGACCCTGCGGATAAGGCTCAGTCTAACCTGGATGAGGCTACACAAAGTAGGAAGCAGATAGTCCGAGAGAAGAACTTAGAAGAGCTAGCCATCATTGGGCTGACACATGACCTTAACATCCTTGACAGGGAGGTCGATGAGGCCAGGAAACATCTTGAGCATCTGCAGGCACAAGTCACTACCAAGTGGGCTGAATAATAGAGGCTCGCGACAGGGAGAGTGCTCTGATTCGCCGGGTTGCAGATGCCGATCGAGTTCTTAAAAGGAAGTCTGAAGAGAACAAACAATGGCGAACTGCTCGAGATAAGCTTCCCGGTGCGAAAGAAGGGTTACAGCCCACCCCAGCATTTCATGGCAAGTTCCTGAAGAAGCGTGCCTTGGAATCCCAGACGGCTGAGGCCAAAAGTTTGCTTGAGGAGCTGAACTCTTGGCTGGAGACCATTTTTGGCTGAGCTCCTGATTTTTGTAACAGAAACTATCCTTCTTTTTTTTTGGTACCACTTGTATTTTTTTTTTGGTACTTTTTCTTTGTAGTGCTTGTGAACACTTTCTTTTTTTTTTGGCACCACATGTATTTTTTGGTACTCTTTTTTTTGTTTTCCCTACGCTCACTTAAATCTTTTTGTGATGAAAGTAATTGCTAAATGGGATACTCTTTTTTTTTGTTTTCCCTACGCTTACTTAAATCTTTTTGTGATAAAAGTAATTGCTAAATGCGATGCTCTTTTTTTTGTTTTCCCTACGCTTACTTAAATCTTTTTGTGATAAAAGTTGTCAGACCCCGACCCAGGTTTGGAATATTTAATTATGTTTAAACCGTGATTAGTGGATAAGTGGGGTTAGTGGACGATTAGTTTATTTTATTGAGCTAGATTAGAATGTTCGATTAGCCTTGAGAACCTTTGTGAGTCATTGACTTAAGTTTGACACGGGCCGGGGCGCCCGTGGATTGTGTGTGAATTTGTTGAGTTTATCCTTGATGTTTGTAAAATCCCATTTCTTGTGCATTTTGATTTATTTCATCTAGATCATCAACTTTCATGTTTTGGCCAACTTGATTTTGTGATCAGAAATCACGTTTTTCGAGAAAAAGGGCAAAACTGACATTTCACACAAAATCTGTACCCAAATTTCAAAAATTTCAGAAATTGTCAAAAATATACTTTTTGGAAAGTAGAAATTTCTCTGATTGTTTTTGTCTTCTTCGTCGTTTTCGTTCGGGGCCTGCAAATGCCATTTCTAGCTTAGTGAAGACCGGGGCCCACAAGACATCTCTTATAAGAAGGGGATTTCTTCTTCTCCTTCTTCATTTCATTTCCAGCAAGAGTTCTCCCCTAGGGTTTTCCCTCTCTTCCCACACTCTCTCTCTCATCTGAAACTCTCATTTGGTGGAGTTTTCTTGGAGGATTGATCTTCTCAAGTCATTCCTCCCTCTTCAAGCTTCCCAAAGATACCCTTTTCAAGGGTTTTGAGCTAAGTGAAGGCCCTCATTCAAGCCTCTCTTCTTTGTTTGGATTCCTCAAGGTTAGCAATGGCTTTCCAAACTCCAGATTCTTGTTTTCCTCTCCATTTGGAATGTTTTAATCCCATTTGCTAGGGTTTTCCTTGGAGATCTACCAATGTTGATAATTTGGGGTTTCTTGGGAAAATTTTGGGGTTTTTGTAGATTTGAAGCTTGAGGCTCTAAGGCTTTGTTTGAAGAGTGATTTTGCTCCTATCTTGACTAGAGGCAAGTAGATTCCAACATTAATGTGATGCTTTCTCTCATTTGGTTCTATTTCATGATTTTTCTTTTTTTTTGTGTTAATCTTCTTTAATCTATGGGTTTACTTTGATTTAATGAACCAATGTTACATTGATTTCAATTTATATTATTGTCTTACCATGCATTGGAAGTGTGTTTTCACTTTGGCTCTCTAGGAAATTTGGTTTCCTTGTGTTAAAGATGGGTGCTCAAAGTAAAGGAGAAAAACTTTGATTCTCTTAAAAGTGTTGAGTTTGTTTTATTGGATGATTATGGATGATGGTTTGATGATTTGTGGAGGTTAAGAAAAGGCCCAAGTTGTTGTAGAATGGTGTAAGGAAGGAAAGGAATGAAAAATGAACAAAAAGAAGGAAGAAAATGCAAAAATCTGCACTGCCGAGCTGGACTGGGCAGGCCCAGTCCGCTCGAGCGACCCAGCTACTGTCTGGGCTCCGCTCGAGCGGACCTGGGTTCGCTCGAGCGAGCCCAGCCCAGCCTGGGGGGCTCGGGTCAGCCTGTTCTTGGCCCATTCAAAGGCTATTTTGGGCCTGCTTTTCAGGGCTTCTTTGGGCCTGTTTCAAGGTCAGTTCTTGGGCTATTTTGAGACCTATTGATGGGCTATTTTGAGATCTGTTGATGGGCTGTTTTGAGACCTGACATTGGACTGTTTTATGACCTGAAACCTGGGCTACTTTAAGGACTGTTTTGGGCCTATTTAGTGGATTGTTTGAGCTTGGGTAAGGTCAGTTGTGGGCCTGATTAAAAAGGAGTTTAAACCTACGTTTTATAAGGACTTATTGTATATAATTTCAAGTCCACTTCAAGCCTATGTCCAAGCCCAATTCAGCCCCAAACTCTCTCCTATGAGTGAAACCCATTCAGCCCTTTTACAAGCCTAGAATTCATTGTGAGAAGTGACTTGGACTATGGTCAAGACCACTGGGGAAACCCTCAAGTCTAAACGTACACTTAATCCCTTATGATTGTCAATGATCTTCGGTGGCACCAAATTACTTTCTTTTAATGACAATAAAGGGGTCAAATGTATATTGAGACTACCCGCTTTAGTCGATCGAACCATCATACATTCATTTCGTGTAAAAAGACTTTTGTTTTGGGTTCTTTCTCCAATTCTTTTAATGTTTTGAAGTGGTTTACCACATATTTAAGTATTGATGAGACTACTCACCTATTTTGCTCGGATTCGCCAATATGCATTGTTTGGAGTAGTTTTCTTATCGATTTTGGAAATGTATCTTATAAATGGATTTGTATTTCTTCGAGGTTTCGGATTTTCACTCTAATGGCACCACTAGGCTTAGGTCACCTTGTCGGACTGATCATCCGGCTTGGGATCTTTAATTTGTCTGCCAGCTGCAGTTTGGATTCTGTCTGTACCGACCATGGCAACGGTAATATCCGGTCCCACGAGTAGTGGCTACGGTTCTGTTTGATAACGACTATGTCGTTCCGGTCCCACGAGTAGTGGCTACGGTTTGTCTGCTCCGGTTACTTCGGGTAACAGGAGAATATAGCTTTACATGGGTTGCCAATGTTTTCACGCATTAATATTCATCTCATGGTATTTGTTTATCTTACTCATTATGACATTGGATTTGTAAACCATTGAGATGTTTATCTTCTATCCTTACTTCGACATTGTTATTAATCGTGATTTAATCGTGGCTCTCATTCATTGATGTTTTGTTTCGCTACCATCCTATTATTGTTGTATTTGCTTGCCAGACCGTCGTGTCTGACTCTCTTTTGTTTGGTGCCAGATGTCGAGCCCCTCGCGGTTGAGGCGCACTTCGAGGCGGAACCCATAGTTCCTGTGGAGGGCGAGTGGCGGCCCTATGATGTCATTTAGATGTCGGGTTGCTTTGGAGCTGCGATCACATTTTGGGATTTCATGCTAGACATTTTGGGTTTTTGGTTATGGCCATTGTTGGCTTATACTCTTTTGGAAGAATTTGTAATCAATGATTAACTTTACTTTTGTACTAACTTTAAACTAACTGTGGGGCCTACAATGAAATGTTTCTCTTTTTGATGCTAGTCTCGTGCGTTCTCATCTTATACCCATTCTGAGAGACTTTTATGTTTGCTACAATGCTTCCGCTTAAGTCATTTGTATGAAAGTGATTCTTATATATCACTGTTGGATCGGATTTCGGGAATCCTTACCGCGGAAACCTGTGGGAAACTAGCATGTGCGGGCGGAATTTTCCGGCCCGTCGCGCCGCGTCCCCGGGTTAAGGCCTCGTTTAGCGGGACCTCGGTCCGGGGGCGTGACAAAAGTAATTGGTAAATGGGATTTGATCAAAAGCTTGTCATTTGTGAAAGTCTTTATCAAATGATTGTTTTGGCATGGGAGCCAGATTTTGTTTGTGGCATGGAAGCCGGTTTTGTGGCATTGATAGCCGGTTTTGGTGGCATCTATAACCGGAGTTTTTTTTTTAAAGCCAATTTTTTTTTTGTTTTGTGGCATTGATAGCCGGTTTTGTTTTGTGGCATTGATAGCCGGTTTGGTTTTCAAAAATGCAAGTATCGACTAAAAGTCGCCTCCCTGCTGAATGTTCTTGCAAGTATCGATGGAATGTCGCATCCTTGCTCATTCGGTTACGAGTATCGATGGAATGTTGCATCCTCGCGGATTTGGGTGCAAGTATCGATGGAATGTCGCATCCTTGCTTTTCAAAAGCTTTGGTTTTACGGGTACTGACTTGATGTCGTTTCCCCACGATTTTTGAAATTTGTGGTTTTCTCGAACCTTTGGGTTATGGATATCAACTGAAATGTTGCGTCTCCATGGTTTTTTAGGTTTTTTCGAACCTTTGAAATTTGGGTTGTGGATATCAACTGAAATGTTGCGTCTCCACGGTTTTTTAGGTTTTTTCGAACCTTTGAAATTTGGGTTGTGGATATCAACTGAAATGTTGCATCTCCACGGTTTTGGATTTTGCAAGTATCGACGAAATGTCACTTCCCTGCGATTTTGGAAGTGTCGAACGTGGTTCGCATGCTTCCGATTTGTGCGAGTATCGACTAAACGTTGCTTCCCCGCGGCTTTTTGAAAAACCTTTTTTTTTTGTTTAAAGACACGAGGGTCATAAGTTTTGACCTAAAACCATTTAGGCGGTAAAAGGTAGGGTGGACTAGGGTGGAAATCCCTGAATCCGGATTTTATTTCAAACCATGAATTTTGGGTTCAAGAGTTAAAAATTTTGGTCAAGTTAGGGAAATGTTCCTAAACTTGGATTTTTTGAACAATGAAACGATGAAAGTAAGCATTGTTTAAATTTATAGAAATTTCAACATTTGATTTGAAAATTCTAAAAAAAAGGTGGGTTTAGCGAGCGTGTAACTGGAAACCGGTTTTGGCCGTACAGGCATTGCTCTACCCAGTTGGGTAAGTCTTCAAGGGTAATGACCGCTTTAAGAACTTGCCGTTGATGGGCAGCATACATCTGTCACCTTCCATGTTTAGGAGTGCGTATGCGCCGTTTGAGAAAACCATGTCGATGACGTAGGGTCCCTCCCATTTTGGCTCAAATTTGCCTTTGGACTTGTGAGCGAAGACCATTGGTCTTTTTACCGCAAGAACCAAGTCACCCTTTTTGTAGGGACGTTGCCTGACCTTTTTGTCGAAAGATCCTGCCATGTGTGCTTGGTAAAGTTCAATGCTTTGTTGAGCTTCGAGCCGCCTCTCATCGAGATTGTCCAGCTCATGGAGTCGCAATTTGACATTGCTTTCTTGAGTCATGTCATTTTGCAAAGATACCCTCAAGGAAGAAATTTGTACTTCCAAGGGCACGACAGCTTCGCATCCATAGACCAAGGAGAATGGTGTGCTATGGGTTGATCCTCGAACGGTGGTTCGATAGGCCCACAAAGCTTCAGACATTTTGTCGCTCCAGTCTCTTTTGTGATTAGAGACCATTTTTTTGAGGATTTTACAGAGTGTCTTGTTGAAAGCTTCTGCTAATCCGTTTGCTGCCGGATTGTATGGAGTCGAAGGACAGCTTTGGATTTTGTATTTGTCGCAGAACCTGTAGAATCGATGATCCCGGAATGTGGTCCATTATCATGGACGAATCTTTTGGGTATGCCGAAATGACAAATGATGTTGGTGCGCAGGAACTGAAGGACTGATGAGGTCTTCATTTCGTTGAACACAAATGCTTCTGACCACTTGGAGAAATAATCCGTAGCGGCGAAGATGAAGCGATGACCTTTGCTCGAAGGGGGAGAAATAGGACCTATGATGTCCATACCACAGGCTTCGAAAGGCCATGAAATCGCTGTAGGATGCAGCCATTCTAGAGGCATGTGAATGTAATCTCCATGAACTTGGCATTGATGGCAGCGCTTAGCAAATTGCATTGCGTCAGCTACCATGGTAGGCCAGTAATAACCTAACCTTTTTATCTGATCATAGAGCTTGGGACCAGCCTGATGAGCTCCGCAAAGATCAGCATGAACTTCTTTGAGTGTTTCTTCAGCCTCTTGTTGTGACAAGCAGCGTAGAAGTACTCCGTTGAAGGATTTCCTATAAAGGAATTTTGAAGGAATATCCAAATGAAAGCTTGGGGTTCGCCTTTGGATGCTTACCCGTTCTTTTGGATCTTCAGGTAGGATTCCGAACATAATGTAATCAATGAACGGATCCCTCCAGTCGCCGATTGAAGTTTGAAAGATTGAAATCCGACTTCCAACCACTTGGTGGCATTCAGCAACTGCTTGGTGTATGTTGTAGTAAGGTAATAAATCTGGTTTCCTGACTTCAAATTTCTGATTCATCTGGTTGACGATCAGTTGAAAGTCTCCAAAGACTTCCAGCATGGTGATACCGGATTCGATGGCGAGTTCCAATCCTAGGATCAGAGCTTGATATTCAGCTGCATGTTTGTGCATGGTTCCAGTAACGAGAAAGCGTGTGGAATCATGTATTTGTTGGGGCTAACAAAGAGGATGCCAACTCCCGAGATCAGCTGTCTTTTTTCATTTGTCCTGGTTGCACTGTCAAAGTACATGTCCTAGGAGGCATTTTGTGAGAAAGTCTCCACATTGTAGACTAGTTCGTCTGGGAGATCATCTCTGAGTAGTGAATCATTAGGTAATGGATGCTCTGCGAGAAAGTCCGCTAGAGCTTGCCCTTTGATTGCCTTCTGTGGTACATACCTAATATCAAATTGTGACAGAATGATGGACCATTTTGCCAGTTGAGCATTGAGAGAACCTGCCTTTGTGACGAGGACCTTCAAGAGGTTGACCCTCGAGACCAGGTAGACTGTGTTGGAAAGCAAGTAGTGACGCAGCTTTTGTACGGCGAACATCACTGCAAGACATTCTTTTTCGACTGGAGAGTAGCGATGCTCTACACCTACTAGCATGCGGCTGAGGTAATATAGAGCAGCTTCTTTTCTTTGATCATTTTCTTGCGCAAGCAGAGCTCTCAAAGAGTGATCAAGGGCTCTTGTGTACAAGATGAATGGTTTTCCAGTGGTAGGAGCAGCTAACACTGGAGGTTTTGTCAGGTATGACTTGATATCTTGGAAAGCAGCTTCACAGTCAGCATCCCAGACAAAGTTTACACCTTTTTTCATCAACTGGGAGAATGGACGGCATTTTCCTGAAAGATTGGAGATGAACCGTCTGATGTAGGCCAATCGCCCTTGAAGCCCTTTGAGTTCTCTCAAGTTTCTTGGAGAGGGCATTTCTAGAATGGCTTTGACTTTTATGGGGTCAAGCTCTATTCCAGCTTTCCGAACTAGGAATCCGAGGAACTTACCCGACGAGACGCCGAAGAAGCATTTCAAAGGATTCATTCGCAGTTTGTGTTTGCGAAGCCGGAGGAAGACTTCTCGAAGGTCTTCAAGATGATCTTCTTTTCTTTTACTTTTGACGGCGAGGTCATCAACGTAACATTCAACCGTCTTGTGCAACATATCTTGGAATATTTTCATCATAGCCCTCTGATATGTGGCACCAGCATTTTTCAGACCAAATGGCATGACAGTGTAACAATACAAGCCAAATGGGGTCCGAAAAGATGTATGTTTTTCATCTTCAGGATGCATCTTTATTTGATTGTAGCCTGAGAAACCATCCATGAATGCCATTCGCTCGAATCCACAGGTATTATCAATCATTACCTCTGGTATGGGGAGCGGGAATTCATCTTTTGGGCATGTGCCATTCAGGTCTCTATAGTCAATACAGACCCTGATCTGCCCGTTTTTCTTTGTCACGGGGACAATGTTGGCCAACCATTCAGGATGCTGTTCCTCACGGATGAAGCCAACGCTTTTGAGTTTTTGAACTTCTTGTTCAATTTTATCCATCACATCTGGACGGAATCTTCTTTGGCCTTGCTTGACATGCTTGATGTCTTCTTGAAGATTGAGTTTGTGGACCGCTATTTTGGGATCTAAGCCAGGCATTTCAGCATAAGACCATGCAAAGCAATCAACGAACTCATGAAGAAAGGCGATATACTCGGGTAACTCATCATCCTTTATATTCTTGCTTAAGAACACAGGGCGTGGGTTATCTGGTGTTCCCAAGTCTATCTTTTGAACATGATCTTCTGTTGGAAGATTCAAAGGTGGTTCCTCCATAATATTTTCGAAGGCTTCCAGCTCAACGAAACCTTTTGGGGTTTCAAGGGCATTTCCAGACCAAGGTTCTGTTCCTTTCTACGGGTCTTCTTGATCGGTAAATTTACCAAGGCTTGCTATGAGATGATCCCAATCGCCTGTTGAAACCGGGTCAAAGTAGGCTACTTCTTTTGGAGATGAGGGTTCTTCTGGGTCAGAAGACCATATGTCTGTGCCATCGGATAACTTCTCTTCATTTTTGGAGAAATCGTGCCAATTGGATGAGCTTCCTAAATCGTTGTCAGGTGACTCATCAAAGAGATACCCAGGGAGATCGATGTCTTCATGGACTTGAGATGTTGAGGCTTGGTTAGTATATTGACTTTTAAGCCTTTGTGTCAACTGTCTCAGGGGAGTGTCGGGATCATACCCTAACCCGTGTGAAGACTTTTCTACATAGCCGTAGAGTCTCCAATCTTCCAGCTGGCTTTTGGTCAAGACGGGCCCCAATGGCGTGAGAATACCGTGTCCTTCTCCCAAACCGACTGGGTTTTGAGCGTCATAGCCCATTTTCTTCATAATAGCTTGTGCCACAGAACTATATAAGGATAGTTGAGGCATACCTTCATTTTGGAAAGGTTCAAACATGGAGTTTGATGAAGAAGCATCCGATCTATGGAAGAAGATCGGCTTTTCCTTTGCTGAAGTTGCTGGAACAATGAAGGAAGCTGACGTAGGATCTTCTATGTCAGAAGTTGTCTCTATTGGAGTAAGAGCAGGCTGAACTTGCCGAGTGTCAGCTTGACTTGACGATTTGTCGTCTTCTGGCTCTGAATCCGAATCCGTGTCTTGCATGATAGACACGAAAGAGACAACAAATTTGCCCCCAGGCTTTTGCTTTACCTTCTTCACTTTAGTTGTGATGACCAAAGGCTTTGAAGGTTTGAGGGAGATGATGAAGGGAGTTTGAATGCTCTCTTCGGATTTACCGGATGGTTTATTTTCTTCCAGCGATTGTTGAGGAGCTTTGCCTTTATCTTTCTGGAGATTTTCGGCAAAGGATGCTGTGTGCTTCTCCTCTTCTTCTTTTTCAGCTTCATACATTTGTGAGTCTGCAAAGTGGACTTCTTTACCTTTAAAGGGTTTTCTGTCCGCAAAGACTCGATGTATCATGCCGTCGTCGCCAACAAACTTGATGCATTGATGTAGAGTTGAAGGGACAACGCCATTCTCGTGGATCCAAGGGCATCCGAGAAGGATGTTGTAGCATGAAGGGGTTTTTATTGCATACACCGTGACCTCAGAGATTAGATCACCAATCTGCAACTTGAACCTGATTTTGCCGATAGGCCTTTGAGTACTCCCATCGTATCCAAAGATAGATACAGATGTGTGGCTCAGCTTGCTGGGTGGGATGCCCAACTCTTCGAGAGCCGATGTGGAGATGAGGTTGAGTGCAGAACTTGGGTCGATCTGAACTCTGTGCATAGGCATTTCCTTGATGTACCCTGTGAAGTACAGGGGTCGGTTATGCCTTGTTTCGCCAAGTAGGAGGTCGTCCTTTGTGAAGGCGATGGTTACACTGGCTGCTTTTTTAACCGAGATGCATTCAATGCATGATCCCTCAGTTTTCTTCTTTTCTCCCTTTGAGGAAGCTTCTGTGTTTTTGACCCGGTAATCCATTTCAATTTGGAGGACTTGCGAGGCATGTTTGTCGACATCCTCATTCAACTTTTGTAATTCTGAAATGAGATTATCACGAGTGTGTGGAGACATTCGCAACAAATCTAGGATGTGCAGACGTGTAGGTATGTGCTTGAAGTGTTCAATTAAATCATACTTGAAAGCCTCCTTAGGGCCTGCATGTTCATCATTGTTGCCACTAGGTCGCTTACAACATCTTTTCCCGAAGGATTTACATATGTAAAGGAAGATTGGTTGTAATTTTTGTGGTAGTCGCGGCCAGAGCGGGTGCCTCTACCAACTTCGAGAGCTTCTTGAGAAGGATCTTCGTTTGGAAGATTGTCTTCAGGATCAAGAGGCTGTCATTTTTCATTTGTTGAGGATGTATCAGTAGCGGAGTTGCCATCCTCAGTGATTGTGTTGCACGGAGCATTTTCCGGGAACAAGTCCTGAATAGCATCCAGCAACCTTTCTTATTCGTTGACCAATTCATCGTCCCAAGCATCAATAGCTGGGAATTCTTCAGCCAGGAGAAGAAACCTGAGAGGGTGTCATCTCAGTGAAAGTCACATGAGACGAGGTGGCTCCAGAAGATACATTGTTAGGCGTCGCCGGAGTGTAAATGCTCTCATCAGACGATGCTTCGGAAGAGATATAATCCCGAATTATCACATCACAGGAAGCTCTGACGGGAGACGTTGCCTGATCGGAGTCAGACTCATCCTCGGATGTAAGAGGATCGTCTATCCAGCAATTTTCTCCATTTTCAGGAGTTCAGGGACTTCAGGCTCTGGATTGCGAGGAAGCTCGTTGGCGCAGTCTTGCTCTTGTTCTAGAGCGATACGCTGCAAGATCCTTGCGTATTCTTCAAGATCAGGCATGGGAGCAAAATCTTCTTCTTCATCAACTCTTTGTGGCTCAAGATTGTTGATTTCCACTGGAGTAATGAGGGATGCCAATCCAACAGCATTTTCTTGTACCGCCTCTTGGTCTTCTTCATCATCAGACCAAGATCCTTGTGGCTGTAGGGGGTTATACCAGATTACTGGCATAAGATGAGTCTCAGGAACCCATTCTTCATCAGAGAGATATTCTCCTGTTTCAAGGGACTCCTCACACTCGGCTGTGTAGTTGGATTCGAATCCATCATCGGTGTCGCTGGACTCGTATCCATCAATGGAGAATCCAACTACCGAATTGCAAGAGTATGATACCTCCTGCGTGGCTTCTTTGAATTGAGGTGGCATGAAATCACTGAGAGTGAATTTTCTTACCCCCTTTGAAGTCTCTGGAAGGGATGTTTTTGTTGCCTCCAGTGAAGCGGTAGAGGAAGCCTCTGCTTTTTCTTTGACTTCTTGTTTTGGTTGGGTCTTCTCTTGCCGTTTGAGCTTAAGGAGATGTTTTCTAGCCTGCCTTTGCTGTTGGGCTGTAGGCTTTGTTTTCACGACCTCCCAATTTTCATCTTCCAGGAGATCGGGATGTACCCATATGGGTTGTCCGTCTGGTGTCGGGTAAGGAACCAGTTCCTCGGACGCTTGGATTGAGTTTATCACCTTGAAGGAAGTAGTGATCTTCTTCTTCGGTGATTTTGATGTTTGTCCACATGTCACCATGTTGACGGAGGTAGACCCATAGTTTTTGTCAAAGGTGATGACTCGGTTTTTCCACATCTCGTTTATTTTCTCCCCTCACAACGAAGCATTGATTGAGAGGATGCGAGATCATCTAGTGATATGGACAGTACCGAGGATCGTTGGTGTGTGGGGAGATTTCCAGAACCACAGGATTAAGCTAATCACAGCCATCAGATGAGGCTAAGCATTCTCACGTGCCATCCGCGTGCCATCCACGTGGCACCAACCTCACCCCGGCTACCAGGACAGAGGCCTCGGCCGAAGTCAAGCATCTCCGGGCCGCTAGCGCCGAACTGGTCCACCCCGGGTGCCACCTCGGCGGGGAGCTCCACCTCGGCTGAGCCACCCCGGGTGTCATCTCGACAGAAAACTCCACCTCGGCTGAAGAAGCCGGGACAGAAGCCGAAGCAAGAGAGAACCTTCACTTGCACCCCTCTTCCCCCACGTCATCAGGCACTTGGAAGAATAGGGGCGCGAGCTAGTGGGACAGATGCGACATCCAGCCGCTCACAATCTTCCCCAGATCCCTGACAGGGCGGCATCCAGCGGCTGAGGCCACATCAGGGCAGGGCCCGAGGGCAGATCCGCTGGTACCCCTACCGCCAAAGGCGCCCAACACGATCTGGCCCAACAAGATGTGCATTAAATGCGACGTGGGCTGACCCGACGCGCATTTAATACAGAGTGGGCTGGATTGGACCGCAATTAATGCAATGTGGGCTGATCGTGACTTCCCAGTCGAATCACGGGCCCCACACCACAATATCTCCTAAACATACGTTCCAAACTCTATAAATAGAGGCTCAAACCACCATCTAAGGTACGCACAATTTCATACACAGAGCCGTTACTCTGTCTCTCTTCTTCCTCTCCTTCCATTGTTCCAGTTCATTCACTGACTTTGGCATCGGAGAGCCTTGCGCCGCCCAGGCCAGGGTCCTTTGATCGTTTGTTCTTCCCTTTCAGGCTTTCGGACGGCACCCAGTCATTCCCAGTCATCACCATCATCGGATAAGTCCTCTAAGGCACCTCCTTATTGTGGGTCATTATTTTCTGCACCTACAGTTGGTTTTGCCAAGATCACCCGGTCTTTTTGGTTCGGGCAAGGTGAGCTTGCCGTTTGCCACAAGAGCCCCGAAGATTTCATCAACATCTTCATCAAACGGGTATTTCTTCTCTACTCGTTCTTTGAAGGTATCTGGGAATTCAAGTCTCTTACCAGCAGCTTTGTTTTCAGCTTTTTTTGGTAGCTGAGGAGCTGACTTGGTCTGCACATTGAGGACCTCTTTTTTCTTTGGTTTTGAGGTTACAATGGCGGTTGGCTCTTTTCTTGATGATTTCTGACTGTTGAGGTCTTTAATCACCATTTCAGCTTCCATGGAAGCTTCTAGGAGTTCTCCCAGGTTCTTTGATTTGTTGCCGATGATCATGGAGCGGATTCTAGCTCTCATGTTGTTTCGGCAGATGTCGACTAGCGACGCTTGTGGCAATACATCAGAGCATTTGTATGCCATTGCTTTCCACTTGTGAATGAAGTCATATGTTGACTCATTCTCCCCCTGTTTTAGGCTGCACAGCTGAGCCATAGTAGCGGGATGATCCTCACCTTTGAAGTGAGTCAGGAAGCGTGTCTCTAGCATGGCCCAGTTTTGGATGGAGTCCTCCGGCAGAGTGGAGTACTAATCGAAGGTCGTACCTTTTAGGGTACTTGCAAAGAGGCGGATCTTGAGTGCATATTGATCCGCGATAGGTCCCGTCAGGATCTTGAAGTGGATGACGTGCTGTCTGGCTGATCCTTTCCCCGTATATGTTTAGAGAGTAGGATGCTTGAATTTGGTGGGGAATGGGACCGAGTCCATCCATAAGGGATATGGTGGCTTGATCCCATGCTCCTTGAGTTTATCCTCTTCTTTTGCTTTGGCTGTGATACTGTCTACGTCCTTTTTGGTAAGGGCGCGTGACTCATTTTCTTCTCCATTTACCTCATCGTCTTGATGATTCGGAGGAGGTTCATTGTTCGCCTGATTTTGGAAGGCGAGAAGAAGGTTTTCCATCAGAGTTTAATCCTTTGTTGGCCTTGTTCCAACTGCTGGATGCGGGTGATCGCATCATCTTGAGGTGGATTGTGGGGTAGTGGCTCAGAATTTGTAGCCAAGACGTTCATCCTTCGTGATTCGAACGAAGAAACTGTCCTGGTGACTGAGTTGGGGCTCATTCTTTTTCAAGAAAAGCTTGAGGAAGGATCACTCTATCATCCTTTGCTTGAAGGACCAGGGGATTCTTCTGAATGTCTTATTGTCCTGGAGACGCTGCGGGTCATCGGACGTCGGACATGGATTTTTGTTGCTGACTTTTGGCGCCTTCTGGTTTTTCCAACCATATGGATAGCATCAACTTGGTTGGGTCTTTCTTTTTCGACCCATTTGGGAGAGACTTGAAGTGTAGGAGGCTGGGTCTTTTGCTTATCTAGTATTTTTTGCCGATACAACGTGTGGCGGCGTATACGACGAGCAATTTGAGCTTCGGTCAGCTCTGGCTGGGCTTTGACAATGAAGGATGTGCTCCCCCAGGCGCAGCAGCCGAGCCTGTCTTCTTTGTAGCTGGGCAAGGACAGGATGCGAACCCTGTCCTTCGCCTGTTGCAGCGAAGCTTTGAATTTCTCAAGTTCGGCCCCTGTAGAGATGAAAGGTCGAACTGCAGGTTTGTAGGCCTTAGCAGGTGCTTGCAGAGGCCTTGTGATGCATGACTTGATTTTGGGCTTGTAGGAATAAGCCGGCTCATGCTGGGTTGACTTGGGAGTCAGGTTGGAGATGGGTCTCTCCTCTTTCATGTAGGCAAGAGGGTAGAACTGGTTCTCCTTGAGTGGGGCCAGGAATGCTGGCTTGGTAGATGTTTGAGACCTTCTTTGTTTTGGTGAAGGTCTTGGGGACCAAGTCTTAGGATAGACCTGGTCGTTTGCTGGTCGAGACTTCGTGGGGCTGCCATGGGCTTTGGGCCTCTGGTGGTCGCCTTTGGTGTCACGGTAGTGACACGTTGACAGGCGAGTTTCTGCTTCTTGGAAGGAGCAGTTTGTTCCTCGAGAAGTGGGAATGGTCCCAGCGTCCCAAAGACGATAGTCCGGGGAGTCGAGGTCGACCCGGTCAGAGAGTTGCCGAGGGAGTTGACGCTTCGGCAGCTGATGGGGCGCTTGTAGGTGCGCGTGGTTTGCTTCTGTTGAAGCATGAGTTGGTGCTTGCTTTCATTGAAACTAATGGTAAGCGATGCTGCCATTGTTAGTTTTTTTCAAAAATTTATGAAACAAGACCACATCCATTAGTAATCACAAGAATATAATGATCATAAATAGGAAGTTCTATGGTTTTGTCTTTTCAAATTGCTCGAGGAAGATGACCCAATCAATATGAAGAAAGCAAAACGCCATAGAGGGTACAATTGTTCTGATCGCAGGTATGGTAAGCCCAGAATGAGCGTCCCAGTGACTGTTAGAAGCAATTGTGAACTTAAATTCGACTTATCGAGAAGAGAGCTTGCTCGAGGTAAGAAGAATATAAAGTTGGAGTTACAAATGTGCCGATCGTAATACAGTAGACCCTGAAAGGGTGTACTAGTACCGCTAGACACAAATATTTTGAGACCGCCTCCATGAGATGAGATTCTCTGTTTTGAAAGGTCAAGATTAAATTCATCAAAGAGAGCAGATGGTATTCCGATCTGAACACGGGCTCAGCGATTAACGCGAGCGCCAGTGCTCAGAAAGAATTGAACCATAATTTCTCAGATCTGAACAAAAAAATGACGAGTTCATCAAAGAGAGCAAAAGGCACTCCAATCTGAACACGGGCTTAGCGATTTCTGCGAGCGGCAGTGCTCAGAAAGGAGAAGACCAAGATTTCTCCAATCTAAACCCAAAATGACGGAAGTTTTTTTTTTTGAATATTTTTTTTTAAATCTTTTTTTATTTTTATTTATTTATTTATTTATTTTTAAGATTTTTTTTTTGAAAATTTTTTATTTTTTATTTTTTATTTTAAAATTTTTATTTTTAAAAATTTTATTTTTGAAAAAAAAATTTATTTAAAAGACGAGAAAGTACACATAGGCATCCTAACCCGGTCTTATGAAATCTCGATTAATAGAATTGCCCCCACGTAAGGGTAGGATTACTTAATGAACCCGTTTGGAGGACCCTTGCCTAGAACAGTCAAGCTGTCTCCACACTCTGGACAAGGCTTTTCTTGAATCAACCATGATCAAAGAACGCAGTTGGTTTAACCTTAGTGGTCTATGTCTCTTTTATATATATATATATTAGATCTTTAATGAACTCATCGAAGAGAAACGATGGCCCAAAATCTTAGTCGAATAGGCTCAACATTTCTGCAAGCACGATGAACGATAGGAAAGGATCAAGGTTTCTCAATTTTGAATTCAAATTGAGAAATCTAATTTTTTTTTTATATCTTTAATGAACTCATCGAAGAGAAATGATGGCCCAAAACCTTAGTCGAACAGGCTCAACATTTCTGCAAGCACGATGAACGATAGGAAAGGATCAAGGTTTCTCAATTTTGAATCCAAAATGAAAAATCTGATTTTTTTATTTATTTATTTTTATTTATTTTTATTTTTTTTAGATTTTTAATGAACTCGTCGAAGAGAAACGATGGCCCAAAACCTTAGTCGAACAGGCTCAACATTTCTGCAAGCACGATGAACGATAGGAAAGGATCAAGGTTTCTCAATTTTGAATCCAAAATGAAAAATCTGATTTTCTATTTGTTTTTAGATCTTTAATGAACTCATCGAAGAGAAACGATGGCCCAAAACCTTAGTCAAATAGGCTCAACATTTCTGCAAGCACGATGAACGATAGGAAAGGATCAAGGTTTCTCAATTTTGAATCCAAAATGAAAAATCTGATTTTTTTGTTTTTTATTTATTTATTTTTTAGATCTTTAATGAACTCATCGAAGAGAAACGATGACCCAAAACCTTAGTCGAACAGGCTCAACATTTCTGCAAGCACGATGAATGATAGGAAATAATCAAGGTTTCTCAATTTTGAATTCAAACTGAGAAATCTAATTTTTTATTTTTTTATTTTTTTTTATCTTTAATGAACTCATCGAAGAGAAACGATGGCCCAAAACCTTAGTCGAACAGGCTCAACATTTCTGCAAGCACGATGAACGATAGGAAAGGATCAAGGTTTCTCAATTTTGAATCCAAAATGAAAAATCTGATTTTTTGTTTTTTTTTATTTTTTATTTTTTATTTTTAGATCTTTAATGAACTCATCGAAGAGAAACGATGGCCGAACAGGCTCAACATTTCTGCAAGCACGATGAACGATAGGAAAGGATCAAGGTTTCTCAATTTTGAATTCAAACTGAAAAATCTGATTTTTTTTTAAAGGAGAAAGAGTGGAAATGAATTCAAAGTGGAAATGAATTCAAAGAATTAGAAATTTCCAAAAAATCTCATCTCATTTTTTTTTTAGATGCGGAATCCAACATAGGCCACCAATTAGAAAGGAGCCAAGGAATCAAGAAAAGAAGTATAAGCATAGAGCAATAGATAGGATATGCAAATATTTCATTTCTAGCATCGTGTTCTCAAATGAACGTGTCCCACCGGGTGTGCCAGCTTGATGGAACAGCGCTTCCGCTCGGTTCTACTGAGGTCGGCGGACGTGGGAGTCCGTTTGGGTCCGACCCTTTCGTAACCGGAAGGGGCGCAGAGGCGTGCATCAACATTTTTTTGTGTGGGTGTGCCAGATTTTCTATTTTACTTGGAATTGCAAGTGGTGATCCGGAGATCAACCTTTGCAAGTAAAAAGGAAATCAACTTCTTTCAAGTTTTCCATTGCACATATATTTAAGAAAAGAGACATTTTTCTTGATTTGCCGTGAAAGGCGATTTTTTGGCATTTATAGCCGATTTTTGGCGTTTATAGCCGATTTTGGCATTTATAGCCGATTTACAATCCTTATCAATAATGAAAGACGAGTTGTGATTTTTTGTCTCTTTTGAAAAAATACAAACTACAATGAAAAGGAAGAAAAGGAGGATCTAACTTCTCAGGAGATTGTGGGGGACCCGTTCAGATTGACAGTCGCAAGCCATATGTGGACTTCGCCATCATCCATGCAGATGAGAACAGAGGATGCTATTGATTCGCTTGGCTTGGCTATAACCTCAGGTTTTTAGAGGACAAAGACCAAGAGGAGGTTCTATATCCAATAAAAAACTAAGTAGACGAGCTGAAAAGCCACGTCTAAGCCATTGGAGGCAGAAAGAGAAGGCAAGGACCTTGGGGGGTACCCCACAAGGGACTTTTGTCACCTTGTAGCGGTGGTCGGTGTAAGATTTCCGTAGAGTTTTCTCTCTTTGATGCCTTTTTCTGTCTGAGTTTCCGGATTTTCTGCAGTCTGTTGTTTGTTTTCTTTGCTGTCTCTGCTGTTTTCTTCTTGGAGAGCTCTCCTATTTATAGGCTTTTAGGTAGCCATTTAGGAGGGTTTATGAGCCTTAATTGTCATAAAGCTACATAAAGGGAGGAGTTACAAGATTGAATTCTTTATTTTGTAACTCCTTTTTCTTGGCTTCTGATTGGCCGGAGGAGATTAAGGGCATTTAATCGCCTTTAATCGCCATGATGGGAGGAGTTTCATGGGTTAAATGCCATGAATCTCTTGACTTGTAACTCCCGGATGCTTGCTTCTGATTGGGCCGTCCAAAGAAATGGATTAATGGCTGTAATAAAGCTAGTCAATTAATCGCATTAAGTGGTCGCCGAGCAGTTGAAGAGTCGCGGGCCGTGCCGCGTCTTTTGGGATTCTTCTGGCAATGATCATTGATGGATCTTCATGTAGATCGACATCGGACGACCATGTAACTTCAGGTGTTGGTTGCCAACAACGATTTCTCGATCGGTCGGGTAGAAAGCACACTTTTTTTGGTTGACCAGTTGGCGATCAATGTTGATTTCGATACTCTTGATGATTAACCCATGTTTTTTATGGATGTTAGAGGATTTGGTGTCTCAAAAGTATGAATTTTGGAAAATATCAGAGGCCGGATGCTTCGAATCGCGAAAAAACGGCGAAAAAACAGGGTTTCCGGGGCCCTCCCGGCGACCCTTGGGGGGTTTTCCCCCTTTTGTCCTGTTTTGTGTCCGTTTTTACTATTTTTTTATTCTTTTCTCTTCTGTATTTTTCCATGACATTTTTGATCATTTATTGGCCTGATTTCCCTGTAGAAAACCTGATGAGAATCCTTGCATTTTATTTTGCAAAGTTTCCAATTTTCTGAGAAAGCCGAAGACTTTGTCGCGCAGAGCTGCCGATTTTCCGTCAGAAGCTGAAACTGTGTCAAACGATGTCGGAATGACCTGAAATTTGGGGTGAAGCCTGCTGAGCAATAAATAAGACCAACCATAGGCTTTTGTTTGAGTTTTGAAGCCGTTTGGGGTCCTATCACCAGTAGACTTGCTTTTGTCGCGATGAAGATGTCGCGGCTTGATGTGCGGTCAACCGATGTCCGATTGACTTGAAATTTGACAGGGAATCTATTGGAGTCATTTTAAGATGATCTATAGCCTCTGTCTTGGAAACCATGGTCCCGGGAAGCTTCGCCGTCGAGAGGCCTGATTTGGCTTCCGAGCGTCAAAGTATGGTCAAATGTTGCCGAAATGACCTGAAATTTGACGTGTAGCCCTTTGTAAGCATTTTAAAGCCGTCCATGTGCTCTATCTGATGAGTGATGGCCTCGGTGGTTCTCGCCGCCGAGAGGCTTGATTTAGCTGTTCGAGGGTTGATGTAGGGTCAAACGTTGTCGGTTTGACTCGGAACTTGACGTGGAGCCTTTTGGATGTATTTTGAGACCATCCATCGGCTCTGATCGAAGATTTGGTGTCTCCGATGCTTTCGCCGCCGGGAGCTCCTTTTCAGCTGCCGGAGAAGCGAAGTTAGGCCAAATGATTTTGAAATGGCCCGAAACTTCTTGTGTACTCCTCTTTTGGCTGTCTTGAAGGATCTTGTAGTTTTTGTTTGATTCTGACAAGATTTGATTTTTTGGAAGTAGCATTGCCTATTTATGGCAGGTTGCGACTTCATGTAGCTCTTTGGATCTTGAAGAGGCAAAGTGACATTTTTGGTGTCAACAATATCAACATAAATAACTTAAAACATAAGCAATAAACACCCTAACTAATATAAAAATAGGCTTGTAGCTGGGATGGGCCCAAAGAATTGGTCGAGATGGATGGGTTGTGCCCATTGACAGGTTAATCCATGGGGGACTATGGGCCTGTTTTGCATCAACTCTCCCTGTCTTGGAGAGAGCTCGACCTCGAGTTCCGTAAACATCCTCTAGGATTGAAAGTCCAATGAACGAGTCCTCGATATTTTTTCTTGATCTCCATATTCTTCAAATGATTTAGAAGTTTCACTCAATCTGTTAATACCATTTTCCATATATATATATATATATATATATGCGTATTTCATTATTTGAATTGTCTTGTCAATTTCAGAGGCTCAATTCTATATTTGCTGACAGTCCCATATTGATTTGGTTGAGAAAGGAATGTAAAATTTAATACTCTTCAAAATTAAAATCAGACTAACCAGATGTGTAGGTGAAGACAGATCGTTGATCAGTGCTCAGATGGCTTCTGTAGGTGCAGAAAACAATGACCCACAATAACTGGGGAGCCTTAGAGGACTTATCCAAGGTGATGAAGATTAGGTACCGTCCGAAAGCCTGAAAGAGAAGAGCAAACGGTCAGAGGACCCTGGCCTGGGCGGCGCAAGGCTCTCCGATGCCAAAGTCAGTGAACGAACTGGAACAATAGAAGGAGAGGAAGAAGAGAGGCAGAGTAACGACTCTATGGGTTGAATTGTGCGTACCTTGCTGGTGGTATGAGGCTCTATTTATAAAGGCTTGGGTCGTATCTTCGGATGATATCCTAGCGTGGGTCCCATGACTCGACTGGAAGTCATGATCAGCCCACAAAGTAATTAATGCGGTCCAATCCAGCCCACTCTGCATTTAATGCCAGTCGGATCAGCCCACATCACATTAAATGTGCGTCTTGTTGGGCCAGATTGTGTTGGGCGCCTTTGACGGTTGGGGTACCATCGGATCCGCCCTCGGGCCTTGCCCTGATGTGGCTTCAGCCGCTGGATGCCGCCCTGTCAGTGATCTGGCGAAGATTGTGAACGGCTGGATGTCGCATCTGTCTCACTAGCTCGCGCCCCTATTCCTCCACGTGCCTGATGAGCGCGAGTGGAGGCTCTTTCCTGCTTCGGCTTTCGTCCCGGCTCCTTCGGCCGAGGTGGAGCTTTCTGCCGAGGTGGGCACATGGAGTAGCCGAGCTCGGCGCTAGCGGTCCGGACCTGCTTGACTTCGGCCGGAGCCCCTGTCCTGGTAGCCGAGGTGAATCTGGTGCCACGTGGGCGGCACGCGGATGGCACGTGAGAATGCTTAGTCTCATCTGATGGCTGTGATTAGCGTAATCCTGGAGTTCTGGAAATCTCCCCACACAATTGCCCCCTAGCTTTTGACCTCTTAAGCGTCCTAGCCTTTAGTGGTCGAAAGCTAGAAAATCTGTCTGGGGATGCGGCGATCATTGCCTGGTGTCGTTTCAACTTTTCTGAAGTAATAAATGCTCTGCCCTGTCCGTCCTGGGAAGCGGGTCGACGGCTACACGCGTGGCCTCTTCACTGATTGCGTTGTCTCGTTGATGGGACGAGCACGGGTTGCGAGGTCCGCCTTTTCAAATTCGAAAGCGGTATTCAATCGAGGGTTCCCTTTCCATAAATAGGGTCGCCTTCTTCCTTTCTTGTCTCTGATTTCTTTTCGCCTTTGCCTTCACCTTTGATTTCTGCTCTGCTGCTCGAGACCTCTCTAGCGAGGACGACCGTAGGACGTGCCCGGATCTGTTCTTGAGTCGCCCCTTCGTCTCTGTAAGTTGCTTCGTGCCTCTGTCTAGTTTTTCTTGGGGTTTCGCGACTTCTAGGGTTTAACTTCGCTGTCACCCTTTTTAGACATGGGCACCCCTAGGTTTGAACTAGATACTGAAGAGGGCATAGCCAGGTTTAGGGCCGCTTTCAGTATTCCGGAGGGAGTCCTCCTCAAGCCGGCGGACTCCGTCGATTATGCCACGCTGCGCTGGTCCTGCGGCTGGATGCCGTTCCCTCTGATCTCCGTGATCGAGGGCGGGGTCAGATTTCCTCTGCACCCCTTGCTTAGGGCCTGCCTCAGTGCCTGGTCTATTACCCCGTGCCAGCTGATGCCCAATGGCTATAAGGTCATCATGGGCACGGCGAAACTGATTGAGATTTTGGGGACCAACCTGGGTGTCCATGATATTGAGGATACCTATGATATCTGCAAGGCTGGGGAAGGAAAATACTATCTCCGGGTGAAGCCGCAGCGAAGAGGCTTCGTCCTGGCCTTGGAGGATTCGAGTAAGAATGCCGAGGAAACTTTCTTCTGTGTGTCGGGGGACTGGGAGTTCGGCGCTGGCGAGAGCAGGAGGCTGATGGTCCCTCGTCGCCCCGGGACTGTCCCAAGTAAACACCGCTTCTTTTCTCTTACTTGCTTCGCTTGATTTCGGTGATGCCGAGCTGACACTCTTATTGTCTGTTGTGCAGAAGCAGGCGCGAGGCGACGCCGAGCTGCGAGTGAAGGCTGGAGGAAGAACGTCGACGACATCAACAAGGTAGAAAGATACAAGGGGCACGAGACCAGGTCGGCTTGGAAGCTGCTCGGGTATACGCCGAGGTACCGCGGCCACTATAGGAGAACCGGAGTAGCCGAGGAGGACGAGGCGCATCCTGATTACCCTGCTGTCTCCGTTGCCGTGCCCACTGGGATCCCTTTGACCGATCCTGCTGCGAGCCGAGCTGCATCTGGCGCCGAGGCGTCCACCTCTACTTCGGAGTTACCGAACCTGACGCAGATAGTGGCCGCTTATTCGTCCGATCGGGAAGAAGGTATGGAGGGAAGCTCGAGGGCGCCCGTTGTCAAGGATCTGGCGGCCAAGTTTAGGCAAAGGTCTGCCTCTTCCGCGACACCATCTTCTGCCAGAACCCGCGCAGCTTCGGGCTCGGGGGGTGCTGGTGCCACTTCTGCTCCTGCCCCTGCTCCGAGCAAGGGAGTGCGGCGACGCTCGCCGGATCGCCCGAGGGAGGGGTCCCCGCCCAGGAAGAAATCCAAGGCAGGGGAGAAGGACTCGGGGGCTGAACAGCCTCCGAAGGGTAAAACTCTCGTGCGGGCCCCCGGAGTCAAGGCTCCAGCTGAGAAGAATGCGCCGGCCAGCAAGTCAACTAGCGGGGCGGCCCACGAGCTCACCATCTCGGTAGGGCAGGGGTCCGGATCGGCTTCCGGACCTCGAACTGCCCCAGCGGCATGGAGACCGCGGATGGAGACGCAACCCGGTAAGCCTTTGAACGTCGAGGACCGGCTGATGGGGAACGCCGACATCATCGGAGCTCTAGCCAAAGCCTGCGCTCTGCCGCGAGACATGGAAATGCACGAGAAGTTTGATAACGAAAGCCTGATGGTCTCGGCGATCCAGGCTAATCTTCTGGTAAGTGTTTTCAGCGCCCTTCTTCAAGTGGTTTAGCTAGACTGCTCCTATTTGATTCATTTTTTCCCTTTGCAGAACGTGCAAAGGCTCCTGACCGTGGTGGGGAGTGACAGGAATGCCGCGAGGATCACTTAGCTGGAGTCTGAGAGGGAAAGGTTGAGGAAGGAGCTAGAAGAGCTGAGGAAGGGAATGGAAGGGCTGAAGAAGGCTAGCGCTGAAGAGACCGCTCGGTTGGCGTCGGCCCTGGTTGATGTTGCTGAACTCACGTCGAAAGCTAATCAGCTGAAAGGCGAGGCCTGGGCAAAGAACAAGAGGACCGCCGAGCTGGAGTCGGAGCTGGCCAGATCAAGGTCTGAATCGGCGGCCGAGGGGACGAGGTTGCGCGAGGAAGTGCTGGCCGGGCGCACTGAAAGGGAGAAGTTGAAGGCGGCGAACGCCGAGCTGGAAAAGGAGAAGGCTTCTCTACTGTCCGAGGCCCAATCCGCTTTCCAGAATGGGGTGGACCATGCCACGGAGCAGTATGAGAAGCAGGTGGAGGAGATCACCTCCATTCTGTTCGAGGAAGGATGCTTGGCCGCACTGAGGCGTGCGGGGGTTCCTGAAGACCACCCTGTCTATCGGGACTTGCCGAAGTATTCGGACCCGGCTCCTGAGCCGAGCCTCGCTCCTTTGGCCGAAAGCGCCCCAGTCGAGGCCCCTGCAGTCGTTCCCGCTCCGGATGCTGCCCCAGCTGCCCCGGCCCCGAGCGACGCCCCGGTTGCCAGTGATGCTTCGGCCGCGCCTCAAGGCGAGGCCTCTTCTGCCCCCGCTTCGGGTGAGGTACCGGTCAAAGCCTCTTCTGCCGGCGACACTCCAAGCAAGGTTACGGTCGCGGCCGATGCTGCTGGTCCATCAGACACGGTGATCGACCTGGTGGAGTCGCCGAAGCCGCAATAGCCTTACCTTTCTTTTCTTGTAAATAGCTTTCGGGCCTGTAGTACTCTTTGCTTTTAATGAAAAATGGGGCTTCTTTACTTGTGCATTTTTCTCTGCATTTTTCTCTCTTTCGTTTCTCGGTGTGATATTGAATGCCTTTAATGTGATGCGTGACCCTAGAGAGAGTCGAACGGTCTTCATAGCTATCTGTGCCGATTCTCCGTATTCCGGAAACCATTAATAGAAGTAAGCATGGTGATAGGGCAGATGAGGGAAACGGGGGAACGTCTCCACGTGGCGCCATAGGGATCGCTGGTCAACAGACAGGAAGACGTGCGTCCCTTGTAACGCGTGGGAGACTTCGCCCCATAACTTCCTTCGGAGAATGAGCCCTTCTTCTTCCTATAAGTAGAGGTGGTAGGCTCGCCATGGGAGAGGAAAAGAAAAGGAATTAGGATAGCTTAATTCACATAGACGTAGGAGCCATGTTCAGCAGACCTTCGGAAATATTCGATCTGGGGGGAACCCCTGCGCCTGAGGACGGCTCTCTCCGAGGGGGGAGGCCCGTCGTGGTCTGCGCGCTCTCTGAAGGAATTCCCCGTGGACCACGCGCTCTCTGAACGCGGGTCCATGGCCAACCGTCCCTGGTCCGGTTGCAGGGAGTCTTCTGCAACTGTGGGATGGTGGCGCCCTCTGCTTCTGGCGGTCCTGCAGGGTCCTGCGTGACAACGCGCTCCCTGTGAGCCCCCTGCGATATATCAGGACCGCGGAGCTGAGGGTGGGATTGAGGCCCCGCTGGACCTGGGGGCTCTTCAAATTTTGGTCTCACTGACCGGAGGGTGTTAAAGAGCTCAGCGAGGTCCAGGGCCTCCGAACTGGAGGGGCTCTGCAATGCTTTGGTCTGACCAACCAAAGCATATTGTAGAGCTCGCTGAAATTCAGGATCCCTCAGAACCTCCAGGCAACGAACCGGAGTCTTCGAGCCTGCAGCCTGAAGAGTCGGTGAAGATCAGAGCCTCCCAGCTTTTATTCCTTTTTCTATTTTTAGAGGACTGCGAGCCTCCTTTCTGTATTTCGTTTTCTTTTCTGTAACCCTTGTAATGAAGTAATTACAATGAATAAAAAGGAAGAGTTTTGTGATCACTTAATCTGTGTACAGTGTTTTTGTATTCTTTTTTACTTTCCTTGCACTGTTTTGTATTTCTGTGCTGCTTTTTCGCACTTCAGTGCTTGCACTGCTCTTTCTTTCTTAAAAACCGACCTTGGCCGAAATGGCTAGCATTGGCCGAGACGAACTGCCTTGCGCCGAAGTGGATCTAGAATCCCGCTGGTCTCGGCTGTGTGAGCATGAGTTCGGCAACGGTCTTTGAGGGGTGTATAAACCCGGGACTTTAGGAAATGACTGAGTGTTCGAACTCGAAGCCTTTTCCAAGGCGGTAGACCCAGGGCTTTAGGAAATGACTGAGTGTACGAACTCGAAGCCTTTTCCAGGGCGGTAGACCCGGAGCTTTAGGAAACGACTGAGTGTATGAACTCGAAGCCTTTTCCAGGGCGGTGGACCCGGGGCTTTAGGAAACGACTGAGCGTCCGAGCTCGAAGCCTTTTCCAGGGCGGTAGACCCGGAGCTTTAGGAAACGACTGAGTGTATGAACTCGAAGCCTTTTCCAGGGCGGTAGACCCAGGGCTTTAGGAAACGACTGAGTGTATGAACTCGAAGCCTTTTCCAGGGCGGTAGACCCAGAGCTGCCGGAGTCAATCAAAGAGAGATGACAGATTGATGATAGGGAGAAAGCTGCTTTTATTGATTCTGAGATTCATTACATCTTTAGAAATAGAACTTCTTTAAGTGGGATGCGTTCCACGACCTTGGAAGTGGCTTGCCCTCTAAGTCCTCGAGCTTGTAGGCTGATCTTCCTGCCAGTGAGACTACCCTGAACGGGCCATGCCAGTTCGGGGCCAGCTTCCCTTCGTTTGGTTCTTTGTCAGCTGGCAGGGTCTTTTTTAGAACCAGCTCTCCCACGGAGAAACTTCTTTCTCTGACATTTTGATTGTATGCCCTAGCCAGCCGCTGCTGATAGTCGGTCAGTCGTAGGGCTGCTGCTTCTCGGCGCTCGTCTGCCAGCTCCAGCTCCACTGCCAGGTTCGTCTCATTTCGGCCTTGGTCGACCAGCTCTGTCCTCAGGGTGGGAAGGCCGATTTCTAAAGGAATGACTGCCTCCATCCCGTAGGCCAGAGAGAAAGGTGTCGCCGAGGTGGACCTCCTTGGAGTTGTTCTGTATGCCCATAGCACGCTCGGAAGTTCTTCTACCCATCTTCCCTTTGCCTTGTCCAGTCGCTTCTTCAGGCCGTCCAGGATCACTTTGTTAGAGATTTCGGCCTGGCCATTACTCTGCGGATATGCCGGAGTGGAGTAATGGTTCCTGATACCGTGTTCTTGGCAGAAGTCTTTGAAGGACTTGGAGTCGAACTGGGTCCCGTTGTCCGAAATCAGGGTCCTGGGGATGCCGAACCTCGTTAGGATGTTTTTCCAAACGAAGTTCCTGGAGTCCCTGTCCGTGATGGAGGACAACGGTTCAGCTTCTACCCATTTTGTGAAGTAGTCTGTAGCGACTATCAGCCATCTCTTGTTCCCTGGAGCTCGGTGGAGAGGCCCCACAATGTCCAGGCCCCATTAAGCGAAGGGCCATGGACTGGAGAGGGGACTCAGATCTTGTGCTGGCTGATGGAGAGAGTGGGAGAACTTCTGGCACTTCTCGTACTTCCTGGCGTACACCTGCGCGTCCTTCTGCATGTAGGGCCACCAGTAGCCCTGGCTTATAGCCCTGTAGGCCAGTGATCGACCTCCTATGTGACTGCCGCAGATTCCTTCGTGGATCTCATACAGGAAGTCATCCACCTTGCTCGGGTGGACGCATTGGAGGTATGGACATGTGAAGGATTTCCTGTAGAGTTTGCCTTCGGGAGAGAGCCAGAATCGAGCTGCCTTGAGTCTGATTCGGTGGGCTTCAGTCTTGTCCTCGGGGAGCTGATCGTCTTTTAAGTAAGCAATGATCGGGTCCATCTAGCTTGGGCCGAGGTCAGCACAGAAGACAAGCCGAGATGAATGGAGTTCTAAGCTTGACCTTGATATCGACCCAACCTCGACGGTCCTTTTCTTTCCGGCTTCGACAGCGGAAGCTAGGCTGGCAAGCGCGTCAGCGTGCGTGTTGGTATCTCGGGATACCCGCCTGACCTCGGCTTTCTGGAAATGAGACAGCAGTTTTTTCGCAAGGGCTAAGTAGGCCGCCATCCTATCGTCCCTGGCCTGGTAGTCTCCAGCGAGCTGGCTAGTTACCAGTTGAGAATCGCTGAAGATCACCAGGTGCTGGGCTCCGAGGATTTGGGCGCTGTTCAACCCTGCTATCAGTGCTTCATACTCTGCCTCATTGTTTGTTGCTTTGAAGTCCAAGGTGAAAGCCTGCTCTATGACCAGACCCTCTGGCGATTGGAGGACTATGCCGGCGCCAGCTCTCTTGGAGGTGGACGATCCGTCGACAAAGATTTTCCATGCCGAGGCGGGAGACTGTTCGACCTCGGTCAGTTCTGGCTCGTGCCCTGTGCCCCCCAGTTCCGTGCCGAGCTGGGTCGGAGCCGAGTTGGGCGAGACGAACTCAACGATGAAGTCTGCCAGAATCTGGGCTTTGATCGCAGTTCGGGGACTGTACTATATATCAAACTGCCCCAGCTCAACTGCCCACTTTGATATTCGCCCTGAAAAGTCAGCCTTCTTGAATATTGAACGGAGTGGATGCTCCGTGATCACCACAATGGTGTGGGATTGGAAATAATGGGAGAGCTTGCGGGAGGCTCTGACGAGAACCAACGCAAGCTTCTCCAATAGAAGATACCTGGTCTCGGCATCGAGCAGGGTCTTGCTCGTATAATAAATTGGCTTTTGAATTCCCTCGTCCTCCCTGATGAGGACGGAGCTCACTGCGTGATCCGAGACCGCAAGATATAAATACAAAACCTCCGCCGGAGTTGGGGTGGAGAGTAAGGGTGGTGACATCAACTAGGTTTTGAGCGCGGCCAATGCCTGGTCGCACTCAGGAGTCCACTGGAATTTTAAATTTTTCTTTATAAGCTGAAAGAAAGGCCTGCACTTATCTGATGATCGGCTAATGAAGCGATTGAGTGCTGCAGCCATTCCCATGAGCTTCTGGACTTCTTTCATGGTAGAGGGGCTCAGAATGCCCTAGATCGCGGTGATCTGGTCTGGATTGGCCTCTATCCCCCTCCGCGTTACCAAGCTGCCGAGGAACTTTCCAGAGGCTACGCCGAAGGCGCACTTGGAAGCATTTAGCTTGAGCTTGAACGCGCGAAGGATGCCGAAGACTTGGCCGAGATCCGCCAGGTGGTCGCTGGAGTGCACTGATTTGACGACCATGTCGTCGATGTACACTTCCACCGTTCGGCCGAGCTGAGCCTGGAACATCTTTGTCACGAGGCGCTGATAGGTCGCCCCCGCGTTCTTTAGCCCGAAGGGCATCACCTTGTAGCAGTAAGTGCCGCGGGGGGTTATGAATGACGTTTTCTCCTCGTCAGGCTCGTGTAGTGGAATCTGGTGGTAGCCTCTGTAGGCGTCGAGGAAACTCATTCGGTCATGGCCAGCGGTGGCGTCGATCATTTGATCAATCTTTGGAAGGGGGAAACTGTCTTTAGGGCAGGCCCTGTTCAAGTCTGTGAAGTCCACGCACACCCTCCATTTACCAGTTTTCTTTTTAACCACCACCGTATTGGCCAGCCAGACCGGGTACTGGACTTCCCGGATGGCTCCTGCCTTCAGCAGTTTGTCGACCTCTTCGACGACCGGGTCTGTCTGCTGCAGCCCTATCCTTCGGGCCCTCTGCACTACTGGTTTGTGGCTGGGGTCCACATTTAACTTGTGGCACATGACCTCGGGGTCGACCCCAGGCATTTCGCTTAGGCTCCAAGCAAAGACATCGACGTTCTGCATCAGGAACCTTGAGAGCTCAGCTCTCTCCTCGTTTGGCAGCTGGGTGCCGATCAGGAAGAACCTATCTGGGTCTGCCGAGTTCAGCCTGACCTCGGCCAGGTCCTCAATGCTTTTCTTCTCGGGGTCTCGGCCGATTTCATCTAGCCCTTTCTCGAATTCGGCGAGGTTGACGCGCTCTGGCTCTTTCTCTGCTGGGACTGCGGCCAGCATGCACTGCCTAGCTTGCTGCTGGTCTCCCTCTACCGTGACCACTTCCATTTTGCCCTCCTTGTTCTCGAGGACGAACTTCAGGTTCTGGTGGAGGGAAGAAGGGACCGCTTCCAACTTGTGGAGCCACGTTCTGCCCAAAATGACGTTGTAGGGAGAAGGGGCGTCCACGACCAGGAAGTCGGCCAACACGGAAGCTCCGCCAACTCGGGTTTCCAGGGTTATCCTGCCCTTGGGATAGACTGGCGTGGCGGACAACCCTAGCAAGGGTGCACGGACCTCCGTGAGGTCTGCTTCCGTGAGGTTCATTTTCTTGAAGCACTCGTAGTAGAGGACGTCGGAAGAGCTGCCGGAGTCGACGAGAATCCTCTTCACGGTAAAGTCCCTTAGCTTCATTGTGAGGAGCAGGGGGTCGTTGTGAGGAAGCTGGATTCCCTCTAGATCTTTATCTGAGAATGAGATCGCGGGTCGGTCGCGGCGAGCTCTTTTGGATGCCGGTCCGAGCTCGGCTTTCATCACCTCCTTCCCATGCGACGCTCGCCTGGCCTTGGCGCGGGCCCGCGAGCCTCCACGAGACGAGGGAGAGGGAACTGAGGATGCCAGATGGATCACGTTAATGATTTTTTCGGAATCCTCACTGTCTGGATCCCGAGCAACGCTCTGGTGAACTCGGCCCTCGCTGCCGCCGGCATCTTCTGCCTTGATGAACTCTAGAATGTGGCCTTCGCTGGCTAGCTTCTCCAGGTACCACCTCAGAGCATTGCAGTCCTCGGTCTTGTGCCCGTTACCCTTGTGGTAGGAGCAGTAGAGCTTGCTTCGGCTGCCGGAGGTGGGCTCACTCCTTAAGGGCGGAGGCCACTTGAAGAACGGCTTGGTCTTTATCTTGCTCAGGATCTGGTATATCGGCTCCTTGAAGACGACATTTACGCTCTGACCGGCGTTGGTGGGAGGTCTGGGCCTCCAGGTGCCCCCAGATCTAGAAGATGTAGGCTTCGCCGAGTTGGCGATCCAGGCCTGCTTGGGCTCCTGCTTCTGGAAGGGCTTCCCGCCTCTCTGCCGAGGCTGGCTGCTCTTCTGCTCGAGCTCCGGTCTTTCGTCCTCTTCCCGGGCCTGGATTTCATCTTCCTCCCGGGCGACAAAGCGCTTTATCGAGGACATTAGCGCTGGCATGGATTCTGGGGTGTCTCCGACCAAGTCCTTCCGGAGGTCTTGGCCACGGATCAGGGCATGTTGGAAGGCGAATATTGTTATTTCCTCCCTAGTGCCCTCAACCTAGCTGTAAATCGCCCAGAATCGTCGGGCAAACTTGGCGAGGCTCTCGCCCTGCTTCATTCTCAGGGCGAGAAGGTCGCTATAAGCCTGGAACTTCTTTAGAAAGGAGAGCTGGAGCTCCTTCCAACTCGAAACTGACTTCTCTGGGAGGGCGCAGAACCACTTCAAAGGGAGGTCACCCAAACTGGAGGAGAAGATCTTGCAGTTGAGGTGGCCCTCGTTTCCCTAGATGGACATCTTCTGGGAGAAGTGACGGAGGTGAGCGGATGGATCGGACAGTCCGTCGTAGGGGACGAACCGCGGGACAGAGAACTTTTTGGGCAAGGGGGTGCGCTCGATGTCCCTCGTGAAGGGTGAGGCCCCCAGATCGGTATGGCCACAGATCTGTTTCTGGTCCCGCACGTCCAGGTTGTGCTGAAGAGCCAACCTGACGCGTTTGTCGAATCGCTCCTGCTCGTCGTCCTTTTCTGGTGTCCGCGCTCTTGGCCTTCGCTTGGAGTGGTTCGGGCTGTGATGGCTATGGGTTAGGCCATCGCGGCTACGATGACTTCGGCTGTTGCTCGAGCCTTCATCATGGATCTGGCTTCGCTTGTGGTCCAGATGGTCTCTCAGATCCTCACGAGGAGGCTGGGCCGCCTTACTCGAGGCGTCCCTCTTCTTTCCCTGAGGATCAGAGACCTGCCTCAACGAGGCAGTTTGTGCTGCTCTCAGTTGCTGCTGGAGCACGCGAATTAACCGCTCCTGCTTCTGGAGGAGAGCATTTTGAGCTGCGACATCTCCTCCAGCGGCAGGAGATTGAACTCGACGCGTCTCTTCCACGGCAACGGCTTTATCTTTGCGAGGACGCTCATGCCGACGCTCGTCGCGTCGGGGTGGCGTGGCGTGACTTCGTCTGCTGAGAGCGAGGCCTCGAGTCCCTCTTGGAGGGGGACCTCGACGTAGAGCTGCGAGCCTAAGCGGCCCTGGCCTGCAGATGTGCCATGCACCGTTCGGGACCGCCCCTGAAGAGGGACGTCCGTCGACGGTGCTGGCTGCTCGAGAGCTACTCTCGAGGATTCTCCGCCCCTCCTAGCTTTCGGAGGCATGATTTCTGGGAGATTGGAGCGGTTGGGAAGGTTGGGATTGTTGACACCAAAAATGTCACTTTGCCTCTTCAGGATCCAAAGAGCTACATGAAGTCGCAACCTGCCATAAATAGGCTATGCTACTTCCAAAAATCAAATCTTGTCAGAATCAAACAAAAACTGCAAGATCCTTCAAGACAGCCAAAAGAGGAGTACACAAGAAGTTTCGGGCCATTTCAAAATCATTTGGCCTAACTTCGCTTCTCCGACAGCCGAAAAGGAGCTCTCGGCGGCAAAAGCATCGGAGACACCAAATCTTCGATCAGAGCCGATGGATGGTCTCAAAATACTTCCAAAAGGCTCCACGTCAAGTTCCGAGTCAAACCGACAACGTTTGACCCTACATCAACCCTCGAACAGCTAAATCAAGCCTCTCGGCGGCGAGAACCACCGAGGCTATTACTCATCAGATAGAGCACATGGACGGCTTCAAAATGCTTATAAAGGGCTACACGTCAAATTTCAGGTCATTTCGACAACATTTGACCATAGTTTGACGCTCGGAAGCCAAATCAGGCCTCTCGGCGGCAAAGCCCTCCTGGACCATGGTTTCCAAGACAGAGCCTATGGATCATCTTAAAATGACTCCAATAGCTTCCCTGTCAAATTTCAAGTCAATCGGACATCGGTTGACCGCACATCAAACCGCGACATCTTCATCGCGACAAAAGCAAGTCTACTGGTGATAGGACGCCAAACGGCTTAAAAAATCAAGCAAAAGCCTATGGTTGGTCTTATTTATTGCTCAAGAGGCTTCACCTCAAATTTCAGGTCATTCCGATATCGTTTGACCCAGTTTCAGCTTCTGACAGAAAATCGGCAACTCTGCGCGACAAAGTCTTCGGCTTTCTCAGGAAATTGGAAACTTTGCAAAATAAAATACAAGGATTCTCATCAGGTTTCCTACAAAGAAATCAGGCCAATAAATGGTCAAAATGTCAAGGAAAAATACAGAAGAAAAAAGAATTGAAAAACAGCAAAAACGGACACAAAACGGGACAAAAAAGGGGGAAAACCCCCCAGGGTCGCAGGCCCCTGCGACCCTGGGCCAGGGTCGCCGGCGACCTTGGAGCCCGGGGTCGCCGGGAAGGCCCCGGAAACCCCGGTTTTCGCCGTTTTTTCGCGATTCGAAGTGCCCAGCCTCTGGTACTTTCCAAAATTCATGTTTTTGAGACACCAAATCCTCTGACATCCGTCCAAAACACGGGTCAATCATCAAGAGTATCGAAAACAATGTTGATCGCCACCCAGTCAACCAAAAAAAGTGTGCTTTCTACCCGACCGATCGAGAAATCGACAGGACAGATGGCACCGACCCGCTGTTGGCAATAAACACCTGAAATTACATGGTCATCTGATGTCGATCTACATGAAGATCCATCGATGATCATCGACAGAAGAATCCCAAAAGATGCGGCACGGCCCGCGACTCTTCAGCTGCTCGGCGATCACTTAATGCGATTAATTGACTAGCTTTATTACAGTCATTACTCCATTTCTTTGGACGGCCCAATCAGAAGCAAGCATTCGGGAGTTACAAGTCAAGAGATTCATGGCATTTAACCCATGAAACTCCTCCCATCATGGCGATTAAAGGCGATTAAATGCCCTCAATCTCCTCCGGCCAATCAGAAGCCAAGAAAAAGGAGTTACAAAATAAAGAATTCAATTTTGTAACTCCTCTCATTATGCGGCTTAATGACAATAAAAGCCCATAAACCCTCCTAAAGGGCTACCAAAAAAGCCTATAAATAGGAGAGCACTCCAAGAAGAACAGAGACAGAGACAGAGAGACAACGAATCACAGACAGAAGCACAGAAATTCAGAAAAGGAAAAGAGAGAAAACTCTGCGGAAGTTCTACACCGGCCACCGCTACAAGGTGACAAAAGTCCCTTGGGGGGTACCCCCCCCCCCCCCCAAGGTCCTTGCTTTCTCCTCCTGCCTCCAATGGCTTAGTCGTGGCTTTTCAGCCCGTCTACTCGGCTTTTTATTGGACATAGGACTTCCTTTTGGTCTTTTTCCTCTAAAAACCTGAGGTTATAGCCAAGCCAAGCGAATCAATAGCATCCTCTGTTCTCATCTGCATGGATGATGGCGAAGCCCACATATGGCTTGCGACCGTCAATCTAAACGAGTCCCCCACAATCTCCTGAGAAGTTAGATCCTCCTTTTCTTGCTTTTCATTCTAGTTTGTATTTTTCAAAAGAGACAAAAATCACAACTCTTGTCTTTCATTATTGATAAGGATTGTAAATCGGCTATAAACGCTAAAATCGGCTATAAATGCCAAAAATCGGCTATAAACGCCAAAATCGGCTATAAATGCCAAAAAAATCGCCTTTCACGGCAAACCAAGAAAAATGTCTCTTTTCTTAAATATATGTGCAATGGAAAACGTGAAAGAAGTTGATTTCCTTTTTACTTGTGAAGGTTGATCTCCGGATCACCACTTGCAATTCCAAGTAAAATAGAAAATCTGGCACACCCACACAAAAAAAGAAATGTTGATGCACGCCCCTGCCCCCTGGTTACGAAAGGGTCGGACCCGACGGACTCCCACGTCTGCCGACCTCGGTAGGAACCGAGCATGGAGCGCGGTCCATCAAGCTGGCCCACCCGGTGGGACTCGTTTATTTGAGAACACGATGCTAGAAATGAAATATTTGCATATCATATATTTTGCTCTATGCTTATATTTCTTTTCTCGATTCCTTGGCTACTTTATAATTGGTGGCCTATGTTGAATTCCGTATCTAAAAAAAATGAGATGAGATTTTTGTTTGGAAATTTCTAATTCTTTGAATTTATTTCCACTCTTTCTCTTTTCAAAAAAAAAAAAAACAAAAAAAAATCAGATTTTTCAGTTTGGATTCCAAATTGAGAAACTTTGATCCTCTCCCTTCTGGGCACTGGCGCTCACGGAAATCGCTGAGACCGTGTTCGGATCGGGGATTGGGCCATTGTTTCTCTTCGATGAGTTCATTAAAGATCTAAAAAATATATATTTAAATCAAAAAAATAAAAAATTTTTAGATTTCTCATTTTGGATTCAAAATTGAGAAACTTTGATCCTCTCCCTTCTGAGCACAGGCGCTCACGGAAATCGCTGAGACCGTGTTCGGATCGGGGATTGGGCCATTGTTTCTCTTCGATGAGTTCATTAAAGATCTAAAAATATATATATATATATATATAAAATAAAAAAAATTTAGATTTCTCATTTTGGATTCAAAATTGAGAAACCTTGATCCGTTCCTATCGTTCATCGCGCTTGCAGAAATGTTGAGCCCGTTCGACTAAGGTTTTGGGCCATTGTTTCTCTTCGATGAGTTCATTAAAAAAAATATAATAAAATAAAAATAATTAAAAAAAAAGACATAGACCACTAAGGTTAAACCAACTGTGTTCTTTGATCATGGTTGATTCAAAGAAAAGCCTTGTCTAGAGTGTGGAGACAGCTTGACTGTTCTAGGCAAGGGTCCTCCAAACGGGTTCATTAAGTAATCCTACCCTTACCTGGGGGCAATTCTATCAATCAAGATTTCATAAGACCGGGTTAGGAGGCCTATGTGTACTCTCTCGTCTTTTAAATAAATTAAAATAATAATAAAAAAATTTTTTTAAAAAATAAAAATTTTAAAATAAAAAATAAAAAAAAATTTCAAAAAAAAAAATTCTTAAAATAAAAAAATATATATAAAAATAAATAAATAAATAAAAGATTTAAAAAAAATCTTCAAAAACTTCAAAATCTTCAAAAAAAAAACTTCCGTCATTTTGGGTTTAGATTGGAGAATCTTGGTCTTCTCCTTTCTGAGCACTGGCGCTCGCGGAAATCGCTGAGCCCGTGTTCAGATTGGAGTGCCTTTTGCTCTCTTTGATGAACCCGATATTGGCCTTTCAAAAAAAAAACTCGTCATTTTTAGATTCAGATTCGAAAAATTATGGTTCATTTCTTTCTGAGCACTGGCGCTCGCGGAAATCGCTGAGCCCGTGTCTAGATAGGAATACCATCTGCTCTCTTTGATGAATCTAATCTTGACCTTTCAAAACAGAGAATCTCATCTCATGGATGCGGTCTCAAAACATTTGTGTCTAGCGGTACTAGTACGCCCTTTCAGGGTCTACTGTATTGCGACCGGCACATCTGTGACTCCAACTTTATATTCTTCTTACCTCGAGCAAGCTCTGCTTCTCGATAAGTCGAATTTAAGTTCACATTGCTTCTAGCAGTCACTGGGATGCCCATTCTGGGCTTACCATACCTGCGATCAGAACAATTGTACCCTCTATGGCTTTCTGCCTTCTCATATTGCTTGGGTCATCTCCCTCGGGCAATTTGAAAAGACGAAACCATAGAACTTCCCATTTATGATCATTATATTCTTGTGATTACTAATGGATGTGGTCTTGTTTCAGAAATTTTCGAAAAAACTAACAATGGCAGCTTCATTAACCATTACTTTCGATGAGAGCAAGCACCAAATAATGCTTCAACAGAAGCAAACCACGCGCACTTACAAGCGCCCCATCAGCTGCCGAAGCGTCAACTCCCTCGGCAACTCTCTAAACTCCGGGTCGACCTCGACTCCCCGGACTATCGTCTTTGGGACGCTGGGACCATTCCCACTTCCTGAGGAACAAACTGCTCCTTCCAAGAAGCAGAAACTCGCCTCTCAATGTGTCACTACCATGACACCAAAGGCGAGCACCAGAAGGCCTGAAGCCCGTGGCAGCCCCACGAAGCCTCGACCTGCAAACGACCAGGTCTATCCCAAGACTTTGTCCCCAAGACCTTCACCAAAACAAAGAAGGTCCCAAACATCCACTAAGCCAGCATTCCTAGCCCCACTCAAGGAGAACCAGTTCTACCTCTTGCCTACATGAAAGAGGAGAAACCCATCTCCAACCAGACTCTCAAGTCAGCCCAGCATGAGCCGGCTTGTTCCTACAAGCCCAAAATCAAGTCATGCATTACAAGGCCTCTACAAGCACCTGCTAAGGCCTGCAAACCTGCAGTTCGACCCTTCATCTCTACAGGGGCCGAACTTCAAAAATTCAAAGCTTCGCTGCAACAGGCGAAAGACAGGGTTCGTATCCTGTCCTTGCCCAGCTGCAAAGAAGACAGGCTCGGCTGCTGCGCCCGAGGGAGCACATCCTTCATCGTCAAAGCCCAGTCAGAGCTGACTGAAGCTCAAATTGCTCGTCGTATACTCCGCCGCGCGTCATACAGACAAAAGAGACTAGAGAAGCAAAGGACCCAGCCTCCTACACTTCAAGTCTCTCCCAAATGGGTCGAAAAAGAAAGACCCAACCAAGTTGCTGCCGTCCATATGGTTGGAAAAACCAGAAGGTGCCAAAAGTCAGCAACAAAAATCCATGTCCGACGTCCGATGACCTGCAGCGTCTCAAGGACAAGAAGACATTCAGAAGAATCCCCTGCTCCTTCAAGCAAAGGACGGCAGAGTGATCATTCCTCAAGCTCTTCTTCAAAAAGAATGAGCCCCAGCTCAGTCACCAGGACAGTTTCTTCGTTCGAATCACGAAGGATGAATGTCTTGGCTACAAATTCTGAGCCACCACCCCGCAATCCACCTCCAGAAGATTCGATCACCCGCATCCAGCAGTTGGAACAAGGCCAGCAGAGGATTGAAGCTCTGATGGAAAACCTTCTCCTCGCCTTCCAAAATCAGGCGAACAATGAACCTCCGAATCATCAAAACGACGAGGTAAATGGAGAAGAAATGAGTCACGCGCCCTTACCAAAAAGGACGTAGACAGTATCCTCGCCAAAGCAAAAGAAGAGGATATACTCAAGGAGCATGGGATCAAGCCACCATATCCCTTATGGATGGACTCGGTCCCGTTCCCCACCAAATTCAAGCATCCTACTCTCCAAACATATACGGGGAAAGGATCAGCCAGACAGCACGTCATCCACTTCAAGATCCTGACGGGAGCTATCGCGGATCAAGATGCACTCAAGATCCGCCTCTTTGCAAGTACCCTAAAAGGTACGGCCTTCGATTGGTACTCCACCCTGCCGGAGGACTCAATCCAAAACTGGGCCATGCTAGAGACACGCTTCCTGACTCACTTCAAAGGTGAAGATCATCCCGCTACTATGGCTCAGCTGTGCAGCCTAAAACAGGGGGAGAATGAATCAACATATGACTTCATTCACAAGTGGAAAGCAATGGCATACAAATGCTCTGATGTATTGCCACAAGCGTCACTAGTCGACATCTGCCGAAACAACATGAGAGCCAGAATCCGCTCCATGATCATCGGCAACAAATCAAAAAACCTGGGAGAACTCCCAGAAGCTTCCATGGAAGCTGAAACGGTGATTAAAGACCTCAACAGTCAGAAATCATCAAGAAAAGAGCCAACCGCCATTGCAACCTCTAAACCAAAGAAAAAAGAGGTCCTCAATGTGCATACCAAGTCAGCTCCTCAGCCACCAAAGAAAGTTGAAAATAAAGTTGCTGGTAAGAGACCTGAACTCTCAGATGCCTTCAAAGAACGAGTAGAGAAGAAATACCCGTTTGATGAAGATGTTGATGAAATCTTCGGGGCTCTTGTGGCAAACGGCAAGCTCACCTTGCCTGAACCAAAAAGAAAGGGAGATGTTGGCAAAACCAACGATCCTCGGTACTGTCCATACCACCAGATGATCTTGCATCCTCTCAATCAATGCTTCGTTGTGAGAGAGAAAATAAATGAGATGTGGAAAAATGGAGTCATCACCTTTGACAAAAACTATGGGTCTGCCTCCGTCAACATGGTGACATGTGGACAAACATCAAAATCACCGAAGAAGAAGACCACTACTTCCTTCAAGGTGATAAACTCAATCCAAGCGTCCGAGGAACTGGTTCCTTACCCGACACCAGACGGACAACCGATATGGGTACATCCCGATCTCCTGGAAGATGAAAATTGGGAGATCGTGAAAACAAAGCCTACAGCTCAACAGCGAAGGCAGGCTAGGAAACATCTCCTCAAGCTCAAACGGCAAGAGAAGACCCAGCCAAAACTAGAGGTCAAAGAAAATGCAGAGGCTTCCTTTACCATTTCACTAGAGGCAACAAAAACATCCCTTCCAGAGACTTCAAAGGGGGTAAGGAAATTCACTCTCAATGATTTCATGCCACCTCAATTCAAAGAAGCCATGCAGGAGGCATCATACTCTTGCAATTCGGTAGTTGGATTCTCCATTGATGGATACGAGTCCAGCGACACCGATGATGGATTCGAATCCAACTACACAGATGAGTGGGAGGAGTCCCTTGAAACAGAAGAATATCTCTCCGATGAAGAATGGGTTCCTGAGTCTCATCTTATGCCAGTAATCTGGTATAACCCCCTACAGCCACAAGGATCCTGGTCTGATGATGAAGAAGACCAAGAAGCTGTACAAGAAAATGCTTCTGACCCAGCACCTCTCATTACTCCAGTGGAAATCAACCATGTTGAGCCACAAAGAGTTGATGAAGAAGAAGATCTGGCTCCCATGCCTGATCTTGAAGAATATGCAAGGATCTTGCAGCGACTCGCTCTAGAACAAGAGCAAGAACGCATCAACGAGCTTCCTGCAATCCAGAGCCTGAAGTCCCTGAAGACCACCAGGTACATCCTCCCTTAACTCCTGAAAATGGAGAAAATTGCTGGATAGACGATCCTCTTACATCCGAGGATGAGTCTGACTCCGATCAAGCTACGTCTCCCGTCAGAGCTTCCTGTAATGTGATAATTTGGGACTATAGCTCTTCCGAAGCATCGTCTGATGAGAGCACTTACACTCCGGCGACGCCTAGCAATGTATCTTCTGGAGCCACCTCGTCTCACGTGACTTTCACTGAGATGACACCCTCTCAGGTTTCTTCTCCTGCGACTGTGACTTCAAAGTTCACACCCTTCCTGACTGAAGAATTCCCAGCTATTGATGCTTGGGACGATGAATTAGTCAACGAAGAAGAAAGATTGCTGGATGCTGTTCAGGACTTGTTCCCGGAAAATGCTCCATGCAACACAATCACTGAGGATGGTAACTCTGCTGCTGATACATCCTCAGCAAATGAAAAACGACAGCCTCTTGATCCTGAAGACAATCTTCCAAACGAAGACCCTTCTCAAGAAGCTCTCGAAGTTGGTAGAGGCACCCGCTCTGGCCGGGACTACCACAAAAATTACAACCAATCTTCCTTTACATATGTAAATCCTTCGGGAAAAGATGTTGTAAGCGCCCCTAGTGGCAACAATGATGAACATGCAGGCCGTAAGGAGGCTTTCAAGTATGACTTGATTGAACACTTCAAGCACATACCTGCACGTCTGCACATCCTAGATTTGTTGCGAATGTCTCCGCACACTCGTGATAATCTCATCTCGGAATTACAAAAGCTGAATGAGGATGTCGACAAACATGCCCCGCAAGTCCTCCAAATTGAAATGGATTACCGGGTCAAAAACTCAAAAGTCTCCTCAAAGGGAGAAAAGAAGAAAACTGAGGGATCATGCATTGAATGCCACTCGGTTAAAAAAGCAGCCACTGCAACCATCGCCTTCACAAAGGACGACCTCCTACTTGGAGAAACCAGGCATAACCGACCCCTGTACTTCACAGGGTATATCAAGGAAATGCCTATGCACAGAGTTCAGATCGACCCAGGTTCTGCACTCAACCTCATCTCCACATCGGCTCTTGAAGAGTTGGGCATCCCACCCAGCAAACTGAGCCACACATCTGTATCTATCTTTGGATACGATGGGAGTACTCAAAGGCCTATCGGCAAAATCAGGTTCAAATTGCAGATCGGTGATCTTATCTCCGAGGTCACAGTGTATGCAATAAAAACCCCTTCATGCTACAACATCCTTCTCAGACGCCCTTGGATCCACGAGAATGGTGTTGTCCCTTCAACTCTACATCAATGCATCAAGTTTGTTGGCGACGACGGCATGATACATCGAGTCTTTGCGGACAGAAAACCCTTCAAAGGTAAAGAAGTCCACTTCGCAGACTCACAGATGTATGAAGGTGAAAAAGAAGAAGAGGAGAAGCACACAGCATCCTTTGCCGAAAATCTCCAGAAAGATAAAGGCAAAGCTCCTCAACAATCACCGGAAGAAAACAAACCATCCGGTAAATCTGAAGAGAGTATTCAAACTCCCTTCATCATCTCCCTCAAACCTTCAAAGCCTTTGGTCATCACAACTAAAGTGAAGAAGGCAAAGCAAAAGCCTGGGGGCAAATTGTTGTCTCTTTCGTGTCTATCATGCAAGACACGGACTCGGATTCAGAGCCTGAAGACGACACATCGTTAAGCCAAGCTGACACTCAGCAAGTTCAGCCTGCTCTCACTCCAATGGAGATAATTTCTGACATAGAAGATCCTACGTCAGCTTCCTTCGTTGTTCCAGCAACTTCAGCAAAGGAAAAGCCGATCTTCTTCAATAGATCGGATGCTTCTTCATCAAACTCCATGCTTGAACCTTTCCAAAATAAAGGTATGCCTCAACTATCCTTATACAGTTCTGTGGCACAAGCTATTATGAAGAAACTGGGCTATGACGCTCAAAACCCAGTCGGTTTGGGAGAAGGACGCGGTATTCTCACGCCATTGGGGCCCGTCTTGACCAAAAGCCAGCTAGAAGATTGGAGACTCTACGGCTATGTAGAAAAGTCTTCACACGGGTTAGGGTATGATCCTGACACTCCCTTGAGACAGTTGACACAAAGGCTTAAAAGTCAATATACTGACCAAGCCTCAACTTCTCAAGTCCATGAAGACATCGATCTCCCTGGATATCTCTTTGATGAGTCACCTGACAAAGATCCAAGAAGCTCATCCAATTGGCACGATTTCTCTGAAAATGAAGAGGAGTTGTCCGATGGCACAGACGTGTGGTCTTCTGACCCAGAAGAACCCTCATCTCCAAAAGAAGTAGCCTACTTCGACCCGGTTTCAACAGGCGATTGGGATCATCTCATAGCAAGCCTTGGGAAAATTACCAATTAAGAAGACCCGTGGAAAGGAACAAAGCCTTGGTCTGGAAATGCCCTTGAAACCCCAGAAGGTTTCGTTGAGCTGGAAGCCTCCAAAAATATTGTGGAGGAACCACCTTCAAACCTTCCAACAGAAGATCTTGTTCAAAGATAGACTTGGGAACACCAGATAACCCACGTCCTGTATTCATAAGCAAGAATATAAAGGATGATGAGTTACCCGAGTATATCGCCTTTCTTCGTGAGTTCGTTGATTGCTTTGCATAGTCTTACGCTGAAATGCCTGGCTTAGACCCCAAAATAGCGGTTCACAAACTCAATCTTCAAGAAGACATCAAGCCTGTCAAGCAAGGCCAAAGAAGATTCCGTCCGGATGTGATGGATAAGATTGAACAAGAAGTTCAAAAACTCAAAAGCGTCGGCTTCATCCGTGAGGAACAACATCCTGAATGGTTGGCCGACATTGTCCCCGTGACAAAGAAGAACGGGCAGATCAGGGTCTGTATTGACTATAGAGACCTGAATGGCGCATGCCCTAAAGATGAATTTTCGCTCCCCATACCAGAGGTAATGATTGATAACACCTGTGGATTCGAGCGAATGACATTCATGGATGGTTTCTCTGGCTACAATCATATAAAGATGCATCCTGAAGATGAAAAACATACATCCTTTTGGACCCCATTTGGCGTATATTGTTACACTGTCATGCCATTTGGTCTGAAAAATGCTGGTGCCACATATCAGAGGGCTATGATGAAAATATTCCAAGATATGCAGCACAAGACGGTTGAATGTTACGTTGATGACCTCGCCGTCAAAAGCAAAAGAAAAGAAGATTATCTCAAAGACCTTCGAGAAGTCTTCCTTCGGCTTCGCAAACACAAACTGCGAACGAATCCTTTGAAATGCTTCTTCGGCGTCTCATCGGGTAAGTTCCTCGGATTCCTAGTTCGGAAAGCTGGAATAGAGCTTGACCCCATAAAAGTCAAAGCCATTCTAGAAATGCCCTCTCCAAGAACCTTGAGAAAAGGGCTTCAAGGGAGATTAGCCTACATCAGACGGTTCATCTCCAATCTTTCGGGGAAATGCCGTCCATTCTCCCGATTGATGAAAAAAGGTGTAAACTTTGTCTGGGATGCTGACTGTGAAGCTGCTTTCCAAGACATCAAGTCATACCTGACAAAACCTCCAGTGTTAGCTGCTCCTACCACTGGAAAACCATTCATCTTGTACACAAGAGCCCTTGATCACTCTTTGGGAGCTCTGCTTGCGCAAGAAAGTGATCAAAGAAAAGAATCTGCTCTATATTACCTCAGCCGCATGCTAGTAGGTGCAGAGCATTGCTACTCTCCAGTCGAAAAAGAATGTCTTGCAGTCATGTTCGCCGTACAAAAGCTGCGTTACTACTTGCTTTCCAACACAGTATACCTGGTCTTGAAGGTCAACCTCTTGAAGGTCCTTGTCACAAAGGCAGGTTCTCTCAATGCTCGACTGGCAAAATGGTCCATCCTTCTGTCACAATTTGATATTAGGTATGTACCACAAAAAGCAATCAAAGGGCAAGCTCTAGCGGACTTCCTCGCAGAGCATCCATTGCCTAAAGATTCTCCGCTCAGAGATGATCTCCCAGACGAACCAGTCTACAGTGTGGAGACTTTCTCACAAAGTGCCTCCTGGGACATGTACTTGGACGGTGCAACCGGGACGAATGAAAAAAGGCAGCTGATCTCAGGAGTTGGCATCCTCTTTGTTAGCCCCGACAAATACATGATTCCACACGCTTTCTCGCTACTGGAACCATGCACAAACAATGCAGCTGAATATCAAGCTCTGATCTTAGGATTGGAACTCACTATACTGGAAGTCTTTGGAGACTCTCAACTGATCGTCAACCAGATGAATCATAAATTTGAAGTCAGGAAGCCAGATTTGCTGCCTTACTACAACAAGGCACAATCACTTCTGCAAAAGTTTGACATCTGCCACATCACCCACATTCGTAGAGGTGAAAACATACGTGCAGATGCCCTAGCTGGACTTACCGCATCCATGGCAATCCAGGAAGGGGAAAACATGCAAATCACAGTGTGTGAAAGAAGAATCCTTCCTCCTCTTAACACGCACCAAGCAGTTGCTGAATGCCACCAGGTGGTTGAAAGTAGGATTTCAATCCTTCAAACTTCAATCGGCGACTAGAGGGATCCATTCATTGATTACATTATGTTCGGAATCCTACCTGAAGATCCAAAAGAACGGGTAAGCACCCAAAGGCGAACTCCAAGCTTTCATTTGGATATTCCTTCAAAAATCCTTTACAGGAAATCCTTCAACGGAGTACTTCTACCTGCTTGTCACAACAAGAGGCTGAAGAAACACTCAAAGAAGTTCATGCTGGTCTTTGCGGAGCTCATCAGGCTGGACCTAAGCTCTATGATCAGATAAAAAGGTTAGGATATTACTGGCCTACCATGGTAGCTAACGCAATGCAATTTGCTAAGCACTGCCAACAATGCCAAGTTCATGGAGATTACATTCACATGCCTCCAGAATGGCTGCATCCTACAGCGATCTCATGGCCTTTCGAAGCCTGGGGTATGGACATCATAGGCCCTATTTCTCCCCTTTCAAGCAAAGGTCATCGCTTCATCTTCGCCGCTACGGATTATTTCTCCAAGTGGTCAGAAGCATTTGCGTTTAACGAAATGAAGACCTCTTCAGTCCTTCAGTTCCTACGCACCAACATCATTTGTTGTTTCGGCATACCCAAAAGATTAGTCCATGATAACGGACCACAATTCCGGGATCATCGATTTTACAGGTTCTGCGACAAATACAAAATCCAAAGCTGTCCTTCGACTCCATATAATCCGGCGGCAAACGGGTTAGCAGAAGCTTTCAACAAGACACTCTGCAAAATCCTCAAAAAAAATGGTCTCTAGTCACAAAAGAGACTGGAGCGACAAAATGTCTGAAGCTTTGTGGGCCTATCGAACCACCGTTCGAGGACCAACCCATAGCACACCATTCTCTTTGGTCTATGGATGCGAAGCTGTCGTACCCTTGGAAGTACAAATTCCTTCCTTGAGGGTATCCTTGCAAAATGACATGACTCAAGAAAGCAATGTCAAATTGCGACTCTATGAGCTGGACAATCTCGATGAGAGACGGCTCGAAGCTCAACAAAGCATTGAACTTTACCAAGCACGCATGGCAGGATCTTTCGATAAAAAGGTCAGGCAACGCGCCTACAAAAAGAGTGACTTGGTTCTTGTGGTAAAAAGACCAATGGTCTTCGCTCACAAGTCCAAAGGCAAATTTGAGCCAAAATGGGAGGGACCCTACGTCATCGACAAGGTTTTCTCCAACGGCGCATACGCACTCCTAAACATGGAAGGTGACAGATGTATGTTGCCCATCAACGGCAAGTTCTTAAAGCGGTACTACCCTTGAAGACTTACCCAACTGGGTAAGAGCAATGCCTGTACGGCCAAAACCGGTTTCCAGGTACACGCTCTCTAAACCCACCCTTTTTAGAATTTTCATGTCAAATGTTGAAATTTCTAGAAATTTAAACAATGCTTACTTCCATCGTTTCATTGTTCAAAAAAAAATCCAAGTTTAGGAACCTTTCCCTAACTTGACCAAAATTTTCAACCCTTGAACCCAAAATTCATGGTTTGAAACAAAATCCGGATTCAGGGATTTCCACCCTAGTCCACCCTGCCTTTTACCGCCAAAATGGTTTTAGGTTAAAATTTATGACCTTCGTGTCTTTAAACAAAAAAAAAATGGTTTTTCAAAAAACCGCGGGGAAGCGACGCTTAGTCGATACTCGCACAAATCGGAAGCATATGAACCATGTTCGACACTTCCAAAATCGCAGGAAAGTGACATTTCGTCGATACTTGCAAAATCCAAAACTGTGGAGACGCAACATTTCAGTTGATATCCACAACCCAAATTTCAAAGGTTCGAAAAAACCTAAAAAAAAAAAAACATGGAGACGCAACATTTCAGTTGATATCCATAACCCAAAGGTTCGAGAAAACCACAAATTTCAAAAATCGTGGGGAAACGACATCAAGTCAGTACCCGCAAAACCCAAAATTTTTGAAAAGCAAGGATGCGACATTCCATCGATACTTGCACCCAAATCCGCGAGGATGCGACATTCCATCGATACTCGCAACCGAATGAGCAAGGATGCGACATTCCATCGATACTTGCAAGAACGTTCAGCAGGGAGGCGACTTTTAGTCGATACTTGCATTTTTTGAAAACCAAACCAGCTATAAATGCCATCAAAACAGGCTATCAATGCCACCACAAACTGGCTATCAATGCCACCAAAACAAAACCGGCTATCAATGCCACAAATAAAAAACTTGGATTTCAAAAAAAAAAGCCGGCAATAGATGCCACAAAACAAACCGGCTATCAATGCCACCAAAACTGGCTATAGATGCCACCAAAAAAAAAAAAAACTCGGCTCTCAATGCCACAAGAAAAGCTGGCTCTCATGCCAAAATCGGCTTCCATGCCACAAGCAAAAATCCGGGTTCCATGCCAAAACAATCATTTGACAAAAAATTTTCACAAAATGACAAGCTTTTGATCAAATCCCATTTAGCAATTACTTTTATCACAAAAGGATTCAAGTGAGCGTAGGGATAACAAAAAGAGTACCAAAAAATACATGTGGTACTAAAAAAAAAGAGAAAGTGTTCACAAGCACTACAAAAAAAAGAGTACCAAAAAAATACATGTGGTACCAAAAAAAAAAAAAAAAAAAGAAAGTGTTCACAAGCACTACAAAAAAAAAGTACCAAAAAAATACAAGTGGTACCAAAAAAAAAAAGAAAGAAGGATGGTTTCTGTATACGAGAGCTCAATCAAAAATAGTCTCCAGCCAAGAGTTCAGCTCCTTAAGCAAGCTTTTGGCCTCATCCGTCAAGGATTCCAAGGCACGCTTCTTCAGGAACCTGCCATGAGATGCTGGGGTGGGCTGTAACCCTTCTTTCGCACTGGGAAGCTTCCCCCGAGCGGTTTTCCATTGTTTGTTCTCATCAGACTTCCTTTTGAGAACTCGATTGGCATCCGCAACTCGGTGAATCAGAGCAGTCTCCCTTTCACGAGCCTCTGTCATTTCAGTCCACTTGGCAGCGACTTGTGCCTGCAGATGCTCAAGACGTTTCCTGGCCTCATCGACCTCCCTATCAAGGATGTTAAGGTCATGTGTCAGCCCAATGATGGTTAGCTCTTCTAAGTTCCTCTCTCGGACTACCTGCTTCCTACTTTCTGTAGCCTCATCCAGGCTAGATTGAGCCTTATCCGCAGGGTCCAAGAACATCTCCTTGAAGAACTGATCGTCAGGAAAACCCATAGTCTCAAACCACTTGTCACCCAGCTCAATGATCCTATCAACGATCGCCCTGGCACTTGTGACATCCAGACCAGCTTCTTCGGCATCACCGAGAATCTCACGCACATGCTGGATCATCCTAAATTCGGCATCTAAGTGCCCAGAAAGCAGAGTCTCAATCCAAGAGCTCAGAACCCGCACCACCACCTTCTTCGCAAAAAGAAGAGATGGCCCAGCTGAAGATTCGCCCAACTCCGTTGGTCGGCTGCTCATGTCATCATCTGTTGAAAGAGTAACAAAAGAACTCTTTCCAGTTGAAGCTGCTCCTGCTCGGGAAGGAATCTCAGCACGAGGAATCTCCTCAACATTGTCAGAACTGGTCCCAGGAGTCTCTACCTCTGGATTAACCTCTGGCATCCCTTGCTCTGGAAGCGACGGATCCTCCTCTGTCACTTCAAAACCTGCCAAAAGAAACACAAAAAGGTATGAATATAATCCTGTTTGAAAATCATTATCAGGGTTATAACTACAAAATACCTTCTTCGACGACTGGCGGAACACTTTCTTCCTCCATGAACTCATCGGAAGCATCATCAACATTTGCGTCCATCGATGGTTCAAAGTCATCGGAATCCTGTGGCAAGTCAGCTGGCAAGAAAAATGTTAGCAAACCGAGTCACAGACACAAAAAAGAAAAAGCAAAAGAAGTCGTACCAATTGGAGATTCTGGATTCACTCCAGAGTCCCTCGGTTCTTCTTCAGGTGCCTCGACAGGATCCGTCACCACCTCATCGGTTGGGACCTCAGGCATCACCAAGTCTTCCTCTGCTAAAAAAAAAAAAGAAAAGAAAAGCAGAAACAAGAAGCAAATCAGAACATGGAAAAATCCCATGAAAACAAATGGAAAGAGAAAAAGGAAGAATCATACCTTCACCAACGGTCTCTTCTTCTCGGCTTCTCTTCTCTGGAGGCTCGTCAGCATCCACTGGCACATCCTCATTGATAGTAAGAGGAACTTCCAAGTCAGGAGAGTCCTCATGCTGCCCTTTGCTGCGATGATGACTCCTCCCCCTCTTACCCCGGCGGGCTCGCTTCTTAGAGGAACCTGCCCCGCTGTCAGAGTCAGGTTTCCCACTTGACTCCTCACTGGATGGTCTACTCTTGCCAGTAGACTCCACGGAAGCTTGCCTCTGTGCCGCTTGCATCCAAGCGCCAAGTTCAGCTTCCCCCTGTTCTAGCTGCTCTAAAGCCTCATCAGGTATTTCTCGAGCAGCTTCAGAACCAATGACGCCCTGGTCACCGAGAAAGCCTATCTTGTGCTTCTCTCCAGAAAGGAAGGCCCAAACTTCCTCTCGTCGGACGCCATCCGACTTTCCAAGGCCCTTTCCAGATGCCAGCTTCACATCAAGCTCCTTCTTGGAAAGCCCCCGATATGCCGAAAAGCTCTCCGCGAACCACTTCGCAAAGCCGGCAGTCTGGGAAGTCAGCAACACAGGATAAGAAATCATGGCTGTAGTGTCTTCAACACTATAGAAAGCCCATGCATTTCTCCCGTCCTGTAAGCCTCCAAGCGCTTCACCATGCTTGAAGGCGCTCCAACAACGCCTTGAGAAAAGCCTAGCTGCAAAGCAAAGTGAGAGGGTACATACGGCTGGATGTCGACGAAAAGATGTCTACGGTACACCATCGTGCCGACACGTATGCTGAAAAGCCACTCTCTCTCTGCATTTGTCAAAGAATAATGCCTTCCCGGCCCCGCCCTGGTAGAGTCTCGGGAAGCACCAAAATCAAAAGCCTTCTTCCGCAACTTCGGAGAAAGCTTTACTGAAGACTGCCCCATCTCGACGTCCCTGAACCGTCGGATCCTCATGCGGGCAAACAAAAGTGATTCGGACACGGCTTTACCCTTAGCCAGTCGAATCATCAGAGGATCATCATCCTGTGCGGCACCCAGCCGGTGGAAGCCAGGACAGTGGTATACATACCACGAATAAAAGATATGGGCTGAAAATACCCTATTCATGGGAAGCCCAAGCCGAACCAGAAAAGCAGCAGCCTGCAGTTCGGTACACAGGTAGGAGTAAAGAGCTGGCACCAAAGCATGCTGCTCTCCAAACGCCATCTGAAAAGCCGGAAAAATACAATGCGGCCTAATGTGCGTTCCATCTCCTCCAGCAAAAATAGCCTCACCAAGCCAATAAGTGAGGTAAATAGCGAGATCTCTCCGCAGTGCAATGTCAGGACATATGGCGTTTGTACTGGCACAGAAATCTCTCAACTCTTCTTGCATGGCCAAGATCTTCTTTGAACTTGGATCCTGAGCTCCGGCTTCTTGGGTCACACCATCAGAAGACTCCCTACTATCAAAAAGTTGGGGAACGAAGAGCTAGAACTCTTCCAACTGCTGGATCTAACTTTCAAACCCCCCTTCTCCTTCAAAAATCATAGAAGGCGACAAGCTGAAAGTATAGAAGCCTGAACTCCTCAGACTGCCCCTCGAGGACGCTGTCAATCGGCATAAACTCCTCATAGAGTTTGCCGAGGATGGGCAATCCAGTAATGACGCTCAGCTCCTTCAAAGAAAAACCAATCTCACCATTCGTCACAACGAAGGTATTGGTTTGTGGGAGGAATGACTCCAGCATAGCCATGAAGGCCTCGTCGGAAAAGATCACGGTCTCCCTAAAGGCGCGGACCGCATCAAAAATCCCGGCTTCCTTCAAAACGGCGCCACCAATCAGCAGGACGCGATCAGTCCACGACTTCCACTCGGAGTCAGCATTGAAACGGCCTCGAAGTCGAAAAGGCTTGATCCAATTGCTGCCGTCACCGCTGAAAATACCAAGGCCCATCGGTCTCAAATCGACCGACGGATAATCAGAGCCCTGGTAGCCGCTGGATGGCATCAACAGGTCCATATCAACAGGCGACCTCTCCGTATATCCAGGAGAACCGCCAACAAAAACCCCGGTCTTGATTACATTTGTCCTTCTCACCCAGCTTGGAGGATCTTCCCTCTTAGGGCACGTGGGGGCAAGGCTCAGAATCGAGACGGTGCGATCAAACGTCGACCGGGGTAACAACAGTCTTCTTCTCACCATCTGCTGTGAAAGAGAACTGAAAACATCTCCTCTGGTATGTCATGTCATCAGGGACTGCATCACCAAAGAAGAAGGTAGGCTAGGGCAAAACGCTCTGATCTTCCATCACCCATGGACGACTGCTTACCATGATCTTATAGAATTCCTCTCCCTTGAGAGCGATCAGTTGCTGCCTCATCTCATCTCTGTTAAGGGAGTCGCACTCTTCCAGATTTCTCTCAACATACTGGACCTTCTCAAAAGCCTGCTGAACGGCCGGATTAGAAGATCTAGAAGATCGACGAGGTACGCTTGTAGCAGGCTCTTTACCCTTGTTCGTTCTGGAGGAACCACCTGAAAAGGATGGAAAAGAAAAAGATCAAACATCAAAATGACAGAATCTCGCTAAAAAAAAATCTGGCGAAATTTTGACATGATGACGGGGCAATTCCGATGAAAAGGAACTATCCCGAAAGAAATAAGAAAGCTTGAAGATGGGCTCAACATCGCTGCGAGCTCCGAAACTCCAAACTTTCGAAACCTCAAAGTCTCCGCAAAATCAGGAAGGGCTCAACATCGCTGCGAGCTCCAAATTCCCAAAATTGCGAAAACTTTTAGGTATGCTATCACATCATGCTACAAATTTAATTTACAATTGAATGCATGCATGAACATCTAGGTTTGCCAAAAAAAAAGGGGGCATTATCATGATGAGCAAAAAAAAAAAAAAAGAAAAGAAACTTTCTCAAAAAAAAAAGAGGGGAAAGAAAACAAAAAAAAAAAAAAAGAAGAAAAAAGGGGCTGGCCCACAGGCCGTGGCCGTACGGCCAGATCCGTACGGATCTGTCCGTACGGCCCACAAAAAAAAAAAACAACATGAAAAAAAAAAGAAGAAAAGAAAAGAGAAAACGTGTGAAAAAAAAAAGGGAAAACACGTGAAAAAAAAAAGAAAGAAAGAAACAAAAAAAAAAAGAAAGAAGAACTTTTTATCCTACAATGGAGTTCTCTTGAAAAAAGGGAACTTACTTGAAGCCATTGATAGAGAAGAAGAAGAAAAGTCTTGAAGATCTTGAAGAAGAAGAACTCTTGGTCTTGAAGCCCTCTTGAGATTATTGCAAAAGAAAGTAATAAGAGCAAGAGATCCAACCTCCTCCTTGCTTTTATAGAGGAGAGCAACCAAAGAAGGAAAGAAGAAAAAGGTAAGTGTTACTAATTAGTAACCTTACCAAAAGAAAGAGATTAGAAAGATTCTTTCCCAAAAGAAAGATATCTTGAAGGATTTTCTCCCAAAAAGAAATCAATGACGGATTCTTTCCCAAAAGAAAGATATCTTGAGATATCCTATCCCAAAATAAAGGGATCATGAGAGATTCTCTCCAAGTAAAGATATTCTTAGATATTCTCTATCCAAATGAGATATTTTTTTATATTCTTTACAAAAATGACACCATATGAGATCTAAGCCATTTCAAAAGCTTAAGGTCCCATGAGTTAGTCCATATGAGCCAGGTTTGACTACCTAGGCACTAAAAAAAAAAAAAAATTTGGGCTTTTAGTCAAAGAGAAATCCCTCTTACCAAGAGCATACAAAAAATGGTTCCATGCCTCTTTTGAGTTGATTCAACCATACAAAGAGAATTCCAAGCCCCATGAGCTTCCAAAAATCAAACCATCCAGCCTCATATACCAAATTGAGCCAAAATCTTGAAATTGACATTCCACAAAAATCAAACCGAATCCTGGTCCCCTAACTTGCCACATACAGCCTGTTAGGTCACAAGACCAAAACCAAAAACCAAAACCTGATCCCCCAACATTCCACATACAGCTTGTTGGGTCACACGATCAAAACCAAACCCGACCCCCTAACCTGCCACATACAGCCTGTTAGGTCACAAGGTCAAAACCCAAATCCACATCCTTGATGTCATCTTCAAAACTTTGCCTCAAGATGGTACGTGATCCCTTTCACTACCATAAAAATTCCCCTGGAAGCTCAAAAGGCTACAAATACAAAAAAAAATGACTGCTCAAAGACTCTTGGTCAAGTCACAGGCTCTCCTTCAGAAATCTCTTCGAGGCACATCGACTACAAAAGTTAAGCAACTCGTCGCTGTACCTCGAGGGGGCATTTGTTGACACCAAAAATATCACTTTGCCTCTTCAGGATCCAAAGAGCTACATGAAGTCGCAACCTGCCATAAATAGGCAATGCTACTTCCAAAAATCAAATCTTGTCAGAATCAAACAAAAACTGCAAGATCCTTCAAGACAGCAAAAAGAGGAGTACACAAGAAGTTTCGGGCCATTTCAAAATCATTTGGCCTAACTTCGCTTCTCCGACAGCCGAAAAGGAGCTCTCGGCGGCAAAAGCATCGGAGACACCAAATCTTCGATCAGAGCCGATGGATGGTCTCAAAATACTTCCAAAAGGCTCCACGTCAAGTTCCGAGTCAAACCGACAACGTTTGACCCTACATCAACCCTCGAACAGCTAAATCAAGCCTCTCGGCGGCGAGAACCACCGAGGCCATTACTCATCAGATAGAGCACATGGACGGCTTCAAAATGCTTATAAAGGGTTACACGTCAAATTTCAGGTCATTTCGACAACATTTGACCATAGTTTGACGCTCGGAAGCCAAATCAGGCCTCTCGGCGACAAAGCCCTCCGGGACAATGGTTTCCAAGACAGAGCCTATGGATCATCTTAAAATGACTCCAATAGGTTCCCTGTCAAATTTTAAGTCCATCGGACATCGGTTGACCGCACATCAAACCGCGACATCTTCATCGCGACAAAAGCAAGTCTACTGGTGATAGGACCCCAAACGGCTTCAAAACTCAAACCAAATTTTAGGTCATTCCGACATCGTTTGACCCAGTTTCAGCTTCTGACGGAAAATCGGCAGCTCTGCGCGACAAAGTCTTCGGCTTTCTCAGGAAATTGGAAACTTTGCAAAATAAAATGCAAGGATTCTCATCAGGTTTCCTACAAAGAAATCAGGCCAATAAATGGTCAAAATGTCAAGGAAAAATACAGAAGAAAAAAGAATTGAAAAACAGCAAAAACGGACACAAAACGGGACAAAAAAGGGGGAAAAACCCCCCAGGGTCGCCGGCGACCTTGGAGCCCGGGGTCGCCGGGACGGCCCCGGAAACCCCGGTTTTCGCCGTTTTTTTCGCGATTCGAAGTGCCTAGCCTCTGGTACTTTTCAAAATTCATGTTTTTGAGACACCAAATCCTCTGACATCCGTCCAAAACACGGGTCAATCATCAAGAGTATCGAAAACAATGTTGATCGCCACCCGGTCAACCAAAAAAAAGTGTGCTTTCTACCCGACCGATCGAGAAATCGACAGGAGAGATGGCACCGACCCGCTGTTGGCAACAAACACCTGAAATTACACGGTCATCTGATGTCGATCTACATGAAGATCCATCGATGATCATCGACAGAAGAATCCCAAAAGACGCAGCACGGCCCGCGACTCTTCAGCTGCTCGGCGATCACTTAATGCGATTAATTGACTAGCTTTATTACAGTCATTAATCCATTTCTTTGGACGGCCCAATCAGAAGCAAGCATTCGGGAGTTACAAGTCAAGAGATTCATGGCATTTAACCCATGAAACTCCTCCCATCATGGCAATTAAAGGCGATTAAATGCCCTCAATCTCCTCCGGCCAATCAGAAGCCAATAAAAATGAGTTACAAAATAAAGAATTTAATTTTGTAACTCCTCCCATTATGCGGCTTAATGACAATAAAAGCCCATAAACCCTCCTAAATGGCTACCAAAAAAGCCTATAAATAGGAGAGCACTCCAAGAAGAACAGAGACAGAGACAGAGAGACAACGAATCACAGACAGAAGCACAGAAACTCAGAGAAGGAAAAGAGAGAAAACTCTGCGGAAGTTCTACACCGGCCACCGCTACAAGGTGACAAAAGTCCCTTGGAGGTACCCCCCAAAGGTCCTTGCCTTCTCCTCCTGCCTCCAATGGCTTAGACGTGGCTTTTCAGCCCGTCTACTCGGCTTTTTATTGGACATAGGACTTCCTTTTGGTCTTTGTCCTCTAAAAACCTGAGGTTATAGCCAAGCCAAGCGAATCAATAGCATCCTCTGTTCTCATCTGCATGGATGATGGCGAAGCCCACATATGGCTTGCGACCGTCAATCTAAACGAGTCCCCCACAATCTCCTGAGAAGTTAGATCCTCCTTTTCTTGCTTTTCATTGTAGTTTGTATTTTTTCAAAAGAGACAAAAATCACAACTCTTGTCTTTCATTATTGATAAGGATTGTAAATCGGCTATAAACGCTAAAATCGGCTATAAACGCCAAAAATCGGCTATAAACGCCAAAATCGGCTATAAATGCCAAAAAAATCGCCTTTCACGGCAAACCAAGAAAAATGTCTCTTTTCTTAAATATATGTGCAATGAAAAACTTGAAAGAAGTTGATTTCCTTTTTACTTGCGAAGGTTGATCTCCGGATCACCACTTGCAATTCCAAGTAAAATAGAAAATCTGGCACACCCACACAAAAAAAGAAATGTTGATGCACGCCCCTGCCCCCTGATTACGAAAGGGTCGGACCCGACGGACTCCCACGTCCGCCGACCTCGGTAGGAACCGAGCATGGAGCGCGGTCCATCAGGGATATTACTTTCCCACAGACGGCGCCAATTGTAGGTGCAGAAAACAATGACCCACAATAACTGGGGAGCCTTAGAGGACTTATCCAAGGTGATGAAGATTAGGTACCGTCCGAAAGCCTGAAAGAGAATAGCAAACGATCAGAGGACCCTGGCCTGGGCGGCGCAAGGCTCTCCGATGCCAAAGTCAGTGAACGAACTGGAACAATGGAAGGAGAGGAAGAAGAGAGGCAGAGTAACGGCTCTATGGGTTGAATTGTGCATACCTTGCTGGTGGTATGAGGCTCTATTTATAGAGGCTTGGGTCGTATCTTCGGATGATATCCTGGCGTGGGTCCCATGACTCGACTGGAAGTCATGATCAGCCCACAAAGTAATTAATGCGGTCCAATCCAGCCCACTCTGCATTTAATGCCAGTCGGATCAGCCCACATCGCATTAAATGTGCGTCTTGTTGGGCCAGATCGTGTTGGGCGCCTTTGACGGTTGGGGTACCATCGGATCCGCCCTCGGGCCTTGCCCTGATGTGGCTTCAGCCGCTGGATACCGCCCTGTCAGTGATCTGGCGAAGATTGTGAACGGCTGGATGTCGCATCTGTCTCACTAGCTCGCGCCCCTATTCCTCCACGTGCCTGATGACGTGGGGGATGAGGGGCGCGAGTGGAGGCTCTTTCCTGCTTCGGCTTTCGTCCCGGCTCCTTCGGCCAAGGTGGAGCTTTCTGCCGAGGTGGGCACATGGAGTAGCCGAGCTCGGTGCTAGCGGTCCGGACCTGCTTGACTTCGGCCGGAGCCCCTGTCCTGGTAGCCGAGGTGAATTTGGTGCCACGTGGGCGGCACGCGGATGGCACGTGAGAATGCTTAGTCTCATCTGATGGCTGTGATTAGCGTAATCCTGGAGTTCTTCCCCACACAGCTTTAATATCAGCAAAAATAATTTTTGGCCATTGGATTGGTCAATGCTGCACTTTGACCAGTCGTTATTAATGTAAGCCAATTGCTGATTAGGCCTGCTGATGCAGTGATGATATCACCAATTCTTGCCTTTTGTGGCTTTTGTTCTACTGGGCTTTATGTTTTGCCTCTTTGAGTAGGGTCGGATCCTCCTGAGCCCAACTTGACCTGAATACAAAACTAGACTTGGATTGGGTCGAACTGACCTGATACTGGGCCGAACCTGGACTAGACTTGAAATTGCCTCAGCACTGCTAGTGACAACGTGACGTAGTGCAGGCACGTGTGAGGCCCACTTGAGTCCCTGTGTCGATTTCGGTGCCAAACAAGAACAGAAAAGGGGTCGAAAACTCGAAACCCTCTTCTTTAATCCTGTTTAGTTAACGATGAGAGGGAGAGAGCTCTGTTGCATCATTGAAGAGGAGGTGGAGACACTGTCTCACGAAGGAGGTGACGCTGGCGGCAACTTTTGCTGCTGCGCTTTGATGGTGGTGGTTGGAGCAGCGTGCAGGCGATGGCAGGAGAGAGTAGAGGGTGGTCTGCTGAAGACGGTGAAAACGATTGGGCAATGGAACTGCTCGAAGGCTTACTTCAATTCGGAGAAGTGGGAAGATGATGAAGGTCGTGAGGATTGCCTGTGATGACTTCGGAGCCAAGTCCTCTCTCTCTCTCTCATATCGATAGAGGGGGAATGGGTTTCAGTTTTGTGAGATGGGGGTTTTCGGTGATTTCGATTTTGTGAGATGTGGCCAATTAGGCCAATTGAGGATTTCGGTCAAGGGGTTGTGGGGCATAATATGACAGCCAGTTGGTGGGTGATTGAGGTTCAGCTTTGGATATTGGGGTCAGAGTTTTGGAGTTCCCGTGGCTGGATTAGGGTTAGGAATTTGGGGAAATTGTGGGCGTTCGCAGTTAGAGATTTTTGGGGCTGAGGTTGGGTTTTGGGGCTGATGTGAGTTTTTGGGGAAAATATGGGTTTCAGGAAATTTAGGGATTTGATAGGCGATTAGGTTAGAGGCTTTGGCTGATGGGGTTTAGGGTCTTTCAAATTAGAGATTTCAGGAAATTTGGGTTTCGGGAATTGGGGTTGAAAGATTTGGGCGTTGGCTAGGGTTTAGGGTTTTGGGGATTGCGGATTTTGAAAAAAAAGAAAAAGAAAAAAGGATTTTGATGGGGTCTGGGAATGGGTTATGGGGACGGATCAGAGCTGTGATTTGGTCGTAGACAGTTTGGTTTTAGAAATCACAAGTTCTGATGGACTTTGGGGTTGGTTAGGATGGGATTGGAGATGGCAGGGGTGGTGTTTTCGTTACTGTGATAGGTTTCGGGTGATGGCAGGGACTGCTGAATGGTGATAGTGAGGGTTCGGCAGGGCTGATGGATTGCCGAATCTCGAATCCGGGATGGATATGTAGGTGTAGAAAATAATGACCCATAATAAGGAGGAGCCTTATAGGACTTATCCGAGATGATGATGACTGGGAATGTCTGTGAACCGTCCGAAAGCCTGAAAGGGAAGAACAAACGGTCAGAGGACCCTGGCTTGGGCGGCGCAAGGCTCTCCGATGCCAAAGTCAGTGTGGGAACTGGAACAATGGAAGGAGAGGGAGAAGAGAGACAGAGTAACCGCTCTGTGAATGAAATTGTGCGTACCTTTAATGGTGGTTTGAGCCTCTATTTATAGAGTTTGGAACGTATCTTTGGGAGATATCGTGGTGTGGGTCCCGTGATTCGACAGGGAAGTCATGATCAGCCCACATTACATTAATTGCGGTCCAATCCAGCCCACTATGCATTAAATGCGCGTCGGGTCAGCCCACGTCGCATTTAATGCGCGTCTTGTTGGGCCAGATCGTGTTGGACGCCTTTGGCGGTAGGGGATCGTGGGATCTGCCCTCGGGCCTTGCCCTGATGTGGCCTCAGCCGCTGGATGCCGCCTTGTCAGGATATGGCGAAGATTGTGAGCGGCTGGACGTCGTGTCCGTCCCACTAGCTCGTGCCCCTATCCCTCCACGTGCCTGGTGACGTGGGGAATGAGGGGCGTGAGTGGAGACTCTTTCTGGCTTCGGCTTCCATCCTGGCTTCTTCAGCCGAGGTGGAGCTCCCTGCCGAGGTGGCGCCCGGGGGTGGGCCAGTTCGGCGCTAGTGGCTCGGAGCCGCCTGACTTCGGCCGGACCTCCTGCCCTGGTGGCCGGGGTGAGCTTGGTGCCACGTGGATAGCACGCGGATGACACGTGAAGGTGCTTAGTCTCATCTGATGGCTGTGATTAGCGTAATCCTGTGGTTCTGGAAATCTCCCCACACAATTGCCCCCTAGCTTTTGACCTCTTGAGTGCCTTGGCCTTTAGTGGTTGAAAGCTAGAAGACTCGCCTGGGGATGCGACGGTCGTTGCCTGGTGTCGCTTCAACTGTCCTGAAGCAATGAATGCTCTGTCTTGCCTGTGCTGGGAAGCGAGTCGACGGTTACACGCATCGCCTTCTTCTGCGTCTCGGGGGACTGGGAGTTCGGCGATGGCGAAAGCAGGAGGCTGGCGGTCCTACGTCGCCCCGGGACTGTCCCAAGTAAACATCGCCTCTTTTCTCTTTATTGCTTTGCTTGATCTCGGCGATGCCGAGCTGACTCTCTTGTTGCTTGTTGTGCATAGGCGGGTGCGAGACGACGCCGAGCTGAGAGTGAGGGCTGGAGGAGGAAGAAGAAGACCGCCGAACTGGAGTCTGAGCTGGCCAGATTGAAGGCTGAATCTACTGCTGAGGGGACGAGGCTGCGTGGGGAAGTGCTGGCTGGGCGCGCCGAAACGGCAAGGTTGAAGACGGCGAACGCCGAGCTGGAGAAGGAAAAGGCCTCTCTTCAGGCCGAGGCCCAGTCCGCCTCCCAGGATGGGGTGGATCGAGCCACTGAGCTGTACGAGAAGCAGGTGGAGGAGATCACCGCCATCCTGTTCGAGGAAGGATGCCTGGCCGCACTGAGACGTGCGGGGCTCCTGAGCCGAGCTCCGCTCCTGCAGCCGAAAGTGCCCCAGTTGGAGCTCCTGCAGTGGTTCCTACTCCGGAAGATGCTCCAGCTGCCCCGGTCTTGAGCGGTGCCCCGGTCGCCAGTGATGCTTCTGCCGTGCCTCAGGGTGAGGCCTCTTCTGCCTCTGGAGCAATGAGGCTCTGGTCGAAGAATCTCCTGCCAGCGACGCTCCCAGCAAGGTCGCGGTTTCGGCCGAATCCACAGGTCCAGCAGATACGGTGATCGACCTAGTGGAGTCGCCGAAGCCACAGTAGCCGGGCTCCTCTTTATTTCTGTCTTTCTGTATGTAAGGTTTTTGCTTCATTTTCTGTTTTCAGCGGACTGCGATCCTCCTTTTGTACTTTGCTTTCTGTTCTGTAACTTTTGTAACGAAGCTGTTTACAATGAATAAAAAGGAGTTCTGTGATCACCCAAACTGTGTACAATGCTTTTGAGTTCTTTCTTACTTTCCTTGCACTGTTCTGGAACGCTTGTGTTTTTGTGCTGCTTTTCTGTGTTTGGGTGGTGGCACAGCTCTTCTTTCTTGAAGACTGACTTTGGCCGAAATGGCTGGCTTTGGCCGAAATGGCTGGCCTTGCGCCGAGGTGGATACATACCTTGGCCGAATTGCCTTGCGCCGGGGTAGATCCATCGTTCGGCTGGACTCGGCTAGGCGAGAGTGAGTGCGGCTATGGCCTTCTGAGGGGTGTATGAACCCGGACTTTAGGAAACGGCTGAGTGTAGGAACTCCAGACCATTCCCAGGGCGGTAGACCCTTGTAGAGTGGGATGAAACCCTGATTTTAGGAATTCGGCCGAGTGTCCGAACTCGAGGCCTTTTCCAGGGCTGTTAACCCTTGTAGATGGGTGAAGACCCTGAGTTTAGGAATTGGCCGAGTGTCCGAACTCGAGGCCTTTTCCAGGGCTGTTAACCCTTGTAGCCGAAGCCGATCAAAGAGAGATGACAGATTGCCCTTGGCCGAAATGGCTGGCTGCTGCTTGCGCCGAAGTGGAGTCGTCGATTCCGCTGATCTCGGCTGTGGAAGCGTGAGCTCGGCAATGATCTTTGAGGGGTGTAAAAACCCAGACTTTAGGAATCCGGCCGAGTGTCCGAACTCGAGGCCTTCTCCAGGGTCCAGGACCCGGAGCTTTAGGAAACGACCGAGTTTGGACTCGAGGCCTTTTCCAGGGCGGTAGACCCGGGACTTTAGGAAACGACCGAGTCTGGACTCGAGGCCTTTTCCAGGGCGTTGGACCCGGGACTTTAGGAAACGACCGAGTGTGGACTCGAGGCCTTTTCCAGGGCGTTGGACCCGGGACTTTAGGAAACGACCGAGTGTGGACTCGAGGCCTTTTCCAGGGCGTTGGACCCGGGGCTTTAGGAAACGACCGAGTCTGGACTCGAGGCCTTTTCCAGGGCGTTAGACCCGGGGCTTTAGGAAACGACCGAGTCTGGACTCGAGGCCTTTTCCAGGGCGTTGGACCCGGAGCTTTAGGAAACGACCGAGTCTGGACTCGAGGCCTTTTCCAGGGCGTTGGACCCGGGGCTTTAGGAAACGACCGAGTCTGGACTCGAGGCCTTTTCCAGGGCGTTGGACCCGGGACTTTAGGAAACGACCGAGTCTGGACTCGAGGCCTTTTCCAGGGCGTTGGACCCGGGGCTTTAGGAAACGACCGAGTCTGGACTCGAGGCCTTTTCCAGGGCGTTGGACCCGGGACTTTAGGAAACGACCGAGTCTGGACTCGAGGCCTTTTCCAGGGCGTTGGACCCGGGGCTGTAGAAGTCATGCAAGGAGAAATGACAGAGATTTGATGACAGGGCAAAAGGCACTTTTATTGAATGAGACTTGCTACATTTTTTAGGAACAGAATTTCTTCAGGCGGGACGCATTCCGCGATCTCGGCAGTGGCTTGCCCTGTCTGAGCTTGTAGGCTGACTTCGTTGCCCGTGAGATCACCCCGAACGGGCCACGCCAGCTCGGGGCCGAATTTGGGCGAGACGATGTTGAAGTTCGCCGGAATCTGGGCTTTGATCGCAGTTCGGCCGAGGCGAGCTTTTTTGGGTGCCAGCCCGAGCTCAGTTTCCATCACCTTCCCGTGCGATGCGGGCTTCCGCGAGACGAGGGAGAGGGAAACGAGGACGCCAGGTGGATCACGTTAATGATCTTTTCGGAGTCCTCGCTGTCTGGGTCCCGAGCCGTGCTCTGGTGAACTCGGCCCCCGTTGCCGCCGGCATCTTCTGCCTTGACGAACTCTGGGAGGTGGCCTTCGCCGGCGAGTTTCTCCAGGTACCACTTCAGAGAGTTGCACTCCTCGGTCTTGTGTCCTTTACCTTTGTGGTAGGAGCAGTAGAGCTTGCTTCGACTGCCATTGGTGGGCTCATTTCTCAGGGGCTGAGGCCACTCGAAGAATGGCTTACCCTTTATTTTGTTCAGGATCTGGTGTATCGGCTCTCTGAAGACGACGCTGATGCCTTGATAGGCGCTGGCGTGAGGCCTTGGCCTGCCGGTGCCCCCAGACCTGGGTGGTGTGGGCTCCGCCGAACTGGCGTCCCAAGCCTGCTCGGGCTCCTGCTTCTGGAAGGGCCTCCCGCCTCTCTGCCGAGGCTGGTTGCTCTTCTGCTCGGGCTCCGGATGCCCGTCTTGATCCCGGGCTCGGATCTCGTCTTCCTCCTGGGCGATGAAGCGCTTGACCCGGGTCATCAACTCTGGCATGGATTCTGGGGGGTTCCCGGCCAAGTTCTTCCGCAAGTCGTGGCCGGGAATCAGGGCATTCTGGAAGGCGTAGATTGCTATCTCTTCCCTGGTGCCCTCGATCTGGCTGTAGACCGCCCAGAATCGTTGGGCGAACCCGGCGAGGGTCTCGCCCTGCTTCATTCTTAGGGCGAGGAGGTCCCCTTCCTTCTTGGGGACGACGTTGTAGGCTTGGAAACTTCTTCAGGAAGGAGAGCTGGAGCTCCTTCCAACTCGAAATGGACTTCTCTGGGAGAGAACAGAACCATTTCAGGGGGAGGTCGCCCAAACTGGAGGAGAAGATTTTGCAGTTTAGGTGGCCCTCATTCCCCCAGATGGACATCTTCTGGGAGAAGTGTCTGAGGTGAGCTGACGGGTCGGACAGTCCGTCATAGGGGACGAACCGCGGGACGGAGAACTTTCTGGGCAAGGGGGTGCGCTCGATTTCTTTTATGAAGGGTGAGCCCCCCAGATCAGTGTGGCCACAGATATGCTTCTGGTCCCGCATGTCCAGGTTGTGCTGAAGAGCTAGCCTGACGCGTTTGTCGAACCGATCCTGCTCGTCGTCCTTCTCTGGAGTCTGAGCTCTGGACTTTCGCTTGGGGTGGTTCGGACTGCGATGGCTATGAGCTCGGCCATCGCGGCTATAGTGACTCCGACTGTTGCTCGAGCCTTCGTCGCGGATCTGGCTCCGTTTCTGGTCCAGATGATTTCTGAGGTCCTCGCGCGGAGGCTGGGCTGCCCTGCTGGGAGCGTTCCCCTTTTTCCCCTGAGGCTCAGAGACCTGCCTCAAGGAGGCAGTTTGCGCTGCCCTCAGCTGCTGTTGGAGCTGCTGGAGCTCTCGGACTAACCGCTCCTGCTTCTGGAGAAGAGCGTCTTGGGCTGCGACGTCTCCTCCAGCGGCTGGGGGTTGATCGCGGCGCGTCTCCTCTACGGCAACAGCTTTATCTTTGCGGGGACGTTCGCGCCGGTGCTCGTCGCGTCGGGGTGGCACGGTTTCGTCCGCTGAGAGCGAGGCCTCGACTCCCTCTTGGAATGGGATCTCGACAAAGAGTTGGGAGCCCAGGCGACCCTCGCCTGCGGATGTGCCTTGGACCGTTCGGGACCGTCTCTGAGGAGGGACGTCCGTCGACGGTGGTAGCAGCTCGAGAACTGGTCTTGAGGATTCTCCGCCTTTCCTAGCTTTCGGAGGCATGGCTTCGGGAAGATTGAGGTTAGGAAGGTTGGGAAGGTTGGGAAGGTTGGGATATTACTTTCCCACAGACGGCGCCAATTGTAGGTGCAGAAAATAATGACCCACAATAAGGAGGAGCCTTATAGGACTTATCCGAGATGATGATGACTGGGAATGTCTGTGAACCGTCCGAAAGCCTGAAAGGGAAGAACAAACGGTCAGAGGACCCTGGCCTGGGCGGCGCAAGGCTCTCCGATGCCAAAGTCAGTGTGGGAACTGGAAAAATGGAAGGAGAGGGAGAAGAGAGACAGAGTAACGGCTCTGTGAATGAAATTGTGCGTACCTTTAATGGTGGTTTGAGCCTCTATTTATAGAGTTTGGAACGTATCTTTGGGAGATATCGTGGTGTGGGTCCCGTGATTCGACAGGGAAGTCACGATCAGCCCACATTACATTAATTGCGGTCCAATCCAGCCCACTATGCATTAAATGCGCGTCGGGTCAGCCCACGTCGCATTTAATGCGCGTCTTGTTGGGCCAGATCGTGTTGGACGCCTTTGGCGGTAGGGGATCGTGGGATCTGCCCTCGGGCCTTGCCCTGATGTGGCCTCAGCCGCTGGATGCCGCCTTGTCAGGATATGGCGAAGATTGTGAGCGGCTGGACGTCGTGTCCGTCCCACTAGCTCGTGCCCCTATCCCTCCACGTGCCTGGTGACGTGGGGAATGAGGGGCGTGAGTAGAGACTCTTTCTGGCTTCGGCTTCCATCCTGGCTTCTTCAGCCGAGGTGGAGCTCCCTGCCGAGGTGGCGCCCGGGGGTGGGCCAGTTCGGCGCTAGTGGCCCGGAGCCGCCTGACTTCGGCCGGACCTCCTGCCCTGGTGGCCGGGGTGAGCTTGGTGCCACGTGGATAGCACGCGGATGACACGTGAGGGTGCTTAGTCTCATCTGATGGCTGTGATTAGCGTAATCCTGTGGTTCTGGAAATCTCCCCACACAGGATCGATCTTCGGCTCTGATACCAATTGATGCAGGTACCAAGTGTGATGCGGAGAGAGAAAGGATGGAGGGGGTAAGACAAGCATTTGCCTGGAAATTGACCTCACGCGAAAACCCCCATCACAGGTGAGGAAGAAGGGAACTCGGAAAATCCTTGTAGCACTCGAAACTTTTCATTAATCATACACTAAACTGCGAAAGAGGCATTACAGTGCATTACAGAAGAAGAGGGAAAAACTAGAACTAGTCCTGGCCATCTAAAGTCTAAACACATCAATGGCCAAGATTAAAATATCAACATAAATAACTTAAAACATTAGCCATAAACACCATAAATAAAATAAAAATAGGTTTGTAGGTAGGCTGGGCTCAAAGAACTGGTCGAGATGGATGGGTTGGGCCCATTGGTGAGTCGACCCATGGGAGACCATGGATTTGTCCTGCATCAGGAAAGTTCTCTACAGTGAACGATTAAGAAAGAGGGCTTCACCAACGGTTTTAGAGAGACGGATTTTGTTAGAAGAATAAAGAGTGAATTAATCATTTATCACTTTTCTGAGAATACTCGAGCAGAGTGTAAAGGCACTTCCAACTATCATTTGGCGTGACTTGTGGTTTCCTCCGATCCTTAGACGAGGTTGTTTAGTGGAACCTTTTTGATGGACAAAATAATAATAATAAAAAATTAAAAGGAGGCGAAATACTTTAGAAAATATCACTTGTGTAATTTGTGATGAGTCAGGCCCAAATGACCCAATCCATGAGGATAAAACTCAGGTCCAAGCCCACGAAGAGACCAAGTCAGGCAGCCACGTTGCTTCGGAAGCAGTCCCGCTCTCTCCTACCAGGTCCTGCGGAGAAATATCTCAAATGCCTCGTACAGCGCGAGGGCAAAAACTCACCTGCCTGGTCCAGCGCGAGGGCAGTTCGAGGACTCCAAGGGGGAACGTTGCAGAGGAGCGTCTCCGTCTATTAGGGTAGACTATAAATCGAGGAGCCCTACCAGCACTTGAGAGGATAGATCTCTCTTTATTCACTTCGACGCTTGTATTCCTCTAGTTTGTAATAATCATTGAGGAAGTAAAACACCACAAGCAATCTCTGCCTTTATGAAGTGGACGTAGGTCATCTTGACCGAACCACTATTGTAGGTGCAGAAAATAATGACCCACAATAACTGGGGAGCCTTAGAGGACTTATCCAACGATGGTGATGACTGGGTACCGTCCGAAAGCCTGAAAGAGAAGAACACACGGTCAGAGGACCCTGGCCTGGGCGGCGCAAGGCTCTCCGATGCCAAAGTCAGTGAAGGAACTGGAACAATGGAAGGAGAGGAAGAAGAGAGGCAGAGTAACAGCTCTTTGAGTTGGGTTGTGCATACCTTGCATGTGAAATGCAGTCCTTTTTATAGACGATTTGGAAGATATCTTGGATGATATCTTGGCATGGGTCTCATGATTCGACTGGGAAGTCATGATCAGCCCACAAAGCAATAAATTTGGTCCAATCCAGCCCACTCTGCATTAAATGCGCGTCGGATCAGCCCACGTCGCATTTAATGCGCGTCTTGTTGGGCCAGATCGTGTTAGACGCCTTTGGCGGTATGGGTACCATCGGATCTGCCCTCGGGCCCTGCCCTGATGTGGCCTCAGCCGCTGGATGCCGTTCTGTCAGGGATCTGGCGAAGATTGTGAGCGGCTGGATGTCGCATCTGTCTTACTAGCTCGCGCCCCTATTCCTCCACGTGCGCGATGACGTGGGGGGATGAGGGGCGCAAATGGAGGCTCTTTCTCACTTCGGCTTCCGTCCCGGCTCTTTCAGCCGAGGTGGAGCTCTCTGCCGAGATGGGCGCTCGTGGTGGCCGAGCTCGGTGTTGGAAATAGGGTGGGCCTTTAGGATAGGTTTCAAAAACTTTTGACCCACTTGATGCAGGGATCAACTATCCACAAGGCTATAAAACCCAATCCAAGATCCATGTCCTCAATCTCAGCCATCATGATCAGTATGACAATTTATCTAGAAGATAAAAACAGCAACTAACAAATCTACAACATGCAAGGAAGTAGATTATACCTTTGGAGCTCGGTTGTGCTCTAATGGAGGAGTTGCGTCTTTCTTTGATGATGAAACGCTTTCACTAATCAATTAGGGATCTCCAAGACCTCTTGATCTTCCACGCTATGACCCGAATCAGATTCTCCTTTTCTCAAGAAGATGGTGGGATCTCCAAGAGAAAACTACTAGGAACTCTAGGGAGGAACTAGAAGGAAAACTAGAAGAGGGAAGAGGAGAAGAATTCGTGCAACACTTGCACTTAGAGAGGCTTGGGCGTGAATCCCAATGTGGATTTATGCATGGACGTCCAAGGCATCCTCTCCTCTTATTTATAGCCTTTTCAAGTTGCCTCCTCTTTACTAATTATAATAGAAGTCTTACTTCCATTAATTAGTAACTCTCTTCTTTTACTAGTTAAGATAGAAGTCTTACTTCCACAATAATTAGTAACTTACCATATCATAATTAGAAGTCTCACTTCAAATATGATTAGTATCTTTCCAATTCCTTTCTAATTAAAATAGAAGTCTCACTTCTACTAAAATTAGTAAGTCTACTATTACCACTATTAGAAGTCTCACTTCAAATAGAAATAGTAACTTTCCTTTTAGAGTTCAACTAGAATTAGATACTTTCTAATAGTTGGGCTAGCGTGGGGACCACTAGGGATTCCTTAGAAAGCTGGCTCCAACTGGGACTCGTGACCCCACATCTCATGTGTAATCCGGGCCCACAGTTAATTGCAAATAACTCCACTATATAAATGCAATTGAACTCCAGTCTTAGGAATATTACATAGAAGACCCTAAACTTCCACATTACCACAAGTAGACTCCTCTATCAATATCCATGATCAATTGGACCTGTCTTCCAAAATAGATCCATATCTTATTATCCTTGAGCCCCAATTAATTATAATGATCAATAGGTACCTTTCCAATTAACTCTTAATCAGAATGGGTGCGCACTTACCAATGATAAATCCATTAATTGGCACAAGGGGATATTAGAGATAGATTCCATCTTGACCATTGAATGTTCCCACAGCTCTACTACCATGTACCCAAATCACCGAGGTGTTGACCTACAGTTGGCCTCACTCATTGGTGACTCAAAGCAAATGAATAGATAGAAACTTGAGTTCATTAATGTCTCAGGATTGAGAGCCTATTGCTAGGGAATTATGAGAGCAGACCTTAAAATAAAGACAGTGTTTATAAGGTGCTTCTCATGGTCCTTCAATACATGTAATGTACCAGCACTATGATCCAGAATCTTCCATTCTGATGATCGAGACAAAACACACTATCTCATAGTGATCAAAGTGCTGCAACCTTATCAGTATGAGATGTCCAGTCTCATCACTGGTTGTGAAGATATTTTAAGTATAAGATTTGCCACACATGTCTCCCGTATGTGGATCTCATCCATACACATGTGTTACATCTAATATACTTGTGTACTCCGGTTCATCTCATGAACCATCATGTCATTCGTACTGTTTATGTGCAAGTATATAATAAATCACCATTCATCTCATGAAAGGAAAGCATGAATATACTGATAAATAAAGAAATTAATCAATTTATTAATCATCTACTGGATTGAGTCCATAAAACTAACACTCGGCGCTAGTGGCCCGGAGCCGCTTGACTTCGGCCGGACCTCCTGTTCTGGCAGCCGGGGTGAGCCTGGTGCCACGTGGAAGGCACGCGGATGGCACGTGAGAGTGCTTAGCCTCATCTGATGGCTGTGATTAGCGTAATCCTATGGCTCTGGAAATCTCCCCACACAATTGCCCCCCTAGCTTTTGACGTCTTAAGCGCCCTGGCCTTTAGTGGTCGAAAGCTAGAAGACTCGTCTGGGGATACGACGGTCATTGCCTGGTGTCGCTTCAACTGTCCTGAAGCAATGAATGCCCTGTCCTGTCTGTATTGGGAAGTGAGTCGACGGCTACACGCGTCGCCTCTTCACTGATTGCGCTGTCTTATTGGGGGAATGGGCGCAGATCGTGAAATCCGCCCTTTCGAATTTCGAAAGCAGCGCGCGCCGAGGGTTTGTTTTCCATAAAGAGGGTCGTTTCCTTCCCTTCTTGTTTCTGATTTCTCTTCACCTTCGCCTTCATCTGTGATTTCTGCTCTGCTGCTCGAGATTTCTTCTAGCGAGGACGACCATAGGACGTGTCTGGATCTGTACTCGAGTCGCCCCTTTTGTCTCTGTAAGTTGCTTCGCGCCTTTGTGTAGCTTTTTCTTAGGGTTTTGCAACCTTTAGGTTCTTTCTTTTGCTGTCCCCTTTTCTAGACATGGGCACCCCTAGGTTCAATTTAGATACCGAAGAGGGCATAGCTAGATTTAGGGCCGCTTTCGATATTCCGGAGCGAGTCCTACTCAAGCCGGCGGACTCCGTCGACTATGCCACGATGCGCTGGTCCGGCGGCTGGATGCCGTTCCCTCTGATCTCCGTGATCGAGGGCGGGGTCAGATTTCCTCTGTACCCCTTGCTTAGAGCTTGCCTCAGTACCTGGTCCCTTACCCCGTGCCAGTTGATGCCCAATGGCTATAAGGTCATCATGGGCACGGCGAAGCTGAATGAGATTCTGGGGACCGACCTAGGTGTCCATGATATCGAGGACACCTACGATATCTGTAAGGCTGGGGAAGGGAAATATTATCTCCGGGTGAAGCCGCAGCGAAGAGGCTTCGTCCTGGCCTTGGAAGATTCAAGTAAGAATGCCGAAGAAGCCTTCTTCTGCGTTTCGGGGGACTGGGAGTTCGGCGCTGGCGAAAGTAGGAGGTTAGCGGTCCCGCGCCGCCCCGGGACAGTCCCAAGTAAACATCGCTCCTTTTCACTCATCTTCTTTGCTTGATTTCGACGATGCCGAGCTGACTCCTCTATTATTTGTTATGCAGAGGCAGGTGCGAGACGACGCCGAGCTGCGAGTGAAGGCTGGAGGAGGAACCCCGACGACATCAACAAGGTTGAGAGGTACAAGGGGCACGAGACCAGGTTAGCTTGGAAGCTGCTCGGATACACGCCGAGATACTGCGGTCACTACCAGAGGACCGGGGTACCCGAGGTGGACGAAGCGCACCCTGATCGTCCAACCGTCTCCCTTGCTGTACCTGCCGGGATCCCCTTGAACGATCCTGCCGCGAGACGAGCTGCGTCTGGATCCGAGGCGTCCACTTCCAGTTCGGAGCCGCCGAACCTGAGGCAGATAGTGGACGCTTACTCTTCCGATCAGGAAGAAGATATGGCGGGAAGGTCGAGGGAGCCAGTCGTCAAGGACATAGCGGCCAAGTTCAGGCGGGGGTCTTCCTCTTCTGCGACGCCATCTTCTGCCAGCACCCGAGCAGCTTTGAGCTCGGGAGGTGCTGGCGCCACTTCCGCTCCTGCTTCTACTCCTGCTCCTGCTTCCGCTCCTGCTCCTGCTTCGAATGCGGGAGTTCGGCGACGCTCGCCGGAGCGCTCGAAGGAGGGGTCCCCGCCCAGGAAGAAGTCCAAGGCGGGGGAGAAGGACTTGGGGGCCGAACAGCCTCCGAAGGGCAAAACCCCTGCGCGGGCCCCCGGAGTCAAGGCTCCAACTGAAAAGAGTGCACCGGCTGAGAAGAGCGTGCCGGCTGGCAGGCCATCCGGCGGGACGACTCGCGAGCTCACCATCTCGGCGGGGCAAGGATCTGGGTCGTCTTCCGGACCCCGAACTGCCCCAGCGCCATGGAGGCCGAGGATGGAAACGCAGCCCGGTAAGCCTCTGAACATCGAGGATCGGCTACTGGGGAACGCCGATGTCATCGGGGCTCTCGCCAAGGTTTGCGCTCTGCCGCGGGATATGGAGACGCACGAGAGGTTCGATAACGAGAGCCTGATGGTCTCAGCGATTCAGGCTAACCTCCTGGTAAGTGCTTTCAGTGTTTTCCTTCCAAGTGATTTGGCTCGACTGCCCCAGTTTGACCCATCTTTCTCCATTTGCAGAACGTGCAGAGGCTCCTGACCGTGGTGGGACGGAGTGATAGGAACGCTGCACGGGTCACTCAGCTGGAGTCCGAGAGGGATAAGCTGAAGAGGGAGCTGGAAGAGCAGCGGAAGGGAATGGAGGGGCTGAAGAAGGCCAGCGCTGAAGAGTCTGTTCGGCTGGCATCGGCCCTGACCGATGTCGCCGAGCTCACGTCAAGGGCCAATCAGTTGAAGGGCGAGGTCTGGGCGAGAAACAAGAAGACCGCCGAGCTGGAGTCGGAGCTGGCCAGATTAAAGGCTGAATCGACGGCCGAGGGGACGAGGCTGCGCGGGGAAGTGCTGGCTGGGCGAGCTGAAACAGCGAAATTGAAGACGGCGAACGCCGAGCTGGAGAAAGAGAAGGCCTCTCTTCTGTCCGAGGCCCAGTCTGCCTTCCAGGATGGGGTGGATCGCGCCACTGAGCTGTACGAGAAGCAGGTGGAAGAGATCACCGCCATCCTGTTCGAGGAAGGATGTCTGGCCGCACTGAGACGTGCGGGGGTCCCTGAAGACCACCCCGTCTACCGGGACCTGCCGAAGTACTCGGACCTGGCCCCTGAGCCGAGCTCCACTCCTGCAGCTGAAAGTGCCCCTGACGAAGCTCCTGCAGTCGCTCCTGCTGCTGACGACGCTCCAGCTGCCCCGGTCCCGAGCGATGCCCCGGTCGCCAGCGACGCTTCGGCCGTGCCTCAAGGTGATGCCTCCTCTGCTCCTGCTTCGGCTGAGGGTACCAGTTGAAGCCCCTTCTGCCAGTGACGCTCCTGATATGGTGATCGACCTGGTGGAGTCGCCGAAGCCACAGTAGCCTTGCTCCTGTCATCTGTAATATTTTTGCTTTCTGCCTTGTAATACTTTCTACTATCAATGAAAAACGGGCTTCGTTACTTGGATGTTTTCTCTCTTTTGTTTTTGGGTGTGACATTGAATAGTATTGAATGCCTTTACTGCGACGCATGACCATCGAGGTAGAAAGAGTGATACGGTTTGCATAGCTGTCTGTGTCGATTCTCCGTATTTCGGAGATCATTAATAGCAGTAAACTCGGCGCTACGGCCGATGAGGGAAACGGGCGGATGTCTCCACGTGGCGCCACAGGAATCGCTGGTCAACAGGCAGGAAGGCGTGCATCCCATGTAACGCGTAGGAGACTTCGCCCCTTAACTCCCTTCGGAGATTGAGCCCTTCTTCTTCCTATAAGTAGGGGCGATAGGCTTGCCATGGCGAAGAAAAGAACAGAACATAGGATAGTTCGAATCACATAGACGTAGGAGCCATGCCCAGTGGATGTTCAGAAGCAGTCGATCCGGGGGGAACCCCTGCGCCTACGGGTGGCTTTCTCCAAGGGAGGAAGCCCATCGTGGTCTGCGCGCTCTCTGAAGGAACTCCCCGTGGACCACGCGCTCTCTGAATGCGGGTTCATGGCCGACCGTCCCTGGTCAAGTTGCAGGGGAATCCTCTGCAACTGCGGGATGGTCGGGTCCTGGGTGTCTGGCGATCCTGCAGGGTCTTGCATCGCATCGAGCTCCCTGCGAGCCCCTTGCGCCGTGTCAGGATCGTAAGACTAAGGGTGGAGTTGAGGCCCGCTGGACCTGGGGGCTCTTCAAACTTTGGTCTCACTGACCGGAGGGTGTTGAAGAGCTCAGCGAGGTCCAGGGCCTCCGAACTGGAGGGGGTCCTGAATGCTTTGGTCTGACCAACCAAAGTGTATTATAGAGCTCTGTGGAATACAGGATCCCTTAGAACCTCCAGGTAACGATCCGGCGTCTTCGAACCTGTAGCCTGAAGAGTCGGTGAAGATCAGGGCCTCTCAGTCTTTCACTTTATTTTCTGTTTTTAGAGGACTGCGATCCTCCTTTCTGTATTTTTCTTTTCTGCTCTGTAACTCTTGTAATAAAGCAGTTTACAATGAATAAAAAGGAAGAACTTTGTGATCACTCAAACTGTGTACAGCGCTTTTGCGTTCTCTTTTACTTTCCTTGTACTGTTCTGGAACACTTGTGTTTTTGTGCTGCTTTTCTGTGTTTGAGTGCTGGCCCCGCTCTTTCTTTCTGAGATACTGACCTCGGCCGAAATGGCTGGCTTTAGAAACTGACCTTGGCCGAGATGATCTGCTTGCGTCGAGGTGGATTCATGAGAGAATGAGTTCGGCACGGTCTTTGGGGGGTGTATAAACCCGGATTTTAGGAAACGGCCGAGTATCCGAACTCCAGACCATTTCCAGGGCGGTAGACCCTTGTAGAGTGGGATAAATCCCTGAGTTTAGGAATTCGGCCGAGTGTTCGAACTCGAGGCCTCCTTCCAGGGCTACGAACCCTTGTAGAGTGGGATAAATCCCTGAGTTTAGGAATTCGGCCGAGTGTTCGAACTCGAGGCCTCCTTCCAGGGCTGTTAACCCTTGTAGAGTGGGATAAATCCCTGAGTTTAGGAATTCGGCCGAGTGTTCGAACTCGAGGCCTCCCTCCAGGGCTGTTAACCCTTGTAGAGTGGGATAAATCCCTGAGTTAAGGAATTCGGCCGAGTGTTCGAACTCGAGGCCTCCTTCCAGGGCTGTTAACCCTTGTAGAGTGGGATAAATCCCTGAGTTTAGGAATTCGGCCGAGTGTTCGAACTCGAGGCCTCCTTCCAGGGCTGTTAACCCTTGTAGAGTGGGATAAATCCCTGAGTTTAGGAATTCGGCCGAGTGTTCGAACTCGAGGCCTCCTTCCAGGGCTGTTAACCCTTGTAGTTGCCGGAGTCAGTGAAAGACGATAGATTAAAGACAAGGCGAAAAGCTGCTTTCATTGATTCGGGATTCATTACATCTTTAGAAATAGAATTTCTTTAGGTGGGATGCATTCCATGGTCTCGGCAGCGGCTTGCCTTCTAAGTCTTCGAGCTTGTAGGCTGATTTTCCTGCTAGTGAGACCACCCTGAATGGGCCATGCCAGTTCGGAGCCAGCTTCCCTTCGTTTGGTTCTTTGTCAGCTGGCAGGGCCTTCTTTAGAACTAGCTCTCCCACGGAGAATCTTCTTTCTCTGACGTTTTGATTGTATGCCCTGGCTAACCGCTGCTGATAGTCGGTCAGTCGCAGGGCTGCTGCTTCTCGTCGCTCGTCTGCCAGCTCCAGCTCCATCGCCAGGTTTGTGTCATTTCGGCCTTGGTCGACCAGCTCTGTCCTCAGGGTGGGAAGGCCGATCTCTAAAGGAATGACCGCCTCCATCCCGTAGGCCAGAGAGAAAGGTGTTGCCGAGGTGGACCTCCTTGGAGTCGTTCTGTATGCCCATAGCACGCTCGGAAGCTCCTCTGTCCATCTTCCCTTTGCCTTGTCCAGTCGCTTCTTCAGACCGTCCAGGATCACTTTGTTAGAGATTTCTGCCCGGCCATTACTCTGTGGATATGCCGGAGTGGAGTAATGGTTCCTGATACCGTGCTCTTGGAAGAAGTCTTTGAAGGACTTGGAGTCGAACTGAGTCCCGTTGTCCGAAATCAGAGTCCGGGGGATGCCGAACCTCGTTAGGATGTTTTTCCAAACGAAGTTCCTGGAGTCCCTGTCCGTGATTGAGGACAACGGTTCAACTTCTATCCACTTTGTGAAGTAGTCTGTGGCGTCTATCAGCCATCTCTTGTTTCCTGGAGCTCGGTGAAGAGGCCCCACAATGTCCAGGCCCCATTGAGCGAAGGGCCATGGGCTAGTGAGGGGACTCAGATCTTGTGCTGGCTGGTGGAGAGAGTGGGAGAACTTCTGGCACTTCTCGCACTTCCTGGCGTACACCTGCGCGTCCTTCTGCATGTAGGGCCACCAGTAACCCTGGCTTATTGCTCTGTAAGCCAGTGATCGGCCTCCTATGTGACTGCCGCAGATTCCTTCGTGGATCTCATACAGGAAGTCGTCCACTTTGCTCGGATGGACGCACTAGAGGTATGGACCTGTGAAGGATTTCCTGTAGAGTTTGCCTTCGGGAGAGAGCCAGAATCGAGCTGCCTTGAGTCTGATCCGGTGAGCTTCAGCCTTGTCCTCAGGGAGCCGGTCATCCTTCAAGTAGGCGATAATTGGATCCATCCAGCTTGGGCCGAGATCAGCACAGAGGACAAGCCGAGATGAATGGAGTTCTAAGCTTGACCTTGCTACTGACCCAACCTCGATGGTCCTTTTCTTCCCTGCTTAGACGGCGGAGGCCAGGTTTGCAAGCGCATCTGCGTGCGTGTTGGTATCTCGGGATATTTGCCTGACCTCGGCTTTCTGGAAATGAGACAGCAGTTTTTTCGCAAGGGCTAAGTAGGCCGCCATCCTGTCGTCCCTGGCCTGGTAGTCTCCGGCGAGCTGGCTCGTTACCAGTTGGGAATCGCTGAAGATCACCAGGTGTTGGGCTCCGAGGATTTGGGCGTTGTTCAACCCTGCTATTAGCGCTTCATATTCTGCCTCATTATTTATCGCTTTGAAGTCGAGGGTGAAAGCCTGCTCTATGACCAGACCCTCTGGCGATTGGAGGACTATGCCGGCGCCAGCTCTCTTGGAGGTGGATGACCTGTCGACAAAGATCTTCCATGCCATGGTGGGAGGCTGCTCGACCTCAGTCAGCTCTGGCTCGTGCCCTGCGCCCCCCAGTGCCGTGCCGAGCTGGGTTTGGAGCCGGGTTGGGGGAGACGAATTCGACAATGAAGTCTGCCAAAATCTGGGCTTTGATCGCAGTTCGGGGACGGTACTGTATATCATACTGCCCCAGTTCAACTGCCCACTTTGATATTCGCCCTGAAAAGTCAGCCTTTTTGAACACTGAACGGAGTGGATGCTCCGTGATCACCACAATGGTGTGGGATTGGAAATAATGGGAGAGCTTGCGAGAGGCGCTGACGAGGGCCAGCGCAAGCTTCTCCAATAGAAGGTATCTGGTCTCGGCATCAAGCTGGGTCTTACTCGTATAATAAATTGGTTTTTGAATTCCCTCGTCCTCCCTGATGAGGACGGAGCTCACTGCGTGATCCGAGACCGCAAGATACAAATAAAGAATCTCCCCCGAAGCTGGGGTGGAGAGCAAGGGTGGTGACATTAGATAGGTTTTGAGCGCGGCCAATGCCTGGTCGCACTCGGGGGTCCACTGGAATTTCAAGTTTTTCTTTAGAAGCTGAAAGAAAGGCCTGCACTTATCTGATGACCGGCTGATGAAGCGATTGAGTGCTGCAGCCATTCCTGTGAGCTTCTGTACTTCCTTCGTGGTAGAGGGGCTCTGAATGTTCTGGATCGCGGTGATCTGATCCGGATTAGCTTCTATCCCCCTCCGTGTTACCAAGCTGCCGAGGAACTTGCCAGAGGCTACGCCAAATGCGCACTTGGAAGCGTTTAGCTTGAGCTTGTATGCGCGAAGGATTTCGAAGACTTGGCCGAGATCCGCCAGATGGTCGCCGGAGTGCACTGATTTGACGACCATGTCGTCGATGTACACCTCTACCGTTCGGCCGAGCTGAGCTTGGAACATTTTTGTGACGAGGCGCTGATAGGTCGCCCCCGCGTTCTTTAGCCCAAAGGGCATCACCTTGTAGCAGTAAGTGCCGCGAGGGGTTATGAATGACGTTTTTTCCTCGTCAGGCTCGTGGAGCGGGATCTGATGGTAGCCTCTGTAGGCGTCGAGGAAGCTCATTCGGTCGTGACCGGCGTTGGCGTCGATCAGTTGGTCAATCTTTGGAAGGGGGAAACTATCCTTAGGGCAGGCCCTGTTCAAGTCCGTGAAGTCCACGCATACCCTTCACTTGCCAGTTTTCTTCTTGACCACCACCATGTTGGCCAGCCATACCGGGTACTGGACTTCCCGGATGGCTCCTGCTTTTAGCAGGTTGTCGACCTCTTCGACGACCGCATCTGTCTGCTGCAGCCCTGTCCTTCGGGCCCTCTGCACTACCGGCTTGTGGTCGGGGACCACATTCAGCTTGTGGCACATGACCTCAGGCATTTTGCTTGGGCTCCAAGCGAAGACGTCGACGTTCTGCATCAGGAACCGTGAGAGTTCGGCCGTTTCTTCGTCTGGCAGCTGGGGTACCAACCAGGAAGAACCTGTCTGGGTCTGCCGGGCTCAGCCTGACCTCGGCCAGGTCTTCGATGCTCTTCTTCTCGGGATCACGGCCGATTTCATCTAGGCCTTTTTCGAACTCGGCGAGGTTGACGCGCTCTGGCTCCTTCACTGCTGGGACTGCGGCCAGCACGCACTGCCTGGCTTGCTGCTGATCTCCCTCCACTGTAACCACTTCCAACTTGCCCTCCTTGTTCTCAAGGACGAACTTCAGCTTCTGGTGGAGGGAAGAAGGGACTGCTTCTAACTTGTGGAGCCACGTTCTGCCCAGAATGACGTTGTAGGGAGAAGGGGCGTCCACGACCAGGAAGTCGGCCGACACGGAAGCTCCGCCGACCCGGGTTTCCAGGGTGATCCTACCCTTGGGGTAGACTGGCGTGGCGGACAACCCTAGTAGGGGTGCACGGACCTCCGTGAGGTCTGCTTCCGATAGGTTCATCTTCTTGAAGCAGTCGTAGTAGAGGACCTCGGAGGAGCTGCCGGAGTCGACGAGGATCCTCTTCACTGTGAAGTCTCTCAGCTTCATTGTGAGGAGCAGGGGGTCGTTGTGAGGGAGCTGGATTCCCTCCAGGTCTCTGTCTGAGAACGAGATGGCGGGTCGGTCGCGGCGGGCCTTCTTGGATGCCGGAGCGAGCTCGGCTTTCATCACTTCCTTCCCGTGCGAAGCCCGCCTGGCTTCGGTGCGGGCCTGGGAGCTGCCCCGAGACGAGGGAGCGGGGGCTGAGGTCGCCAGATGGATCACGTTGATGATCTTCTCTGAATCCTCACTGTCTGGATCCTGGGCTGCGCTCTGGTGAACTCGGCCCTCGCTGCCCGCCGGCATCTCCCGCCTTGACGAACTCTGGAATGTGGCCCTCCTCGGCCAGCTTCTCCAGGTACCACTGCAAAGACTTGCAGTCCTCGGTCCTGTGCCCGTTACCCCTGTGGAAGGAGCAGTAGAGCTTGCTTCGGCTGCCGGAGGTGGGCTCGTGCTTCAAGGGCAGAGGCCACTTGAAGAACGGCTTGGTCTTTATCTTGGCCAGGATGCGGTATATCGGCTCCTTGAAGACGACGTTGACGCTCTGACTGGCGCTGGAGGGAGGTCTGGGCTTCCAGGCGCCCCCAGACCTGGACGACGCAAGCTTCGCCGAACTGGAGACCCAGGCCTGTTTGGGCTCCTGCTTCTGGAAGGGCCTCCCGCCTCTCTGCCGAGGCTGGCTGCTCTTCTGTTCGGGCTCCGGACGCCCGCCTCTTCCCGGGCTCGGATCTCATCTTCCTCCCGGGCGACGAAGCGCTTTATCTTGGACATCAACGCTGGCATGGACTCGGGGGGTCCCCGACCAAGTCCTTCCGAAGGTCGTGACCGGGGATCAGGGGCATGTTGGAAGGCGTAGATTGCTATCTCCTCCCTGGTGCCCTCGATCTGGCTGTAGACCGCCCAGAATCGTTGGGCGAACTTGGCAAGGGTCTCACCCTGTTTCATTCTCAGGGCGAGGAGGTCCCCTTCTTTCTTGGGGACGACGGTTGTAAGCTTGGAACTTCTTTAAGAAGGAGAGCTGGAGCTCCTTCAACTGGAAACTGACTTCTCTGGGAGAGATCAGAACCACTTCAGGGGGAGGTCACCCAAACTGGAGGAGAAGATTTTGCAGTTCAGGTGACCTTCATTCCCCCAGATGGACATCTTCTGGGAGAAGTGTCGGATGTGAGCGGATAGGTCGGACAGTCCGTCATAGGGGACGAACCGCGGGACGGAGAACTTTCTGGGCGAGGGGGTGCGCTCGATCTCTTTTGTAAAGGGTGAGCCCCCCAGATCAGTGTGACCACAGATCTGCTTCCGGTCCCGCACGTCCAGGTTGTGCTGAAGAGCTAGCTTGACGCGTTTGTCGAACCGCTCCTGCTCGTCGTCCTTCTCTGGAGTCTGGGCTCTTGCCTTTCGCTTGGAGTGGTTCGGGCTACGATGGCTATGAGTTCGGCCATCGCGGCTATGATGACTCCGGCTGTTGCTCGATCCCTCGTCACGAATCTGGCTCCGCTTATGGTCCAGATGGTTTCTGAGATCTTCGCGGGGAGGCTGGGCTGCCCTGCTGGGGGCGTCCCTCTTCTTCCCTTGAGGCTCAGAGACCTGCCTCAAGGAGGCGGTTTGCGCTGCCCTCAACTGCTGCTGGAGCTCGCGAATCAGCTGCTCTTGCCTCTGGAGGAGAGCGGTTTGGGCTGCGACAACCCCTCCAGTGGCAGGGGGTTGAGCGTGGCGCGTCTCTTCTACGGCCACGGCTTTGTCCTTGCGAGTACGCTCATGCCGACGTTCGTCGCGTCGGGGGTGGCATGACTTCTTCTGCTGAGATCGAGGTCTCGAGTCCTTCTTGAAGGGGGACCTCGACAAAAAGCTGCGAGCCTAAGCGGCCCTCGCCTGCTGACGTGCCATGCACCGTGCGGGAGCGCCCTTGAGGAGGGACGTCCGTCGACAGTGGTGGCAGCTCGAGCGCTGCTCTCGAGGATTCTCCGCCTTTCCTTGCTTTCGGAGGCATGGCTTCTGGGAGGTTGAGGTTGAGAAGGTTGGGAAGGTTGGGATATTACCTTCCCACAGACGGCGCCAATTGTAGGTGCAGAAAATAATGACCCACAATAACTGGGGAGCCTTAGAGGACTTATCCAACGATGGTGATGACTGGGGTACCGTCCGAAAGCCTGAAAGAGAAGAACACACGGTCAGAGGACCCTGGCCTGGGCGGCGCAAGGCTCTCCGATGCCAAAGTCAGTGAAGGGACTGGAACAATGGAAGGAGAGGAAGAAGAGAGGCTGAGTAACAGCTCTTTGAGTTGGGTTGTGCATACCTTGCATGTGAAATGCAGTCCTTTTTATAGACGATTTAGAAGATATCTTGGACGATATCTTAGCATGGGTCTCATGATTCGACTGGGAAGTCATGATCAGCCCACGAAGCAATAAATGCGGTCCAATCCAGCCCACTCTGCATTAAATGCGCGTCGGATCAGCCCACGTCGCATTTAATGCGCGTCTTGTTGGGCCAGATCGTCTTAGACGCCTTTGGCGGTAGGGGTACCATCGGATCTGCCCTCGGGCCCTGCCCTGATGTGGCCTCAGCCGCTGGATGCCGTTCTGTCAGGGATCTGGCGAAGATTGTGAGCGGCTGGATGTCGCATCTGTCTTACTAGCTCGCGCCCCTATTCCTCCACGTGCGCGATGACGTGGGGGGATGAGGGGCGCAAATGGAGGCTCTTTCTCACTTCGGCTTCCGTCCCGGCTCTTTCAGCCGAGGTGGAGCTCTCTGCCGAGATGGGCGCTCGTGGTGGCCGAGCTCGGCGCTAGTGGCCCGGAGCCGCTTGACTTCGGCCGGACCTCCTGTTCTGGCAGCCGGGGTGAGCCTGGTGCCACGTGGATGGCACGCGGATGGCACGTGAGAGTGCTTAGCCTCATCTGATGGCTGTGATTAGCGTAATCCTATGGCTCTGGAAATCTCCCCACACAACTATAATCCCTTTTCTCTCTTCTTTAATTATTGCATTTACTACATTTATTACTTGACCGGTGGTGTCCGAAACCCTATTTTGACATCATCAATTTGCGGTCTCTTTGGGGCGGACCAAATGATAGGGACTTTTTTTTATAAGAGAAAATTATAGGAACTTCAGTAATATGATCCTTGGAAGAGATGTTATCTCATCAAGGTGAAGATTCAAAAGTGGACCTGGGCTAGGAAAGATTTCCCAATGACAATATTAGTCACATATTAGGAAGTTGGAAAGCATACATTAAAACAGGAGTGGCAAAATTGATGAAAGTAAAAATAAAAAAAGGGTTCCATGGCAGCCGGATTAATTAAGATCAGTGTCAGTGGATCGATGATGATAATTGGACGGTGAGAATGCATGGTTAGATGAAAGTTGTTTCTACCGGTCTGGTTGGACTTCAGGAGAGGAATGGAGAAAAATTGTTGCTACTTGCTATAACAGACCCACTGCAAATTATTAAAAGCTCTTTCATGGTTCTGTTGAATGTAGATAACAATGCGATGAATGACATAAGTCCGGTCTCAAGGAGGCAAAAGGTCCTTGAAAAATGAGTGACATTATAAATTAAATTGAAGAATTAAGTTATTCGAAGTGCATTCGAAGTGCAATTTAGGTATGTCTTAGTAAGTGCAACTTTAGCATGTATTAAGAAGTTCAAACGAAGCAGCTGATTGTCTAGCTTAACAGGGAGTTAAAAAAAAATTGTGTGTTGGAATCTAGTGAATATGATGTATATATTCTTGTTTGATGATGATCTAGTGAATATAATGTAATCCTTGTTTTTGGTCCATTCTTTCTCTTTCTTTCGGCACATTATCTGGGATGTCTCTTGAACCAGAAGATCCTTCGTATCTCCTTATTTTTAATAACATTTTATGGTTACTGTTAAAAGGAGAAAAATTTGTTCGTAGTTGGATTATTACTACAAATCTCAATTGGTGTACACAAAAGGCAGAAGGAAGGACATGTATCATTTATTGTGCAATTAATTGAATCTTTAAACAACATAAATCCAGAGAAAAAAAGGACACCAGTCATCAAGTCTTCTGTAACAAATCGCTTTGTTAATTAGAATTTAGAAGTGAAAAAAAGAAAATATATATAGCACATACAAGAAAGCTACAGCCTACATATGATAATTCAAAAGGAAAAAAGAAAGAGAGAGAAAACTACACTGCAGTAGTTGTCAAAGGACTAACTTCCTTGCAGAAACCATCCAGAAAGTAAACCAATTTGCCAAGAGCATGAGAGATTAGATGATCATAAGTCTATACATGCAGGTATTAAGCATCTATATATGTTTGTTGGATCCATAAGAGTGTGACAGCCATCTGTTGTAGATCAAGGCCCATAGAAATCAATTACCAATGAGTTCTTCTCATGTGTGATCCACAATGGGGCAGTGTGAATGCTGTGGACCACTGAGAAATAAATTTCCAATTATGCGCACACAAAATATTCTTGTCATAGGTGCTTCCCTCAGAATTAGGGTGGTAGAAGTGAGGAAAGCATTAAAACAAATAAAGACAGGAAAGGCTACCGGTTTAGATGACATCTAGATTGAGGCTTGGAAATGCTTAGGAGAAGTTGGGGAGGTTTGGTTAACTAGATTCTTCAATAAGATATTAATGACAAAGAAAATGCTAAATGAATGGAAAATAAGTGTTGCATTACCTATTTACAAGAACAAGGGAGATATATAAAACTGTACTAACCATCGTGGGATTAAACTTATGAGTCATACTATGAAACTATGGGAGAGAGTAATGAAGCAAAGACTAAGACAAAAGACCAAGATATCTAAAAATCAATTTGGTTTTATGCCAGGGAAGTCAACGATGAAAACTATCCTCTCACTTAGGCAATTAATGGAAAAATATCAAGCAAAAAGAAAAAATCTGCATATGGTCTTCATCGATCTAGAAAAAGCCTACAACAGGGTACTTAGAGATTTAATTTGGTGGGTTTTAAATAAAAGGAATGTTCCAAAAGTAATATTGAAATTATTAAATACATATATGAAGGAGCAGTAACGAGTGTGAAAACTACTTAAGGAGAGATAGGGGAGTTCCGAGTGACCATAGGTTTGCATCAGGGGTCAGCCCTAAGCCCTTATCTCTTTGCACTGATTATGGATGAGTTAACTCCTCATATTCAAGAAGAGGAACCTTTGTGCATGTTATTTGCAGATGATATTGTGTTGGTAGACGAATCAAGAGATGGTCTGAATGTAAAACTCGAGAGATGGCAGGAGACTTTAGAAACCAAAGGCCTTAAAATAAGCCATACAAAGACGGAATATGTGGTTTGTAACTTCAGTAAGCATATAGAAAGAGCCGAAACTACTGTGAGACTTGAAGACCATGAGATACTACAAAGTGATTCTTTCCGTTACCTTGGATCTATAATTAGTAAGGATGGGGAGATCGATGAAGATGTCGAACATAGGATTAAAGCGGGATGGTTGAAGTGGAGACTTGCTTCTAGAGTGCTTTGTGACCGATGAATGCCAACAAAACCGAAGGGGAAATTTTACAAGACAACGATTCGACCAGCTATGACCAATGCAGCAGAATGTTGGTTAATCGATAAGCAGCATATGCACAAAATGGATGTTGCAGAGATGAGAATGTGGAGGTGGATGTGTGGTAAAACTAGGAAGGATAAAATTAGAAATGAGCGCTTTTGAGAGCATTTAGGGGTAGCATCAATGGGGGATAAAATTAGAGAAACCTGTTTGAGATGGTTTGGGCATGTACAACGTAAGCCGGTTGATATGCATGGCATAATACTAATAACTACCCTTTTATTTGAATTTTGCTAGTTGTTTATTTTATCTTAAATGTTCGAATTATAGCATTTTTCTTATTATACAGGAATTAGAAGGAGCTGAGCATATTTGAGCTTAATTCGGAGAGATTTAAAGCTAAAATCCCATTTGAGAAAAGATATACACAAAGAGTATATAGGCTTGTTGGAGGAGAGCTGGAATTTCAAGTTAGAGGTCATGAGTTCAAGACTTTGCACAATCAGTTTTTATTTTCATTTTCATTTTTGAAGATCAAGTTAGGAAATGCTATTCTGTAGCAAGTGATCAAATCATGAAGGAAAGAAGATTTTCGAAATTGTAGCCATCCTGCGCAAGCTTTACTATTTTGATCATAACTTGTGACTCAAGGCTCCGATTAAGAAAAGATCAGATGCAAAGAGGACTCAAAGGTGAAGAATATCATGTCTCACGAGGATCTCCCAATTCTGACATTTTGGGGGTCAAAACAGGCTGTCAATTGGAGGGATATGGGGGATGACGAATTTGAGTGATTTATCTTTCTTTTTCTTCTTGTATTTTTTTCTTTTTAAGGAGAGGCTCTCTCTTGCTCTAGGAAGTAATTTTATTTTTCTTTAATCTTTGTTAGAAAGTGAAGGTGGAGATTGAGTGGTGTAATAGACAACTTTGAAGGCTTTCAATAATGGAGATTTGCTTCTTTATTGTTGTTTGTTCTACAATGCTTGGCTAATTCGTGGATTACGGTGGAGGAGGAAACTAAAACCGGTGAGATCGTTCCTTGATAAATAGTGATTAGAGTTTCAACATATTGAAGTGAAGGGAGTGTTAGGTACTAATTAGAGAATTAAATTTTTAAGAAAAAGGGTTTTCAAAGCTAAATCTTCCGATCCAAGGCAGTTGCTTGCACATTGGATTGAGTTTTGTTGGGATAAGACTATGAAGTAATTTTGCAATTATGTGGGGAGATTTTCAAGACACCAATATTATGTTGATTTCGGCGATAAGATGTTAGTTAACGCGCCCACGTGCCACCAAAGGGCGCCTCGGCGCTGCTGTCGGAGCGTTGGCCGAGATCAGGACTGCCCCGGCTACACGATTTGATATCGGCTACACCTTCTGGCCCCAGCCAAAGAGGCCGGGTCGCCCATTGAAAAGCATGGTGATCGCCTCCCCACTTTTGCCACGTCAGCAGCCACGTGGCTGAGCTCGGACACGTGCCAATGGGACAGATGGGCCATCCCTGCCGTCCACGATCTTCGCCAGATCCCTGATAAGGCGGCATCTAGCGGCTGTAGCCAAATCAGGGCAGAGCCCGAGGGTGGATCCGATGGGACCTCAACCGCCAAAGACCTAAGATACGATCGGGTCCAACATGACATGCATTTAATGCGATGTGGGCTGATCGGACTGGCAATAAATGCTTTGTGGGCTATGATGGACCCTCATTTATTACTTCGTGGGCTAGCAAAATCGTTCCCATCAAATCTAGGGGCCCACTCTAAGATATCAGGTAGAATCCTCTATAAATTGGATGACATTCCATAACAAAGGTACGTAGACACACCCCTCTTGAGCCGTTACTCTGCCTCTCCTCTTCCTCTTCTACCTCTGTTTAGTTCATACACTAACTTAGGCATCGGAGAGCCTTGCGCCACTCAGGCTAGGGTCCTCTGACCGTTTGTTCCTTCCCTTTCAGGCTTTAAGGCAGCTGACCTTCATCATACGTTTGGATAAGTCCTACCAGGCACCTCATAATCTTGTGAGTTATAATTTTTGCACTTACAATTGGCGCCGTCTGTGGGGAAGTATTAGCCCAATCTTCCCAAGCATCATGCCTCCGAAAGCTAAGAAAGGCGGAGAATCTTCGAGAGTAGTGGTCCAGCTGCCGTTGCCTCCGGGCCCGTCGCCGGACGCCCCTCCTCAGAGGCCGTCTGGGGCTGGGCCTGGCCCAGCTGCAGGGGAAGAGCGTCCGGACACACACCTCTTAGTCCAGATTCCATTCCTAGAGGAAGTCGAGGATTCATCCCCGGCCGAGGAAGTTATGCCTCCCCAGCGGGATGAGCGGCGACAGGAGCGTCCACAGAGGGACAAGTCCGTAGCAGTCAGCAAGTCGCACCATTCACGTCACTTCACTAGCGGTGGGGATGTCGCGGCTCAAAACATCCTCATCCAAGAGCAAGAGAAGTTAATCCGCCAGCTCCAGCAGCAACTAAGAACTGGAGGAGCGACCTCGTTAAGGCAACCCTCTGGACACCAAGGCGAGAGGAGGGCCACCCGGAGCAGGGCGATCCCTTCCTCCCACGAGGATTTGAGAACTTATCTGGATGAAAAGCGCGGTCGGGCCGACGACGAAGGCTCGAGTAATAGTCGAAGCCATCACGGTCGAGACAGCCGATGTCGTAACCATCACAGTCGAGGCCATTCGAAGAGGAAGTCAGAGACGCTGTCACCAGAGCAGGATGATGAGCAAGAGTGGCTCGACAAGCGCATCAAGCTGGCGGTTCAGCGCAACTTAGAGATGGCCGGACTCGCCCGGGACCAGCAGGATATTTGTGGCCCCGCCGATCTGGGGGTTTCCCCCTTCACTCAGTAGATCAAAGAGATTCCCCTGCCCAAGAAGTTCTCCGTCCCGCGATTCGTCCTTTACGACGGAGTCTCAGACCCCGCCGCTCACCTCCGACACTTCTCCCAGAGGATGTCTATTTGGGGGGACAAGGGGCACCTTAACTGTAAAATCTTCTCTTCCAGTCTGGGTGACCTCCCCCTGAAATGGTTCTGCGCCCTCCCAGAGAGATCTATCTCGAGTTGGAGGCAGCTCCAGCTCTCCTTCTTGAAGAAATTTCAAGCCTACAGTGTCGTTCCCAAGACCGATGCTGATATACTGGCCCTGAAGATGAAGCAGGGCGAGAACATCACCCAGTTCGCCAAGCGATTCTGGGCAACGTATAGCCAAATCGAAGTCTCCAAAGACGAAGTGACAGTTTTCGCTTTCTAGAATGCTCTGTTACTAGGAAACGAGCTTAGGAAAGACTTGGCCGGAAACCCTGTAGCCTCCGTGCCGGCGTTGATGTCCAGGGTGAAACAATATATTGCCCGGGAAGAAGATGATATTCGGGCCCGGGAAAGCCACGGCTCAGGGCACAAGGACAAGGGCGACCAGCCTCATAAGAAGGATAAGAAGCCCTTCCGAAAAGAGGAGCCGAACCAAGCTTGGGTTTCGGCCACCTCGGTGAAGGCCCCAGCGTCCAAATCAGGGGGCAGCAAGAAGCCCAGGCCTCCCTCCAATTCCTACCAAGCTGTGAATACCATCTTCAAGGAATCGATCCATCAGATCATGAATAAAATCAAGCAGCGACCATACTTCAGCTGGCCTCAGCCTATGCAAGGTGATCCCTCCTCCCATGACCAGAGCAGGTTTTGCGCCTACCACAAGCAAAATGGGCATAAAATCAAGGAGTGCAGGATCCTGAAGTCACACCTGGAGAAGCTCGCCAAGAAAGGCCACCTGAAGGATTCATCAAAACGGGAGATGCTGGCAGCGACCGGATTCATCAAAGCAGTGACAAGGACCCGAACAGCGACGGATCAGAGAAGATCATCAACGTCATCCACCTGGCACACTCAGTGCCTTCCACTTCCCCAAGGGGCAACGCCCAGGCTCGTACCGAGGCCAGGCAGGCCTCTCATGGAAAAGAAGTAATGAGGGCCGAGCTCGGACCAGCGTCAAAGAGAGCACGGCATGACCGCCCATCTATCTATTTTTCGGAAGAGGACCTCGAAGGAGTTCAGCTCCCCCATAACGATCCTCTGCTCCTAACATTGAAACTGTGGGACTTCACAGTGAAGAGAATCCTCATTGACTCCTGCAGCTCATCCGAAATCCTCTATTTCAGGTGTTTCAAAAAGATGGAGCTCTCGAAAGCTGATTTAAAAGAGGCTCGTACGCCTCTAATAGGATTCAGCGCCAAACCGGTCTACCCCAAAGGAAATATCACTTTGGAGACCCGAGTGGATGGAGCCTCCGTGATGACCGACTTCCTAGTAGTAGACGCCCCCTCCCCCTACAATGTTATTATGGGTAGGACTTGGCTCCACAATATGGAGGCAATTCCCTCCACTCTCCACCATAAGCTTAAGTTCTTGCTTGAGAACAAGGAGGGCAGGATGGAAGTGATCACTGTGGGAGGAGATCAGCAAATGGCCAAGCAGTGCATGATGGCCGTAGTTCCTGGAGAAAAAGAGCCGGGGCAAGTGCATATGGCGGAGCTCGAAAGGGAGCTGGACGAAATCGGCCGAGACCCTGAGAAGAAGAGCATCAAGGATCTAGCTGAAATCAGGATCGATCCGCTCGACCTAGACAGATTCTTCCTGCTCGGTAGCCAGCTTGCTGACCCCGAGAGGTCCGAACTGTCAAAATTCTTGATACAGAACAGAGATGTCTTCGCTTGGACTCCGAGCGAAATGCCTGGGATCGACCCCGAAGTTATGTGTCACAAGCTGAACGTAGATCCCAACCACAAGCCCGTGATGCAAAAAGCTCGCAGGACAGGTTTACCATAGACAGAAGCCGTGGTCGAAGAGGTCGACAGGTTGCTAGAGGCTGAAGCGATCAGAGAAGTCCGGTACCCGGTCTGGTTAGCTAACACGGTGGTCGTCAAGAAGAAAACCGGCAAGTGGAGGGTGTGCGTCGATTTCACCGACCTCAACAAAGCCGGCCGAAGGACAGCTTCCCGCTTCCGAAAATTGATCAAACGATCGACGCCACGCTTATCAAGGATACCACCAGATCCCGATGTTTGAGCCGGACGAGGAGAAAACTGCATTCATAACCCCCCGCGACACCTATTGTTATAAGGTGATGCCCTTTGGGTTGAAGAACACGGGGGCAACCTACCAGCGACTCGTCACAAAGATGTTTCAGGCTTAGCTCGGCAAAACTGTCAAAGTATACATCGACGACATGGTCGTCAAATCCAAGCAGTCTCACGACCACCTGGCAGATTTGGCTCAGGTCTTCAGCATACTCAGGGAGTTCAAGCTCATGTTGAACGCCTCCAAATGCGCTTTCGGCGTCGCTTCCTGTAAATTCCTCGGAAGCCTAGTAACACGAAGAGGGATAGAGGCCAATCCAGACTAGATCACGGCGATCTTGGGAGTCCAGAGTCCGACGACTATGAAGGAGGTCCAAAAGCTAACTGGCATGGCCGCCGCGCTCAACCGATTCATCAGCAGATCGTCATATAAGTGTAGGCATTTCTTTCAGCTTTTAAGGAAAAACTTAAAATTTCAATGAACCCCTGAGTGCGACCAAGCACTACAAGCACTCGAAACCTATCTTTCTTCACCACCCTTACTCTGTACCCCAACTCGGGGGGAGATGTTGTATCTGTATCTGGCAGTCTCGGACCATGCGATGAGCTCTGTCCTCGTTAAAGAGGAAGATAAATTACAAAAACCAATCTATTACACGAGCAAGATCCTTCTTGATGCCGAGACCAGATACCTCTTACTCGAGAAGTTCGCGTTGGCACTCGTCAGTGCCTATCGCAAGCTCTCTCATTACTTCCAGTCCCATACCATTGTGGTTATTACGGAGCACCCACTCCGGTCTATCTTCAAAAAAGCTGACTTTTCAGGTAGGATCTCCAAGTGGGCGGTCGAACCGGGGCAGTATGATATCCAATATCGACCCAGGACTGCGATCAAAGCCCAGATTTTGGCAGATTTCATTATTGAGTTCGTCTCCCCGAGCCCGGCATCAGCCCAGATCGAGCTCGGCACCGAATTTGGGGGCATAGGGCGTGAGGGCGAAGTCACCAAGGACGATGAACTATCACGGAGCCAAGCCCTTAACTCGGCATGGAAAGTCTTCGTCGACGACTCATCTACTTCCAAGAGAGCTGGTGCGGGCATAGTCCTCCAATCGCCAGAAGGGTTGGTCATAGAACAAGCCCTGACCCTGGACTTCAAAGCAACAAACAACGAAGCTGAGTACGAGACTCTGATTGCGGTACTAAACAGCGCCCAAATCCTCGGAGCCCGGCAGTTGGCAGTCTTCAGCGATTCACAATTGGTGACAAGCCAGCTAACTGGGGACTACCAAGCCTGGGACGACAGGATGGCGGCTTATCTAGCCCTCGTAAAGAAACTTCTCACTCACTTCCAGACAGCTGAAGTCAGGCAGATCTCCAGGGATACTAACACGCATGCTGATGTGCTCGCAAACCTAGCCTCCGCTGTCGAAGTAGGAAAGAAAAGAATTGTTGAGGTCGGGTCGATACCGAGATCAAGCTTAGAGCTCCATCCATCTCGGCAGGTTCTATGCCTTGATCTTGGCCCGAGCTGGATGGACCCGATCACTTCCTACCTCAAAGATGATCAGCTCCCCGAAGATAAAAATGAAGCTCACCGGATCAGACTCAAGGCAGCTCGATTCTGGCTGTCTCCCGAAGGCAAGTTCTACAGAAAATCCTTCACAGGTCCTTACCTCCAATGTGTACATCCGAGCAAGGTTGACGACTTTTTGTACGAGATTCATGAAGGAATTTTTGGAAGCCACATCGGAGGACGGTCGCTGGCATACCGAGCTATTAGCCAAGGTTACTGATGGTCGTATATGCCAAAAGGACGCGCAAATATACACCAGGAAGTGTGAAAAGTGCCAGAAGTTCTCCCATTCCCTTCATCAGCCAGCGCAGGACTTGAGCCCCCTCTCTAGCCCGTGGCCCTTCGCCCAATGGGGGCTGGACATTGTGGGACCTCTCCACTGGGCTCCAGGGAACAAGAGATGGCTGATAGTTGCCACGGATTATTTCACAAAATGGGTAGAAGCTGAACCGCTGTCCTCCATCACCGAGAGGGACTCCAAGAATTTCGTGTGGAAGAATATCATTACAAGGTTTAGCATCCCTAGAACCTTAATCTCGGACAACGGGACTCAGTTCGACTCCAATTTTTTTAGAAGCTTCTGTCAAAAGCATGGCATCAGAAACCACTACTCCACCCCGGTGTACCCGCAAAGCAATGGTCAGGCCGAGATTTCTAACAAAGTATTACTTGACGGCCTGAAAAAGCGACTGGACCGGGCAAAAGGAAGATGGGTAGAGGAGCTCCCTAGCGTTCTATGGGCGTACAAGACAACCCCGAGGCGTTCCACTTCGGCAACACCTTTTTCTTTGGCCTATGGGATGAAAGCGGTCATTCCCCTAGAAATTGGCCTCCCTACCCTGAGATCATAACTTGTCGATCACGGCCGAAACGAGATGAACCTAGTAATGGAGCTGGATCTGGCCGACGAGCGCAGAGAAGCAGCGGCTGTACGACTGGCCGACTACCAGCAAAGGCTAGCCAAAGGATACAACGAAAGGGTCAAGGAGAGGAGTTTCTCGGTAGGAGAACTGGTCCTAAAGAAGACCCTCCCGGCTGACAGAGATCCAAACGAAGGCAAACTAGCTCCGAACTGGGATGGCCCGTTCAGGGTGGCTTCGGTAGCAGCTTGATCTTCGTACAAGCTCGAGGACTTGGAGGGCAGGCGGTTGCCGAGACCGTGGAATGCAACCCACCTTAAGAAGTTATTTCTCTAGAGATGTAATAAAAATTTCATGATCAATAAAAGCGGCCTTCGTCCAGTCATCGATTTGTGCCATCAAATTTTGGAGTTCAGCAGCAGCAGTTACCAGAGATTGACCTCGGGTTCATACACCCAGTCGCTTTCAAAACTCTGGTTCATACACCCTGAGACTGACCTCGGGTTCATACACCCAGGCTTCTTAAAATTTTGGGTTCACGCACCCAGGGACTGACTTCGGGTTCATACACCCAGTCACTCCCAAAACTTTGGGTTCATACACCCTGAGACTGACCTCGGGTTCATATACTCAGGCTTCTCAAAACTTTGGGTTCACGCACCCAGGGACTGACTTAGGGTTTATACACCCAGTCGCTCTCAAAACTCGGGTTCATACGCCCTGAGACTGACCTCGGGTTCATACCCAGGCTTCTCAAAACTTTGGGTTCATGTACCCCGGGCCGGGCTCATCCCCCAAGCTTATCGAAATTATAAGTTCACCTCGGCCAATAGCAGTCTTTAAGAGACAAAGCAGTGGAAGTATAGAGAAACGCAGCACAAGAAATGCAGAAACATAAAGTCCATTTGAATTGGATCGAATTTCATTTGTATTATTATCCTCATTACATGAGTTGCAGAAAAGCGAAGAAAAATACAATAAGGAGGCTCACAGTCCTCTAAAAACAAAAAAAAAGCTTGGAAACACTGATCTTCATTGTTCCTCAGCGCTAGGAGCTCTACAATACCCTAAGGTCAGTGAGACCAAAATTTGCAAACAAGCTCCTGGTCCGCTGCAGATGCTTAGATCGCCACAGAACCAAGTCTGCAACCAACTCCCAGCCGCATCGACAGGAGCTGACCTCCACACAGCCGCATCGGTAGGAGTTGATCGAGGACCCACGTTCAGAGAGTGCACGGTCCATGGAGGCCAGATTCAGAGAGCGCGCAGACCACGACCGCCGTGTACAGTCCCTCCTGAAGGGAGTTGTTTTCAATCACAAAAGATTCACTCAGGAAAGGGGTTTTTAAAGGACTCCTAAGGGATGAAACTACTAGAGTATCTGGCAGGGACGAACAGGTCCCCATGACTGTGAGGGACGAAAGCGGCCACTGATTTGGTTTCTTTTTTTCCTCTTCTTTGGCAGACTCATCCCCCTTATTTATAAGGGGGAGGAGAGCTCAATATTCAAGGATTTATTTATGGGGCGAGGTCTCCCATGCCTCGCGTGCGACGCACGACACCTCTGAATTGATCGGCCGATTGGATGGCGACAGGTGAAGTCATCTGCTTATTTTCCGCATCGGTCACATCGCTGTACTTACTGCCATTTATGAGCCTCGGAATTCAGAATACCAAGGTGGACAATAATAAAAACCACCAGGTATCCTCATCCTAACTCAGACAACCCTCCTACCACAAGCCACCAATTTAGCCGAGGTCAAGCACAGCAAAGAATAGACAAAGAAAAGAATAACAAAAAGAAGAACAAGTGTGGAAGGAATAAAGGTCAATCTTATTAACTTGTTTTCAGCACATACAGTCGGAGGTTATAGTTTGAAAGTAGAAAATACAATCAGAAGGTATTCGAAAAACTAAAGGAAAGACTTCGGTGGGCGCCATCCCCGGAGACTGATCAGCATCCTCACTGTTTTTTTGAAAGGCCGGCAGTCTCAACAGCGGCCGCGACCGTCTTTGGAGCATCGCCCGCAGGAGGGAGAGATGGAGCACCGTCCAAAAGGGAGTCAGCAGAAGGCGCTTCAACCCGGGGACTCTCAGGTAGGGGGCAGGACTCGATTATGATTCCGGGCCTGAATACTTCGGTAGGTTCTGATAAATTGGATGATCTTCAGGAACCCCTGCCTCTTTCAATGCGGCCCGGCATCCCTCCTCGAACAGAATGGAGCTTATCTCCTCCACCTGTCTTTCATAGTCCTCCGTGGCCCGGTCCACTCCCTTCTGGAAGGCGGCAAGGACTTCGGCCCGCAGCAAAGACTTGAGGTCGGCACTCTCCTTCAGCGACCGCTCCAGTTTGGCACGTTGAACCGCCAGTTCGGCACGTTGCCTGGCCGATTCAGCCGCCGACTATGCCTTTTATTTCTCCACCTCGGTCTCCAATTCGAGCGACCTTTTCGTTTTCAACCGAATCTCCCCCCTAAGTTGGTGTGTCTTCGACATAAGATCAGTGATGCTGGCCAGCGCCACATCCATCTATGCATTCAGCTCGGCGTTGCTCTTCATCGAGTCCGCTAACTCCTTCATGAGCTTCTCCCTCTCGGATTCCAGTTGAGTCACTCTGGAAACATTCTTGTCACTCCTCTCCACGACCAGTTGGAGCCTCTGAACATTCTGCAAAAAGGAGCCATTAGATGCAAGTAGCCGAAGCATAATTTTTATCAAAGATTGATTGAAGAGTTACTTAGTATGAGAGCGGCCTGAATTGCTGAAGCTAGCAGACACTCATTATCGTACTTAGTGTGCTGCTCCATGTCGTGTGGGAGGGCGCAGGCTCTGGCAAGCATCCCGATGACCGAAGGGTTCCCAGCCACCCGGTGCATCACGTTCAGGGGCCTCCCGGGCTGAGTCTCCAGCTTCGGCCTCCACGGTGCCGGCACAACGGGATGAGACCCCGAGGCCGATCCGGAGCCTTGTCCCGAAGGTCCGCTGATTTCGAGTCCCATCTCGGGAGGAGCCCTTTCCACTGGCACGCTCTTCTCGGGAGGAACCTTTCCCCCAGGGACGCGCATAGACCCTTTGTCCTTCTGGGCCTTTTGAGCCATGGGTTCTTCCCCCCCCACCTTGGACCTCTTACTCGACGGGGATCCATCCCTCCGACTGTCGGGAGAGTGTCGTCGGGTTCCAGCCCCCGGGGCGATGATAAGGGCGGAAGAAACCGCGGCTCCGCCAGGGCCCGAGGCTGCGCGAGTACCGGTAGGAGGAGGCGCTGCCGAAGGAGAAGAGGACCGCTCTTGAACCTGGCAGTCAGGTTCTTGGTATTTGGAGGAGGCAGATCCCCTTCCATTCTCTCTCCCTGATCAGAGGAATAAGCCTCTACGGCCGCCGTTAGGCTTACTGTCCCCGAACTGGCAGAAGTGGACACCTCGGCACCAGATGCAGCTCGGCTAGCAACTGGATCAATCAGCGGAATACCACCGGGCAAGGCCAATGTGACGGGAGGAACGCCGGTCTGCGGCTCGCCCTCCTGCGCTGTCTCGACCCTTTTGTAATGGCCGCGGTACCTCGGCGTATAGCCCAACAGCTTCCAAGCCGCCTTGTTCTCGTGCCCGATGTACTTTTCGACCTTTTTGTGGTCAGCTATGTTTTTCTTCCAACCGTCACACGCCGCTCGACGCTGTATCTCTCGCAGTTCTGCACAATAAGAAAAGACATCAGTTTGGCAGTTCAAAAGATGAGTAAAGTGAGCACAAAGTGAAGGGGAAATATTTACTTGGGACAACCCCGAGGTGGCGTGGGACCATAAGCGTTCTGTCCTCACCGGTGCCGAACTCCCAATCCCCCGAGATGTAGAAGAGGTCATCCTCCACGTTCTTATTCGAATCTTCCAAGGCCGAAACGAAGCCCTTCCGGAGCTGTTTTACCCGGAAGTAGTAGTTGCCTCCCCCTGCCTTGCAGTTGTCATATGCGTCCTCGATGTCATGCACACCGAGGTCGATCCCTAAAACCTCGTTTAGCTTGGTTGTGCCCATGATAACCTTGTGGCCGTTGGGCATCAACTGGCAGGGGGCAAGAGACCAAGCACTGAGGCAGGCCTTAAGCAGGGAGTGTAAGGGAAACCTAACCCCGCCCTCGATCATAGAAATCAAGGGAAACGGCATCCAGCCGCCGGACCAGCAGTGCAGGGCATGATCGGAAGGATTCGCCGGCCTGAGCCGTCCCCCTCCGGGATACTATACATCCCTCTGAACCTAACTATACCCTCAGGTGTCTCTAACTGGAACCTAGGACTGGCCATTTCTACAGCCTAGGAAAAAGGAGACGCAGGAAGAAAACCTAGAGGGGAAAAACCCTAAAAAGACAAAAGCTCGAGATGACTTATAGGAGAAGAAGGGCGAGTCAGGGATGAGAATCAGTCTGGGCACGCGATATCCTCAACGTTTCGCAGTCGTCCTCGCCTGAAAACCTCTAGAAAGATCTTGAGAGTGAAGATGAAGAATATAACGAAAATCAGAAGTGAAAATAAAGAAAGTAGAGCAGAGGAAGACGCCCCTATCTATAAGGGGAAGGAAGCCCTCCTTGGGTGCCATTTAGGAAGTCGAAGAGGCAGCATCGTGATTCGCGCCTGTCTCATCAATCTGACGGCACAATCAGTAATGCAATGACGCGTGTAACCCCCGGCTCATTTCCCGTGGTAAGCAAGGCGCGACATTGATTACCTCGAGGAGTCGGAACGGCGCTGGGTAATGATCGAACGTCTCCCATCAGACTCTCTAGCTTCCGACCTCTAAAGGCTAGGGCCCCTCAGAAGTCACAAGCTAGGGGCAATTGTGTGGGGAGATTTTCAAGACACTAAGATTATGTTGATTTCGGTGATAAGATGTCAGTTAACGCGCCCATGTGCCACCAAAGGGCGGCTCGGCGTTGGTGTCAGAGCGTTGGCCGAGATCAGGACTACCCCAGCTGCACGATTTGATGTCGGCTACACCTTTTGGCCCCGACCAAAGAGGCCGGGTCGCCCATTGAAAAGCATGGTGATCGCCTCCCCACTTCTGCCACGTGGCTGAGCTCGGACACGTGCCAATGGAACAGATGGGCCATCCTTGCTGTCCACGATCTTCGCCAGATCCCTGACAAGGCGGCATCCAGCGGCTGTAGCCAAATCAGGGCAGAGCCCGAGGGTGGATCCGATGGGACCTCAACCGCCAAAGACCTAACATACGATCGGGTCCAACATGACATGCATTTAATGCGACGTGGGCTGATCGGACTAGCAATAAATGCTTTGTGGGCTATGATGGACCTTCATTTATTACTTCGTGGGCTAGCAAGATCGTTCCCATCAAATCTAGGGGCCCACTCCAAGATATCAGGTAGAGTCCTATATAAATTGGATGACATTCCATAACAAAGGTACGCAGACACACCCCCTCTTGAGCCGTTACTCTGCCTCTCCTCTTCCTCTTCCACCTCTGTTTAGTTCAAACACTAACTTAGGCATCGGAGAGCCTTGCGCCACTCAGGCCAGGGTCCTCTGGCCGTTTGTTCCTCCCCTTTCAGGCATTAAGGCAGCTGACCTTCATCTTACGTTTGGATAAGTCCTTCCAGGCACCTCATAATCTTGTGAGTTATAATTTTTGCACTTACAGGAATGATTAAATCTGTTTTGGTGAAATCCAATACCCTGATCTCTCTTTCTCTGATTAGTTTGTGTTAGATTTCCTTTGATATCATTTTAGTTATTAATTTCTTGATTAATCGTGGTTTTAAAATCCCTAGTGTGAAAACTGATTGAAGATTTTTGGATCTTGTTTTTACAAATCTCTGTCGATCGACCCGTATTTGCCATTATCTACTTAATAGAAAGTTGTGTGATTGCGGTTAATTAATTTGAGCACATCACCGGTAACGGCGCCGGTGAGAAAAAGTTTGGCTATGAAGGTTGATGGCCCACCAAGGGGAAGGGGTAGGCCAAAGAGGATGTGGATGGAGGTAGTAAAAATAGATATGAAGTGTAACTTATCTGAGGAATTGGCTCAAGATAGATCGGAATGGAGAAACAAAATTTGTACAGCCGACCCCCACTAGTTGGAACAATGCTTTGATGATAATGATGATGAGATGATGAGGTGCTTCCCTTAGAAGCCAATAAACATATCCACCTAAATTTGCGGAGATCAAATCTCATCATTGCACTCCATACTTTTTGCATCCTAGTACCTTATTTTATAAGATGATGAATTTTATGAGGAGCAAACAAAAACACTACAACATCCATCATTGAAGGCTGTTGACATCTGCTTTTACCAATCAATCCAAAACACTATCAGCTTCCCTGAAGACATAGCAGATAACATGGCCCATGAACATGTTTGAAATAGTCGAATGCAATTTTTATACAAAATGGAGTCAAAAATGAAAAAGAAAAAAAGGCTGATGGACACGTCTGACATGGGCGAACCAGCAATTTTATGGGAAATGGAGCGTTTGTGTTACATATGTTACTTTATTAGTAGTTGTGTAATCAATGCTTTGGGAATGGGAAGAAGCACCAAAAAGCAGAAGGAAAAGAGAGTATTACTAAGCTACAACAGTTTGCTCTTCAAAAATAGCATACTCTTTTAGTACATTAGTAACGTTTTTTTATTGAGATGGTGCATTAGGTGCAACAATCTCGGTGGTTGTCATCAGTTCTAAGGAAAATATTAGGCATTATCAGCCAATCTCAGAATGAAATAGATAGCATTTCCAAATGAGAAAGACCACCATATGCATAACATGTTGTGACGCAGTATAATTCTGCGTCAAAACATAAGGGAGGCCTAGACTCACGAAGTTGGGGATACAACTGCAGACAAAGACATTGTTGCTGAATCCTCCATCCTTTTTCTTGCTGCCCTAGAAAACCCACCCAGCTCCTTACTTCTAATGGAAATTAGTAAGTGGGGCTTGCAAAAGCTATAAATAGAGAAGGAAAAATGAGTGTTGGACGTCCATGAATATTCCCATTATTAGGATTCACGCCCAGCCCCTTTGGAGTGCAAGAGTTGTACGTTTTTTCCTCTCTTCCCACTTCTAGTTCCTCCCTAGAGTTCCTAGTAGTTTTCTCTTGGAGATCCCACCATCTTTTTGAGAAAATGAGAATCTGATATGCGTCATAGCGTGGAAGATCAAGAGGTCTTGGAGATTCGTATTTGATTAGTGAAAGTGTTTCATCATCAAAGAAATACGCAACTTCTCCATTAGAGTACAACCGAGCTCCAAAGGTATAATCCACTTCCTTGCATGTTGTAGATTATTATGGATGCTTGTTAGTTGCTGTTTCTATCTTCTAAATAGATTGTATTTACTGATCATGATGGCTGAGATTGAGGACATGGATCTTGGATTGGGTTTTATAGCCTTCTGGATAGTTGATCCCTGCGTCAAGTGGGTCAAAAGTTTTTTAAACCTATCCTAGAGGCCCACCCTATTTCCAACAATTGGTATCAGAGCCTTACCTCATCTCTAATCATGTTAGATCAGTAAGCTTGATCTAATCTTTGCATGAGATGCGAAGATGATAGATCAAGGGCTATGTATGGATCAGTTTTGATGGTTTTGCTTGGACAATTAGTAAATCCATGTTTGGATAGTCACAAAAGGATTTAACAATGATGGAATGATGGTAGGAAGCCATTGGGAGTCTTCAGAAGAGTTCTGGAGAAGTTTGGATACGAAATAGAAAAACCCAACATGCAGATTTCCGTCAGGTCGGTCGATCGAGCCCTCTGGCAGGTCGACCGAAGACACTGAGGCAGGTCGACCGAACCCTCTAGTAGCTCGACCCCCGCCGGGTGACAACCTCGGACCCCCTCTGCGTAGGGCAAGAATCATAGTAGTGGCAATATTTGGCATCCTATCTTTCCATTGTTGTTTGGTAACCTAGTTTTGTGAGTTGTTTTGCTAGTATGAGATACTAACATGCAGGTCATCATGTTCTCTCCATATGGCCCGCAAGTCTTTTACTTTCTTTTATTGTTGAATGTTTATTTTTGGCAAAATATAAAGGGCATCATGGTTTCCTTGGTTTCCCAGTTTAGGGCAAGGCATGGTAAAATTCCCTATGAGCCTTTTATTTCCATTAATAGATTATCATGTAAGTCTCATCGTAGAGACATAGGAATTTATGTGATTTTCTTAATTTGTAAATTCTGGCAATGTCTGAGACAAAGAAGGAAAGTGAAGTTGGACTCCTAATCAAAGATGTTTGAAGATTACCAAAGGTGTTTTGGAGCTTTCCAAAGAGTTTAAGGAATTCCAAATTTTTGGAAAGTCCAGCCGTCCAAGAAGTCTATTCCGTTTGGGCCATGTGGAGGAGAGGACTAGTTTCTAATTTTAGCATTTTCTATTTATAGTTGAATGCTTTATTTAGAATGTTTCCAAATCTGATCCAAACATAGCAAGTTACTAATATTAGTCAAATCAAATTAATTTTTGGAAAGAGTTCTAATTAGTGTTGATGACCCATGAGATGGACACATTGGTAACACTAATTTAAGAAACTGGACTTTCCATAAAATAACTTGACTTGGAACCAATCTTAGATTATATCATGAGATGATTTGATGATTCATATATTTATATATGTGGGCCTTAATACTTTAAAAGGAAATCCTCAATTCTAAAATATTAATGGGAGCGGGGCATTTAAATTGAGAAATCCCCATGGTTTTCCACCATAGGTCCATTGTAAGGAAAGTATTAGCCTCGCGCCACCAAGAGTGTGGCCGTTCCTTCGGAGGGCTCTTACTTGTCTGGTTTCTAGATATGGATCTCCTATGGATAGTGTTGGTGAGACGGGGTGGGGGCTTACTCCCCTGGGAGGAGCTGCTCACAACGGTTGTCATGCAATGCTAGTTGGTGGGTCACACTTAACTAAAATAATGATGTAGTATCCCCTAGGATTTGCCTCATGTATTTTAGAAACCAAAGCAAATCGGGAGTCATACATTATTTGGTATGAGATACCTAGATGATAATGAATGATGGGGATCATGGATAGTTAGTCTTAATTTCAATTCTGACGAACTTTGATCCGCACCAATCCAAGGACATTCGCACTCCCTTAGGAGGCATGCCCTAAGGGATTGGGATTCCGATGTATTATAAATTTAGTGCTTATGAGGATTCCCACATGAATTTGGTAGAATACTAAACCCTAATGTCATTTATATTATTTCATTGAATGTATGGTTATGTGCTTTAATTTATACAGCATGAATTCGAATACTTTCAACCCACTTGCGACCATCCTCAACCAGAACAAGTTGATGGGATCCAACTATGTAGACTGGAAAAGGAACCTGGATATTATCTTGACAGCTTCAAGTTACAAATATGTCCTTACTATACCCGCCCTTCCTGAGCCTGAGCCTGATGCACCACAGATTGTGAAAAACTTTTACACCAAGTGGACCAAAGACAATGAGATAGCCAGATGTTTTATTCAGGCATCCATGTCTACTGTTTTGCAAGAACAACATCAATCCTATAAGTCAGCATACGATATTATATCGAACTTAATGGAGATGTTTGCAGAACAGGTTAGGCCTGCTAGGCAGGCTGCTATAAAAGTGCTGATAGAGACAAAGATGGCTGAGAGAACCCCAGTACAAAAACATTTGTTACAAATGAAGTTGGCATTGAATGAGTTAGATGTACTAGGGACTACGTTTGATACAGAATCGCAGATCGACATGATCATTCAATCACTACCGGACTCATTCAAACATTTCGAGATCAATTATAATAAATTGGAAATGACCATAGCTGAGCTGTCTCGCCAGCTGGTAGTGTTTGAGGAAATCATGAAGGAAAGACCAACTGCCCTCATGACAGAAAAGTCATTTGCTAAGTCTAAACCGAAAGTCAAAGACCAGGATAGCAAAAGGAAATCAGTCATCAAAGGTCCTAAGGTGGAGTATGGTTCCACTAGTGGTGTGGCCAAGGTCAAGGATACGGGAGCAAAAGGAAAGTGTTTCCACTGTGGTATGACAGGACATTGGAAGAGGAATTGTCCACGATTTCTGTCAAAAGAAAAGACCTCAGGTATGATTGAGTCACTTGTTTCTAAAGTTAGTTTTGCAACTAGTACTTCAGAATCTTGGTTTGTAGACTTCGGTGCAACTAATTACATCAGTAATATGTTGTAGGAGTTACAGGTAACCAGGAGGATAAATGACGGGGAAATCAGTATAAACCTGGGAGCGGAAGCCAAGGCAGAAGCAGTGTCAGTAGGAGTAGTAACTTAGTTGCTTTCAAATATTAAGTTGATTTTGTTAGATACATTATATGTACCATTTTAAGACGGAATTTTAATTTCTAGTATGATGAATAAGAGTTATTCTGTTACTTTTGGTAATTAAATTGTCTTAAAGAAGAGCAGTACTCTTATATATTCTGACATGGTAATCAATGGATTTTATTTGTTAACTCCCACAATGTATGAGATACATGACACTGATGTTAATAATAGACCATCATTAAAGAGGTAGTCACCTTCATCTAATCCAACAAACTTTGGCACCCAAGAGGCTAGGTCATATAAACCTAAACAGGATTGACAGGCTAGTGAAAGATGGTATCTTGCCTTCATTGGTGGTAGAACCAATGCCTGTCTGCAAATCCTGTCTGGAAGGCAAAATGACCAAAAGACCCTTATTTATCTAAGGGCAGTGGGGCCAAAGATTTATTGGAGTTAGTGTATACTGATGTGTGTGGACCCATAATATTAGAACGAGAGATTGATATGAGTATTTCATCACTTTCACCGATGATTACTCAAGATATGGATACATATACCTTATGCACCGCAAGTCCGAGATTTTTGAATAGTTCAAAGAGTTTCGAGCGGAAGCGGAAAAGCAATTAAGTAAAAGTATAAATACTCTTCGATGAGATCGATGAGGCGAATATCTCTCCCCTAATTTTATGGGATACTTATCAGAAAATGGGATTTGATCCCAGAAGTCTGCTCCTGGTTTGCCTCAACAGAAAGGAGTAGCAGAAAGAAGGAACAAGACTCTTTTAGATATGATCAAGTCTATAATTGAGTTTTTACGGATTACCTATATTTTGGGATATGAAACTGAAATATATATACTAAACCTCATTCCATCTAAGTCTATACTTGAGACTCCCAGGGAGTTATGGACAGGGCGAAAGCCTAGTCTACAACGTTTTCAGGGTTGTCCAGCACACGTGCTGAAGGATAAGACGGATTAGTTGGAATCGAAGTTGGAAGTATATATGTTTATATTCTATCCCAAAAGGAACTAAAGGTTGGTTGCTCTATAATCCCAGAGAGCAAAAGTGCTTCACAGCACCAATGCGGTTTTCTAGAGGGAGATTATAAGATTAATTGGAAATCTTTAGAAATGGTTATCTTGGAAGAAACTCAAGAGAGATCAATTCCAAATCCAAGAATAACCAAACTTTAAGAAAATCCACCCATACCAGACCCAGTAGTTACACCAGTGCCTTGTCGTAGTGGGAGTATTGTCAGGACCCTTGACAAGTTCTCGGTCTAGGGAAAGTCTTACGAGGCAATCCCGGAAGAACCTGAACAAGATCCCTGTAACTATGATAAAGTAGTTAATGACATAGTTTCGGGACGTTGGTTAGATGCTATGAAAGCTGAGGTGGAGTCTTTGTACTCTAATCAGGTCTGGATACTTGTGGACTTGCCTGCCAATAGCAAACCTATTGGGTGCAAGTGAGTCTACAAGAGAAAAAGAGAGCCAGATGGAAGACTTCCATCTGGGTACTCTTATCCATTGCGGTTCATCTCGGTGACAAGATTTGGCAAATGGATGTCAAGACAGCGTCTCACGACGACAATCTTGAGGAAAACATCTATATGATGTAACCAGATGGTTCTATAGCTAATAACCAAGTGTGAAGAGTTTGCAGGCTGCATAAGTCCATTTATGGATTCAAGCAGATATCCCGAAACAGGAACATCCATATTGACAAAGAAATCAAGTCACTTGATTTTTGTCAGTATCCGGATAAGTCATGTGTAAATGAAAAGTCAAGTAGGCAGGGTAGTTTTTTCTGATATTATATGTCGACGACGTCCTTCTCCCATGGAGTGACATAGGGATATCGTCAACAGTAAAAGTTTTGGTTGGCTAAGACTTTTGATAATAAAGGACTTTGGAAAAAGCCAGGTACATCCTAGGAATCAATTTCCATTGAGACTGGAAAAATAGGATGATAGGCTTATCCCAATGATGTGTACACAGATAAGGTTCTGCTACGGTAAGCTATGCTTTGTACTAGATCGGATATCTGTCACGCAGTACGCCTAGTCAGCAGATATAAGTCTAGCCCATGTCCTTATTTTGAACTACTGTAAGATGTATTCTCAAATACTTGAGAAGGACTAGAGATCACATGTTGAGTTACAGCAGTGATGAGTTGATTCCAGTCAGTTACATAGATACTGACTTCTAGTCAGATCAGGATTCCAGGAAATCAACTTCTGGGTATGTGTTTATGCTGTAACTGCTTGAGAAGCAACTACGGAAGCAGATTGGCTAAAAAGATTCCTTATGGAACTTGGAATGGTACTTTTGGCAGGACAGCCGCTCACAGTTTACTGTGATAACAGTAGGGCAGTCCCTAAGTCCAAATAACCCAAGAGCCAAAAAGCATGTACAGAGGAAGTTATACATGGTTAGATAAATTGTGCAGAGAGGCGATGTACGATCACCAAGATAGCCTCTGCAGACAATCTGGTAGATCCATTTACTAAGCCTTTGACTACCAAAGTCTTTGAGCTATAAGTAGACGGGATGTGCGTGAGATGCAACTCTAATTGGCATTGAGCCCAAGTGGGAGATTGTTAGTTTTATGGACTCAATCCAGTAGATGATATAATAAATTGATTAAATTCTTTATTTATTCATATATTCATGCTTACTTTTCATGAGATGAATGGTAATTTATTATATACTTGCACATAACTAATACGAATGACATGATGGTTCATGAGATGAACCGGGGTCCACAAGTATATTAGATGTAACACATGTGTATGGATGAGATCCACATACGGGAGAAATGTGTGGCAAATCTTATACTTAAATATCTTCACAACCAGTGTTGAGACTGGACATCTCATACTGACAAGGTTGCAGTACTTTGATCACTATGAGATAGTGTGATTTGTCTCGATCATCAGAATGTAAGATTTTGGATCATAGTACTGGTACATTGGATGTATTGAAGGACCATGAGAAGCACCTAATAAACACTGTCTTTACTTTAAGGTCTGCTCTCATAATTCCCTAGCAATAGGCTCTCAATCTTGAGACATTAATGAACTCAAGTTTCTATCTATTCATTTGCTTTGAGTCACCAATGAGTGAGGTCAACTGTAGGTCAACAACTCGGTGATTTGGGTACGTGGTAGTAGATCTATAGGAACATTCAATGGTCAAGATGGAATCTATCTCTAATATCCCCTTGTGCCAATTAATGGATTTATCATTGGTAAGTGCACACCCATTCCGATTAAGAGTTAATTGGAAAGGTACCTATGATCATTATAATTAATTGGGGCTCAAGGATAATAAGATATGGATTTAGTTTGGAAGACAGGTCCAATTGATCCATGGATATTGATAGAGGGGTCTACTTGTGGTAATGTGGAAGTTTAGGGTCTTCTATGTAATATTCCTAAGACTGGAGTTCAATTGCATTTATATAGTGGAGTTATTTGCAATTAACTGTGGGCCCAGATTACACATGAGATGTGGGGTCGCGTGTCCCAGTTGGAGCCAGCTTTCTAAGGAATCCCTAGTGGTCCCCACGCTAGCCCAATTATTAGAAAGTATCTAATTCTAGTTGAACTCTAGAAGGAAAGTTACTATTTCTATTTGAAGTGAGACTTCTAATAGTGGTAATAGTATACTTACTAATTTTAGTAGAAGTGAGACTTCTATTTTAATTAGAAAGGAATTGGAAAGTTACTAATCATATTTGAAGTGAGACTTCTAATTATGATATGGTAAGTTCCTAATTAATGGAATTGAGACTTCTATTTTAATTGAGAAGAGATAGTTACTAGTTATTTGGAAGTAAGACTTCTAATGGAAATTAGTAAGTGGGGCTTGCAAAAGCTATAAATAGAGAAGGAAAAAGGAGTGTTGGACGTCCATGAATAGTCCCATTATTGGGATTCACGCCCAGCCCCTTTGGAGTGCAAGAGTTGCACGTTTTTTCCTCTCTTCCCTCTTCTAATTCTCTTTCTAGTTCCTCCCTAGAGTTCATAGTAGTTTTCTCTTGGAGATCCCACCATCTTCTTGAGAAAAGGAGAATCTAATACGGGTCATAGCGTGGAAGATCAAGAGCTCTTGGAGATTCCTATTTGATTAGTGAAAGCGTTTCATCATCAAAGAAAGACGCAACTTCTCCATTAGAACACAACCGAGCTCCAAAGGTATAATCCACTTCCTTGCATGTTGTAGATTATTATGGATGCTTATTAGTTGTTGTTTCTATCTTCTAGATAGATTGTATTTCCAGATCAAGATGGCTGAGATTGAGGACATGGATCTTGGATTGGGTTTTATAGCCTTCTGGATAGTTGATCCCTGCGTCAAGTGGGTCAAAAGTTTTTGAAACCTATCCTTGAGGCCCACTCTATTTCCAACACTTTTGTCTAGCGGCATGTTTTTTAATTTCTTCAATTGTCTTTCCAGCTAAATACTATAGAACATACCATGCCCGTATTAAGTAAAATGAATGAAATCGATGAAATGAGTAGAGACAAACAAAATGAAAGGAAATAAAGCAAACTGTAAAGATGAAGAAGCTCCATAAAGAATAATTTAGAAATTATGATGTGCATTAAGACTGCTAAATCATTCAATATATATATATATATATTTATATTGCTAGATGTGACAAAGCATTTAAAGGCAGAAGAAGATAAAGCTAATACTGAACGTTAACACAAATTTGTATAAAATTTGCATATTTTAATAATAATTCTAGATATTCTTTTTTGAATGGTAAAATTCTAAAATATTTTGTTTTAGAGAGACAACGAATAATTTAGAAATTATGATGTACATTAATACTGCTAGATCATTCAAAAAAATTATTTATATTGCTAGATGAGACAAAGCATTTAAAGGCAGAAGAAGATAAAGCTAATACCGAACGTTAACAACACAAATTTGTATAAAATTTGCATATATTAAGAATAATTCTAGAAATTCTTTTTTGAATGGTAAAATTCTAAAATCTTTTGTTTTGGTGAGACAAAAATATACATTAATGAAGTAAAAACTGGATAGAATAGAAGAAGGGTGGAAATGATTCAGTTTAAGGAAAAGCAGCAGGAAGAGATTTGCTCGGGGTAATGATTTAGTAAAGGTCTTAAAGGATAATATGCATGAGCATACTATGCTGGATCGTATCCATAGCAAACTACAGTGGGATGGCTGAGGTCTAGGTCTTCCTCCTTTAGGAAGGTGGTCAACACCTTCATTCCCAAGTCCAACAGAAGAGACAGGGAGTTATTTCAAGATTGTCCATTTTACAGAAAAGAGACTAGCCATGAAGTTTATTGAAGCCTTGAATGCAAGTAGTTGTAAAGACAGAGATAATGTAGGTACCAGTATTGTGAGCCTTTGAAGCAATAAATTGATGGGCCTAGACCTATGGGTCCAATTCATAAAACTGTTATATTAGATAAGGCTCTCATGCAAAGTGGTTAGGATTAAGATAATCCCTTGTAGTTAGAGTTGCTTATCCTCTTGTACGATGATTATAAATAGAATGGTTGGCAGCCAAAAGCAAGATCGGAGAATTCCCTCTCTCTCTCCCTCACTTTTGTAATATGGTATTAGAGCTTGATGGAAGCAAGATCGACTGACTTCTTCAGGCAAGGGGACTCCTTCGACCATTCCTCGCCCTCCTTGGGCTCTCAGCAGTATCCATATCAACGAGCTCCGAGAGCTTGTTCTGGTAATTCGCATCACTGGCAGTGAAGAGACCATCAAAAGAACCATTGCTCGCAATCAATTAATCAAAGGCGACAAGACTCATGACTGAAACAACCATTTCTCAACTGCAACTCTAGGCCAAATTTGAGAAGAAGTTGTCTTCTTGGAAACGCCAATATTTATCTTTGGGCGGAAGGATCACATTGATAAAAGCTTGCTTATCAAACATTCCGGTGTACTATATGTCGCTTTTCAAGATGCCGAAGGCGGTGGTGGAAAGACTAGACCGTATTCGTAGGAACTTTTCTTGGGAGGGAAAAAGTAATAAGAAGAGTATGCATTTAATGAAGTGGAGTGAGGTGATTAAACCAAAGTGGTGTGGGGGTCTAGGCCTTGGTAATTTGGAGTATAAAAATATGGCTTTATTAGTGAAGTGGTGGTGGAGGTTTGGAGATGAGAGGGAGGCTCTTTGGAGGAAGGTCATTGCTGACAAGTATGGGGTGGACAATTCGGGGTGGTGGCTCAATCTGGGTCATAGGTCTCGTAGATCGAGTTTGTGGGGTGCAATTGCTTCAGTTGGGGATTCGTCTTCTGCAAGTGGGGAAGTGTTATCCAAAGGGGTGGGTTTTGTGGTCGGGGATGGGAGGGTTCTTAGGTTTTGATTGGATGATTGGGTTGAGGTGGGTCCCTTATGTGATTTGTTTCCAAGGGTCTTTAGAGTAGTGTCCAATAAAGAGTCTGTTGTTAATGATTGTTATGAGGTGAGGGATGGTTGTACGTTGTGGGGTGTAACCTTTAGAAGAAGTCTTCGTTTGTCTGAGGATGTCCAGTATGGGGAGTTGTTGAGTCTTCTCTCTAACTTTTTTTTTTTGTGCAGGAATTCTAAGGATTTTAGGATTTGGAAGCAATCCATATCCGGAGAATTCTCGATGAAAGCCTTCTACTCAGCTTTGAAGGGGAACCATCTCCCTAGAGCTCCTTCTTCCCTTATTTGGACGGGTTTGGTTCCTCCCCGAGTGGAGGCTTTTTGTTGGTTAGCAGTGACAGCTAAGATCTCAACAGCGGATAACTTGAGGAGAAGAGGATTGACATCATCCACAATCAATGACACTTGTGTGATGTGTCATAAGGAGTTGGAGTCGGTGAACCATCTTCTTCTTCATTGTGAGTTTACTCCCAGTGTCCGGGGCCATTTTATTGGTAGGGGTGGTGTAGATTGGTGCTGTCCTGGGACCATTGCTGATGTGGCAGAGTCTTGGTTGGGAGGTTGTTTTGTTGGATGCGGACGTATTCTTTGGAAGATAACTCCATTTGCTATTTTGTGGTCCATTTGGAAGGAAAGAAATGATAGAATTTTTAGGGGGTCCTCCTCAACTTCTGCGGAATTGATTTCTAAAATCACTTTAACGATCTCGAAGTGGGCTTTGGGTAGAAAGGAATTCTCTAATTTTTGTCTTCATGACATTCTTATTAATTGGGAATCATGTATGGGGTGTGGCCCAGTCAAAGTAAGAAAATCTATTCTTTGGTCTCCTCCTCCTATTGGTTTGTTTAAATTCAATGTTGATGGAGCCGCAAGAGGGAAGCCTGGACCAGCTGGTATTGGAGGGGTGCTTCGAAATTGCAATGGGGATGTTTTATTTATGTTCTCCAAATATGTGGGGGTTTGTGACTCTAATGAAGCTGAGGTTTTAGCTATTCTCGAGTCTCTTCGATGTTTTGCGAGGTATTACCAAGGCAATCTTATTGTGGAGAGTGATTCTTCTAATGCAGTGAGTTGGGTTTCGAAAAAAAAAGCTTATCCATGGAAATTTCAGTTTTCTTCAATGAAATTTGGGTATTATCCACCTCCATTAATGTTAGTTTTCAGAATAAGAGTAGGTCATCAAACAGTATGGCGGACGCTTTAGCTAAGCAAGGTGTTGAGAGAGTTTTCCCTTGGGAGGGTTTTATTATGTAGTTGTGGTGCGAAGGGGTACATTACTCTAGTACCTATGTGTTTCTTTCCCCCTTTTTTTCTTATCTTCTTGTACTCTTTGTTTGTATTCTATTATCTTTTAATATAAGTTATTGTTACCGATAAAAAAAAAATCTTTAGGCTTTCAGTTTTCTAATTCTCTCACAATGAGATATCTCTCCTCTTTTACGTTCAGAATTTAAGGTTCATTCGTGGCCGAAAACTCTCTTCATTTGTGGTGGGCCACTCTTACTCATTAGAGGCTACTTCGGTACACATCTGGCTTCTTCATCTTAGCGTTTGATTCCCCATATCTTGTTTCATTGAGTCACAATGATTTAACGGCCCTTGCAATAGTACTGCTCATTTTCATTGGGATCTGGTTCGTCTGCCCCTGTGGAGATTTTGCCGATCTTTTTCATATATTTTCAGAATCCTTTGATGAGGATTTTCAATCATTCCAGTTCTGCACCTTTCCCAATTCGTTTTTCATCAATTCAATGATCTGTTTCATTGGCGCCTTCGTACTTAACTAGTTTATCTTCATCAATATTAAGGCTGATCTAAGATTCGTTGTATTTCAAATTCATTATGAGCATTCTAGTACAATATAGGAGGCGCCCAAGCCATAATTTTTACATTTCCTTCATTATCTCCATTTCTTTTGAGAGGACCTAGTGGCTTCTAAAAAGAAAGAAATTCTACCAATAAAGTTAAAAAAAATTAATATTTCACCATGGTCTTCCCATTTTTACCATTTTTTGTCTAGCAAAAGCTATCTATATTACTAAAGGGATGTACTCTTCCTCACATAAAGACACCTGGCGCAACCTCAAGCTTTTTGCAATGCCATTTCTGGAGTTGCCCTTATCCCTAAAATCTCTATATCTATTACACACTCAAAAGACCTAAAATCTCTCCATGAAGAATCATCTTCCACTCAAAAGCCTAAAACTTCTCCATGAGATCCCTAAATAAGCCAACACACCAGATGTGCTAAATTTATATCAATCAATTCATGGGTCCCGGCCCACATCATTTGATTTTATGGAGGGTTAGAATAAAGATGGAGGACCCCATTCATTTGGGTCTCACTTAAAAATATTTAGTCAATTTGTTAGGTCTATGATCATTTGATCTTTCTTAATCAATTCATGGGTCCCATCCCGCGTAATTTGATTTTATGGACGGTTAGAATAGAGATGGTGGACCCCATTCATTTGGGGGGTTCCACTTAAATATGTTAGGTTTGGTCAATTTGTGAGGTCTATGATCATTTGACCTTTATCAAGCAATTCATGGGTCCCAGCCAGCATCATATGGTTTTATGAACGGTTAGAATATAGATGGTGGACTCCATTCATCTTTGGGGTCCCACTTAAATAAATTAGGTTTGTTCATTTTATGAGGTCTATGATCATTTGAACTTTATCAATCAATTCATGGGTCCCGGCCTGCATCATATGATTTTATGGACGGTTAGAATAGAGATGGTGGACTCCATTCATCTGGGTCCCACTTTAAAATATTTGGTCAATTTGTTAGGTCTATGATCATTTGATCATTTGATCTTTCTTAATCAATTCATGGGTCCCATCCCGCATAATTTGATTTTATGGACGGTTAGAATAGAGATGGTGGACCCCATTCATTTGGGGGGTTCCACTTAAATATGTTAGGTTTGGTCAATTTGTGAGGTCTATGATCATTTGATCATTTGACCTTTATCAATCAATTCATGGGTCCCAGCCCGCATCATATGGTTTTATGAACGGTTAGAATATAGATGGTGGACTCCATTCATCTTTGGGGTCCCACTTAAATAAATTAGGTTTGTTCATTTTATGAGGTCTATGATCATTTGAACTTTATCAATCAATTCATGGGTCCCGGCCCGCATCATATGATTTTATGGACGGTTAGAATAGAGATGGTGGACTCCATTCATCTGGGTCCCACTTAAATACATTAGGTCAATTTGTTAGGTCTACGATCATTTGATCATTTGATCTTTCTTAATCAATTCATGGGTCCCATCCCGCATAATATGGTTTTATGGATGGTTAGAATATAGATGGTGGACCCCATTCATCTTGGAGGTCCCACTTAAATAGGTTAGGTTTGGTCAATTTGAGAGGTCTATGATCATTTGATCTTTATCAATCAATTAATGGGTCCCAGCCCGCATCATATGATTTTATGAACGGTTAGAATAAAGGTGATAGACCCCATTCATCTTGGTCCCACTTAAATATATTAGGTCAATTTGTTAGGTCTATGATCATTTGATCTTTCTTAATCAATTCATGCCTCACCTAAAAATAATAAAACATTTGGAAAAAAACATAAAGATCAAATTAGCAAAAAAAAAAAGGACTCACAAGTTTACTAATTAATAAATTTATTAAAAATAATTCATATCAGTCTGTGCATTTGGTGGTTTCGTGGTTATCCACGGGTTTTTGCTAGTTCAAGCTACTTAGATGGGAGCATACCAGTCCCTACAGATGAGAAAGCCCTGGTTAAATGGAACCAAAATAATTCCAAAGTGCTTACTTGGATTCTTAATTAAGTCGAACCCAACATTGGATTATCCCGTAATTCCTTGAAGAAGCCATCAGATATGTGCCCTCATTTGAAGTGATATAAACCAAGTAAATAAAGCCCAAAAGTTTTATCTTGACACTGAGTTCACTAAATATACTAAAGAGGATAACTCGGTACAAGAATATTACAGGGGCTTCCTCACCCTCTGGACCGAAAGGGACTTCATCTTATTACAGTTGGAGGTCAACGATCATGCAGGCTTCATCTTTATGAGGAAGCTTCTGGGGCTTAAAGCACAAATAATATGGCTTTCCAGATCCTTCTGAATACACTGAAGAGGATGAAATGCTCAAAGCTTCATATACTGATACTCTGTTCCTTGTTTGGTTTGGTACTTTGGTTGATGTCATTTTTTATTTTTCTTAATAAAATAAATATATGTACATGTACAGTAGTGATCCTATGGATGCGCCCATATGCTCCTCAATCCTCATTGTGGAGGCCCACATGGGGATGGGACTGGGGCCCACCCATGTACAAAAAATGAACCCCGTTTAATCAAACTAACCCCTCAATCAATGGCCCACAATTTTTCACACAATCGATCCAGCAGTCCAATCCATTCGGATGGATGTAAACCCCATGGATCCGGTATAATTTTCTCTGTGTCTAGGCATTTTGAAAAGAGAAATGCCCCATGCGTTTGATGAATCGGTCAAGAATGAGGTGTACTTGTCTGGAAAAAGAGGAAAGCAAAAGCAAAAGCAAATGGCTTAAATGGCTCTCTCTCTCTCTCAAGGCTAATGTATGGCTCCTACTTTTTTCTCTCCTAATTTATTACTGAAATTCTTTCCTAAAAAAGGGAGACAAAATTGTCAACACACTCCTTGATGTGCCCACTTATCCAAACCAATCAAAATTCATGGTTATCTCTTCAATGCCGCCCACTAATTAAACAAGGCTCATTTCCAATTCTTTCTTTTAAAAGGGAAACAAAATTGTCTACACACTCCTTGATATGCCCTCCTATCCAAACCAATCAAAATCCATGGCTCCCTTTTCAAGGGGGGCCACTTATGAAAATCAAATGTATTAAAACTACCCACCATTAGATTGATTTCTATACGAAACTTGACAAATAGAGGGCCCACCTAGTGATATCCACCATCGTGGATCTTTTCACCAAATGTGTAGGGCCCACATACATTCACCTTATACTCTCGCGGTTCCTATTACAATTTACACTTGGTGAGATCCACCATCGTAATGGTTCTTTGATGCCTTAAATGTCCCTATTAAATGTCCAGCTACTTTGAAGGTACAGTTATTAATGCACCGAAAAAACAATGCTGGTGTTTTCTATTGGATCGTTACACTGGGGCCAAAATGCCCTTTTATATATATATATGGAGATGCTTCTATGAGAGCATTTCTCACCTTGTTATGAGAGATAAGGTGGGGGCCCTCATATTTTAAGTTGTTAGCATTGGATATGGATGTGAGAGCTCCCACCTTATCTCTCATATTAAGGTGAAAGATGCTCTCATTTCAGGGAGTCCTTGAAATCCCCCATCCCCATCCCCATGTGGGTCCCCAGGTGGGCCCCACCACATACTTGAGCTTACCTTATCCTAAGCTCAAGCTTAGGATAAAATTCTGTAAGCTCACGCTTGTGGGGCCCACCCTTGGTCCATCCAAATAGACCAAAATACAACCCCCCAGAAATGCACACGTCCACCAACTTTTGGTCAAATCCGAATTTATTGGACCGTTGGATCGACTGTGTACCATTCCGAATGGACTATTGACCATTAAACTTTTGGGGCCTAAATGAAGATGATAGAAATCACGGTTGGAGCTGATTTTTTGCAAAGAGAAGGGTCTCAGGGAGTCCTTGAAATTCCCCATCCCCATCCCCATGTGGGTCCCCAGGTGGGCCCCACCACATACTTTAGCTTACCTTATCCTAAGGCCCTTGCCCATAAAAAATATATATATGTATATATAGGGAGATGCTCCTATGAGAGCATCTCTCACCTTATCTCTCATAGGAGCATCTCCCATATATATATATATATATATATGGAAAATATTCAAGTGCATCCATCCCTCACCATTTTTGGTGAGGGACACCCCCCTTTGGAAAGTGTCAAGTACAATACAATTTGTACTTGACACTTTCCAAAGGGGGGTGTCCCTCACCAAAAATGGTGAGGGATGGATGCACTTGAATACTTCCCTATATATATATACACACAGCAAGAAGATAGTTGTTTTGGGCTGCTACTTTTATTTTAAGTAACACCAAAGATTTATTCAAAAATTCAAAATTTACACTATGGTCCTCTAATCCAAGTGCAAAGATCAAAACGAGAACTCCTTCCTATGTTAGATTAGCAGATACCTCATCGGCTTCTCAACCATATGGTTTAACATGGTGGAATAAAAAAACGAATGACAAAATGTCATTTGCTAAAAATGAAAGCTGGGACGTTCCCACTCTTTCGGCAGAAAAAATCTATTTGTCTACTAAAATTACATGTACTTCAGGTGATCAGATCACTTTATGGGGTAAGATCCAAAATGATATTTATCTTGAGCCTCATTTTCTGATGAGTTTGTGTGGATCCTGGAGGAGCATGGAAATTTTACTTTAAAGTCAGCATACGCTATGGTTATGAATCTCAGTTCCCGGGATGCTATTCCTTGGGGGGGACTATGTGTGGTTTAAAGGATGCATTAAGAAACTTTCCATTTGTACTTGGATGGGGTTCTTGGGATGCCTTAAGACGAAAAGCTTTCTTATCTCAAGGAATGTTAATTAGGGTGGAACAAAATTCAAAAGGGATGACTACCCTTTGGAAGCTCATGCATCTTTACTGCATTCATCTGGCATATTTGGAGAGAAAAAAAATGCTCGTATTTTCTGAAATGTTCGTCGAGGAGCTGATCATGTGATTAGAGATATCATTTAGATGGTGTATAGCAGGTGCATGTTCCTAGGCTTTCAAGTTCCAAGCAATATTGAGAGTGTAGGTGCAGAAAATAACGACCCACAATAACTGGGGAGCCTTAGAGGACTTATCCAACGTGGTGATGACTAGGTACCGTCCGGAAGCCAGAAAGAGAAGAGCAAACAGTCAGAGGACCCTGGCCTGGGCGGCGCAAGGCTCTCCGATGCCAAAGTCTGTGAATGAACTGGAACAATGGAAGGAGAGGAAGAAGAGAGGCAGAGTAACAGCTCTGCGGGTTGAATTGTGCGTACCTTGCATGTGGTATGAAGCTCTATTTATAGAGGCTTGGGTCGTATCTTTGGAGGATATCTTGGTGTGGGTCCCATGATTCGACTGGGAAATCATGATCAGCCCACAAAGTAATAAATGTGGTCCAATCCAGCCCACTCTGCATTTAATGCCAGTCGGATCAGCCCACATCGCATTAAATGCGCGTCTTGTTGGGCCAGATTGTGTTGGGTGCCTTTGACGGTTGGGGTACCATCGGATCCGCCCTCGGGCCTTGCCCTGATGTGGCTTCAGCCGCTGGATGCCGCCCTGTCAGGGATCTGGCGAAGATTGTGGACGGCGGGATGTCGCATCTGTCTCACTGGCTCGCGCCCCTATTCCTCCACATGCCTGATGACGTGGGGGATGAGGGGCGCAAGTGGAGGTTCCTTCTTGCTTCGGCTCTCGTCCCGGCTCCTTCAGCCGAGGTGGAGCTCTCAGCGGAGATGAGCACATGGGGTAGCCGAGCTCGGCGCTAGCGGCCCGGAGCTGTTTGATTTCGGCTGAGGCCTCTGCCCTAGTAGCCAGGGTGAGTTTGGTGCCACGTGGATGGCACGCGGATAGCGCGTGAGAATGCTTAGTCTCATCTGATGGCTGTGATTAGCGTAATCCTGTAGTTCTGGAAATCTCCCCACACAATTGCCCCTAGCTTTTGACCTCTTAATCGTCCTAGCCTTTAGTGGTCGAAAGTTAGAAAAATCCGTCTGGGGATGCGACGATCATTGCCTGGTGTCGTTTCAACTTTTCTGAAGCAATAAATGCTCTGCCCTGTCTGTCCTGGGAAGCGAGTCGACGGCTACACGCATAGCCTCTTCACCGATTGCGCTGTCTTATTGATGGAACGGGCGCGGATCGCGAAATCCGTCCTTTCGAATTTCGAAAGTAGAGCGCGCCGAGGGTTCCCTTTCCATAAATAGGGTCGTCTTCTTCCTTTCATTTTTCTGATTTCTTTTTGCCTTTGCCTTCACCTCTGATTTCCGCTCTACTGCTCGAGATCTCCCTAGCGAGGACGACCTTAGGACGTGTCTGGATCTGTTCTTGAGTCGCCCCTTTGTCTCTGTAAGTTGCTTCGCGCCTCTGTCTAGTTTTTTCTTGGGGTTTCGCGACTTCTAGGGTTTTAACTTTGCTGTCACCCTTCTTAGACATGGGCACCCCTAGGTTTGATTTAGATACTGAAGAGGGCATAGCCAGATTTAGGGCCGCTTTCAATATTCCAGAGGGAGTCCTTCTCAAGCCGGCGGACTCCGTCAATTATGCCACGATGTGCTGGTCCTGCGGTTGGATGCCGTTCCGTCTGATCTCCGTGATCGAGGGCGGGGTCAGATTTCCTCTGCACCCCTTGCTTAGGGCCTGCCTTAGTACCTGGTCCATTATCCCGTGCCAGCTGATGCCCAATGGCTACAAGGTCATCATGGGCACGGCGAAGCTGAATGAGATTTTGGGAACCGACCTGGGTGTCCACGATATCGAGGATACCTATGATATCTGCAAGGCTAGGGAAGGGAAATACTATCTCCGGGTGAAGCCGCAGCGGAGAGGCTTCGTCCTGGCCTTGGAGGATTCGGGTAAGAATGCTGAGGAAACTTTCTTCTGTGTGTCGGGGGACTAGGAGTTCGGCGCTGGCGAGAGCAGGAGGCTGATGGTCCCACGTCGCCCCGGGACAGTCCCAAGTAAACACCGCTTCTTTTCTCTTACTCGCTTTGCTTGATCTCGATGATGCCGGGCTGACATTCTTACTGTTTGATTCTGTTGTGCAGAGGCAGGCGCGAGGCGACGCTGAGCTGCGAGTGAAGGCTGGAGGAGGAACGTCGACGACATCAATAAGGTGGAAAGATACAAGGGGCACGAAACCAGGTCGGCTTGGAAGCTGCTCGGGTATACGCCGAGGTACCGCGGCCACTACAGGAGAACCGGAGTAGCCGAGGTGGACGAGGCGCACCCTGATCGTTCTACCGTCTCCGTTGCAGTGCCTGCCAGGATCCCTTTGACCGATCCTGCTGCGAGCCGAGCTGCGTCTGGCGCCGAGGCGTCCACCTCTAGTTCGGAGCCACCGAACCTGACGCAGATAGTGGACGCTTATTCTTCCGATCGGGAAGAAGATATGGAGGGAAGCTCGAGGGCGCCAGTTGTTAAGGATCTGGCGGCCAAGTTCAGGCGGGGGTCTTCCTCCTCTGTGACGCCATCATCCGCCAGTACCCGCGCAGCTTCGGGCTCGGGGGGTGCTGGCGCTACTTCTGCTCCTGCTCCTGCTCCGAGCGAGGGAGTCCGGCGATGTTCGCCAGATCGCCCGAGGGAGGGGTCCCCGCCCAGGAAGAAGTCCAAGGCAGGGGAGAAAGATTCGGGGGCTGAACAGCCTCCGAAGGGTAAAACCCCTGCGCGGGCCCCCGGAGTCAAGGCTCCAACTGAGAAGAGTGCGCCGGTCAGCAAGTCGACCGGTGGGACGACCCGCGAGCTCACCATCTCGGTAGGGCAAGGGTCTGGATCGGCTTCCGGACCTCGAACTGCCCCAGCGCCATGGAGACCGAGGATGGAGACGCAACCCGGTAAGCCTCTGAACGTCGAGGACCGGCTGATGGGGAACGCCGACGTCATCGGAGCTCTCGCCAAGGTATGCGCTCTGCCACGAGACATGGAGACGCACGAGAGGTTCGACAACGAGAGCCTGATGGTCTCGGCGATCCAGGCTAACCTTCTGGTAAGTGTTTTCAGCGCTCTTCTTCAAGTGGTTTAGCACGACTGCTTCTGAATGATTCATTTTTTTCCCTTTGCAGAATGTGCAGAGGCTCCTGACCGTGGTGGGGAGGAGTGATAGGAACGCCGCGAGGGTCACTCAGCTGGAGTCTGAGAGGGAAGAGCTGAAGAAGGAGCTAGAAGAGCTGACGAAGGGAATGGAGGGGTAGAAGAAGGCCAGCACTGAAGAGACTGCTCGGCTGGCGTCGGCTCTGGCCGATGTTGCCGAACTCACGTCGAGAGCTAATCATCTGAAAGGCGAGGTCTGGGCGAGGAACAAGAGGACCGTCGAGCTGGAGTCGGAACTGGCCAGATCAAAGTCTGAATCGGTGGCCGAGGGGACGCGGTTGTGCGGGGAAGTGCTGGCCGGGCGCGCTGAAAGAGAAAAGCTGAAGACGGCGAACGCCGAGCTGGAAAAGGAGAAGGCCTCTCTTCTGTCCGAGGCCCAATCCGCTTTCCAGAATGGGGTGGACCACGCCACAGAACTGTATGAGAAGCAGGTGGAGGAGATCACCTCCATTCTGTTCGAGGAAGGATGCCTGGCCGCACTGAGGCGCGCGGGGGTCCCTGAAGACCACCATGTTTATCGGGACCTGCCGAAGTACTCGGACCCAGCTCCTGAACCGAGCCCCGCTCCTTTGGCCGAAAGCGCCCCAGTCGAGGCTCCTGCAGTTGTTCCCGCTCCAGATGCTGCCCCAGCTGCCCCGGCCCCGAGCGACGCCCCGGTCGCCAGCGATGCTTCGAGGCGAGGCCTCTTCTGCCCCCTCTTTGGGCGAGGTACCCGTCAAAGCCTCTCCTGCCGGCGATGCTCCAAGCAAGGTCACGGTCGCGGCCGATGCTGCTGTTCCATCAGATACGGTGATCGACTTGGTGGAGTCGCCGAAGCCACAGTAGCCTTGCTTCTTTTTCTTCTCTTGGCCTTTTATATGTAATGCTTTTTTAGCCTTGTAACACCCTTTGCTATTAATGAAAAACGGGCTTCTTGTGCATTTTTCTCTGCATTTTTCTCTCTTTCGCTTCTGGATGTGCTATTGAATGGTGTTGAATGCCTTTAATGTGACGCGCGACCCTCGAGTTAGAGAGAGTCGAACGGTCTTTATAGCTAACTGTGCCGATTCTCCGTATTCTGGAGACCATAAATAGCAGTAAGCATGGTGATACGGCCGATGAGGGAAACGGGCGGACATCTCCACGTGGCGCTATAGGAATCGCTGGTCAACAGACAGGAAGACGTGCGTCCCATGTAACGCGTGGGAGACTTCGCCCCTTAACTTCCTTCGGAGACTTAGCCCTTCTTCTTCCTATAAGTAGAGATGGTAGGCTCGCCATGGGCGAAGAAAAGAAAAGGAATTAGGACAGTTTAATTCACATAGTTGTAGGAGCCATGTCAGGTAGACATTCGGGAACATTTGATCCGGGGGGAACCCCTGCGCCTGAGGACGGCTTTCTCCAAGGGGGGAAGCCCGTCGTGGTCTGCGCGTTCTCTGAAGGAATTCCCCGTGGACCACGCGTTCTCTGAACGCGGGTTCATGGCCGACCATCGCTGGTCCGGTTGCAGGGGAGTCTTCTGCAACTGTGGGATGGTGGCGCCCTCTGCGTCTGGCGGTCCTGTAGGGTCTTGGGTGGCATCGAGCTCCCTGCGAGCCCCCTGCGCTATATCAGGACCGCGGAGCTGAGGGTGGGATTGAGGCCCCACTGGACCTGGGGGCTCTTCAAACTTTGGTCTTACCGACCGGAGGGTGTTGAAGAGCTCAGCGAGGTCCAGGGCCTCCGGACTGGAGGGGATCCTGAATGCTTTGGTCTGACCAACCAAAGCGTATTATAGAGCTCTATGAAATTCAGGATCCCTCAGAACCTCCAGGCAACGATCCGGCGTCTTCGAGCCTGCAGCCTGAAGAGTCGGTGAAGATCAGAGTCTCCCAGCTTTCACTTTATTTTCTATTTTTAAAGGACTGCGAGCCTCCTTTCTGTACTTTGTTTTCTTTTCTGTAACCTTTGTAATGAAGTAGTTTTCAATGAATAAAAAGGAAGAGCTTTTGTAATGAAGCAGTTTTCAATGAATAAAAAGGAAGAGCTTTGTGATCATTCAACCTGCGTACTGTGTTCTTACATTCTCTTGCACTTGTGTTTTTGTGCTGCTTTTTTGCGCTTCAATGCTTGCGCAGCTCTTTCCTTCTTAAAAACTGACCTTGGCCGAAATGGCTGGCTTTGGCCGAGACGAACTGCCTTGTGCCGAAGTGGATCCAGAATCCCGCTGGTCTCGGCCGTGTGAGCATGAGTTCGGCAACGGTCTTTGAGGGGGGTATAAACCCGGACTTTAGGAAATGACCGAGTGTTCGAACTCGAGGCCTGTTCCAGGGCGGTGGACCCTTGAGTGGGGTAAAACCCGGACTTTAGGAAACGGCCGAGTGTTTGAACTTGAGGCCTTTTTCCAGGGCGGTAGACCCTTGAGTGGGGTAAAAATCGGACTTTAGGAAACGGCCGAGTGTTCGAACTCGAGGCCTTTTTCCAGGGCGGTAGACCCTTGAGTGGGGTAAAACCTGGACTTTAGGAAATGGCCGAGTGTTCGAACTCGAGGCCTTTTTCCAGGGCGGTAGACCCTTGAGTGGGGTATAAACCCGGACTTTAGGAAACGGCCGAGTGTTCGAACTCGAGGCCTTTTTCCAGGGCAGTAGACCCTTGAGTGGGGTAAAACCCGGACTTTAGGAAACGACCGAGTGTTCGAACTCGAGGCCTTTTTCCAGGGCGGTGGACCCTTGAGTGGGGTAAAACCCGGACTTTAGGAAACGGCCGAGTGTTCGAACTCGAGGCCTTTTTCCAGGGCGGTAGACCCAGAGCTACCGGAGTCGGTCAAAGAGAGATGACAGATTGATGACAGGGTGAAAGCTGCTTTCATTGATTCTGAGATTCATTACATCTTTAGAAATAGAATTTCTTTAAGTGGGATGCATTCCACGGTCTCGGCAGTGGCTTGCCCTCTAAGTCTTCGAGCTTGTAGGCTGATTTCCCTGCCAGTGAGACTACCCTGAAAGGGCCATGCCAGTTCGGGGCCAGCTTCCCTTCGTTTGGGTCTTTGTCAACTGGTAGGGTCTTTTTTAGAACCAGCTCTCCCACAGAGAATCTTCTTTCTCTGACATTTTGATTGTATGCCCTCGCCAGCCGCTGCTGATAGTCGGTCAGTCGCAGGGCTGCTGCTTCTCGGCGTTCGTCTACCAACTCCAGCTCCATTACCAGGTTCGTCTCATTTCGGCCTTGGTTGACCAGCTCTGTCCTCAGGGTGAGAAGGCCGATTTCTAAAGGAATGACCGCCTCCATCCCGTAGGCCAGAGAAAAGGGCGTTGCCGAGGTGGACCTCCTTGGAGTTGTTCTGTATGCCCATAGCACGCTCGGAAGCTCTTCTGTCCATCTTCCCTTTGCCTTGTCCAGTCGCTTCTTCAGGCCGTCCAGGATCAATTTGTTAGAGATTTCTGCCTGGCCATTACTTTGCGGATATGCCGGAGTGGAGTAATGGTTTCTGATACCGTGTTCTTGGCAGAAGTCTCTGAAGGACTTGGAGTCGAACTGGGTTCCATTGTCCGAAATCAGGGTCCTGGGAATGCCGAACCGCATTAGGATGTTTTTCCAAACGAAGTTCCTGGAGTCCCTGTCCATGATTGAGGACAACGGTTCAACTTCTATCCACTTTGTGAAGTAGTCCGTAGCGACTATCAGCCATCTCTTGTTCCCTGGAGCTTGGTGGAGAGGCCCCACAATGTCCAGGCCCCATTGAGCGAAGGGCCATGGACTAGAGAGGGGACTCAGATCTTGCGCTGGCTGATGGAGAGAGTGGGAGAACTTCTGGCACTTCTCGCATTTCCTGGCGTACACCTGCGCGTCCTTCTGCATGTAGGGCCACCAGTAGCCCTGGCTTATTGCTCTGTAGGCCAGTGATCGACCTCCTATGTGACTGCCGCAGATTCCTTCGTGGATCTCATACAGGAAGTCGTCCACCTTGCTCGGGTGGACGCATTGGAGGTATGGACCTGTGAAGGATTTCCTGTAGAGTTTGCCTTCGGGAGAGAGCCAGAATCGAGCTGCCTTGAGTCTGATCCAGTGGGCTTCAGTCTTGTCCTCAGGGAGCTGGTCGTCCTTTAAGTAGGTGACGATTGGATCCATCCAGCTCGGGCCGAGATCAGCACAGAGAACTAGCCGAGGTGAGTGGAGCTCTAGGCTTGATCTTGATATCGACCCGACCTCGACAGTCCTTTTCTTCCCTGCTTCGACGGCTGAGGCCAGGTTTGCAAGCGCATCTGCGTGCGTGTTGGTATCTCAGGATATTTGCCTGACCTCGGCTTTCTGGAAATGAGACAGCAGTTTTTTCGCGAGGGCTAAGTAGGCCTCCATCCTGTCGTCCCTGGCCTGGTAGTCTCCAGCGAGCTGGCTAGTTACCAGTTGAGAATCGCTGAAGATCACCAGGTGCTGGGCCCCGAGGATCTGGGCGCTGTTCAGCCCTGCTATTAGTGCTTCATACTCTGCCTCATTGTTTGTTGCTTTGAAGTCCAAGGTGAAAGCCTGCTCTATGACCAGACCCTCTGGCGATTGGAGGACTATGCCGGCGCCAGCTCTCTTGGAGGTGGACGATCCGTCGACAAAGATCTTCCATGCCTGGGCGGGAGACTGTTCGACCTCAATCACTTCTGGCTCGTGCCCTGTGCCCCCCAGTGCCGTGCCGTGCCGGGTCGGAGCCGAGTTGGGCGAGACGAACTCAACGATGAAGGCGCACTGCCCACTTTGATATTCGCCCTGAAAAGTCAGCCTTTTTTAATATTGAACGGAGCGGGTGCTCCATGATTACCACAATGGTGTGGGATTGGAAATAATGGGAGACCTTGCGGGAGGCACTGACGAGAGCCAACGCAAGCTTCTCCAATAGAAGGTACCTGGTCTCGGCATCGAGCAGGGTCTTGCTCGTATAATAAATTAGTTTTTGAATTCCTTCGTCATCCCTGATGAGGACGGAGCTCACTGCGTGATCCGAGACCGCAAGATATAAATACAAACCTCCCCCGGAGTTGGGGTGGAGAGTAAGGGTGGTGACATCAAATAGGTTTTGAGCGCGGCCAATGCCTGGTCGCACTCAGGGGTCCACTGGAATTTTAAAATTTTCTTTAGAAGCTGAAAGAAAGGCATGCACTTATCTGATGACCGGCTAATGAAGCGATTGAGTGCTGCAGCCATTCCTGTGAGCTTCTGGACTTCTTTCGTGGTAGAGGGGCTCTGAATGCCCTGGATCGCGGTGATCTGGTCTGGATTCGCCTCTATCCCCCTCCGCGTCACCAAGCTGCCGAGGAACTTTCTAGAGGCCACGCCGAAGGCGCACTTGGAAGCATTTAGCTTGAGCTTGTACGCGCGAAGGATGTCAAAGACTTGGCAGAGATCCGCCAGGTGGTCGCTGGAGTGCACTGACTTGACGACCATGTCGTCGATGTACACTTCTACCGTTCGGCTGAGCTGAGCCTGGAACATCTTTGTCACGAGGCGCTGATAGGTCGCCCCCGCATTCTTTAGCCCGAAGGGCATCACCTTGTAGCAGTAGGTGCCGCGGGGGGTTATGAATGACGTTTTCTCCTCGTCAGGCTCGTGTAGTGGAATCTGGTGGTAGCCTCTGTAGGCGTCGAGGAAGCTCATTCGGTCGTGGCCAGCGGTGGCATCGATCAGTTGGTCAATCTTCGGAAGGGGGAAACTATCTTTAGGGCAGGCCCTGTTCAAGTCTGTGAAGTCCACGCACACCCTCCATTTACCAGTTTTTTTCTTGACCACCACCGTGTTGGCCAGCCAGACCGGGTACTGGACTTCCCGGATGGCTCTTGCCTTCAGCAGGTTGCCGACCTCTTCGACGACCGCGTCTGTCTGTTGCAGCCCTGTCCTTCGGGCCCTCTGCACTACTGGTTTGTGGTTGGGGTCCACATTTAGCTTGTGGCACATGACCTCGGGGTCGACCCCTGGCATTTCGCTTGGGTTCCAAGCAAAGACATCAACGTTCTGCATCAGGAACCTTGAGAGCTCGGCTCTCTCCTCGTCTGGCAACTGGGTGCCGATCAGGAAGAACCTATCTGGGTCTGCCGAGTCTAGCCTGACCTCGGCCAGGTCCTCAATGCTTTTCTTCTCGGGGTCTCGGCCGATTTCATCTAGGCCTTTCTCGAATTCGGCGAGGTTGACGCGCTCTGGCTCTTTCACTGCTGGGACCGCGGCCAACATGCACTGCCTGGCCTGCTGCTGATCTCCCTCCACTGTGACCACTTCCATTTTGCCCTCCTTGTTCTCGAGGACGAACTTCAGCTTCTGGTGGAGGGAGGAAGGGACTGCTTCCAACTTGTGGAGCCACGTTCTGCCCAAAATGACGTTGTAAGGAGAAGGGGCGTCCACGACCAGGAAGTCGGCCAACACGGAGGCTCCGCCGACTCGGGTTTCCAAGGTGATCCAACCCTTGGGATAGACTGGTGTGGCGGACAGCCCTAGCAAGGGCGCATGGACCTCCGTGAGGTCTGCTTCCAAGAGGTTCATTTTCTTGAAGCAATCGTAGTAGAGGACCTCGGAAGAGCTGCCGGAGTCGACGAGAATCCTCTTCACGGTGAAGTCTCTGAGCTTCATTGTGAGGAGCAGGGGGTCGTTGTGAGGGAGCTGGATTCCCTCTAGATCTTTATCTGAGAACGAGATAGCGGGTCGGTCGCGGCGAGCTCTCTTGGATGCCGGTGCGAGCTCGGCTTTCATCACCTCCTTCCCGTGCGACGTTCGCCTAGCCTCGGCGCGGGCTCGCGAATCTCCACGAGACGAGGGAGAGGGAACTGAGGACGCCAGATGGATCACGTTAATGATCTTCTCGGAATCCTCGCTGTCTAGGTCCCGAGCCGCGCTCTGGTGAACTCGGCCCTCGCTGCCGCCGGCATCTTCTGCTTTGACGAACTCTAGAATGTGGCCTTCGCTGGCCAGTTTCTCCAGGTACCACTGCAGAGACTTGCAGTCCTCGGTCTTGTGCCCGTTACCTTTGTAGTAGGAGCAGTAGAGCTTGCTTCGGCTGCCGGAGGTGGGCTCATTTCTCAAGAGCGGAGGCCACTTGAAGAACGGCTTGGTCTTTATCTTGTTCAGGATACGGTTATACCGGCTCCTTGAAGACGATGTTGACGCTCTGACCGGCGTTGGTGGGGGGTCTGGGCTTCCAGGTGCCCCCAGATCGGGACGACGTAGGCTTCGCCGAACTGGCGGCCCAGGCCTGCTTGGGCTCTTGCTTCTGAAAGGGCCTCCCGCCTCTCTGCCGAGGCTGGCTGCTGTTGTGCTCGGGCTCCGATCTTTCGTCCACTTCCCGGGCCTGGATTTCATCTTCCTCCCGGGCGACAAAGCGCTTTATCCGGGACATTAGCGCTGGCATGGACTCTGGGGGGTCTCCGACCAAGTCCTTCCGGAGGTCGTGGCCGGGCATCAGGGCATGTTGGAAGGCGTAGATTGCAATCTCTTCCCTAGTGCCCTCGATCTGGCTGTAAACCGCCCAGAATCGTCGGGCGAACTTGGCGAGGCTCTCACCCTGCTTCATTCTCAGGGCGAGGAGGTCCCCTTCTGTCTTGGGGACGGCGCTATAAGCTTGGAATTTCTTTAGGAAGGAGAGCTGGAGCTCCTTCCAACTTGAAACTGACTCCTCTGGGAGGGCGCAGAACCACTTCAGAGGGAGGTCACCGAGACTGGAGGAGAAGATCTTGCAGTTGAGGTGGCCCTCGTTTCCCCATATGGACATCTTCTGGGAGAAGTGACGGAGGTGAGCGGATGGATCGGACAGTCTGTCGTAGGGGACGAATCGCGGGACATAGAACCTTTTGGGCAAGGGGGTGCGCTCGATGTCCCTCGTGAAGGGCGAGGCCCCTAGATCAGTGTGGCCACAGATCTGCTTCTGGTCTCGCACGTCCAGGTTGTGCTGAAGAGCAAGCCTGACGCGTTTGTCAAATCGCTCCTGCTCGTCGTCCTTCTCCGGAGTCTGCGCTCTTGGCTTTCGCTTGGAGTGGTTCGGGCTGTGATGGCTATGGGTTCAGCCATCATGGCTACGATGACTTCGGCTGTTGCTCGAGCCTTCGACATGGATCTGGCTTCGCTTATGGTCCAGATGGTTTCTGAGATCCTCGCGAGGAGGCTGGGCTGCCCTGCTCGGGGCGTCCCTCTTCTTTCCCTGAGGATCAGAGACCTGCCTTAACGAGGCAGTTTGCGCTGCTCTCAGCTGCTGCTGGAGCTCGCGGATTAACCGCTCCTGCTTCTGGAGGAGAGCATTTTGAGCTGCGACATCTCCTCCAGCGACAGAAGGTTGACCGCTACGCGTCTCTTCCACGGCAACGGCTTTATCTTTGCGAGGACGCTCATGCCGACGCTCGTCGCGTCGGGGGGTGACGTGACTTCGTCTGCTGAGAACGAGGCCTCGAGTCCTTCTTGGAGGGGGACCTCGACGTAGAGTTGCGAGCCTAAGCGGCCCTCGCCTGCAGACGTGCCATGCACCGTTCGGGAACGCCCTTGAGGAGGGGCGTCTGCCGACGGTGCTGGCTGCTCTCGAGGATTCTCCGCCCTTCCTAGCTTTCGGAGGCATGATTTCTGGGAGATTGAGGTTGAGAAGGTTGGGAAGGTTGGGAAGGTTGGGATATTACTTTCCCACAGACGGCGCCAATTGTAGGTGCAGAAAATAACGACCCACAATAACTGGGGAGCCTTAGAGGACTTAACCAACGTGGTGATGACTAGGGTACCGTCCGGAAGCCTGAAAGAGAAGAGCAAACAGTCAGAGGACCCTGGCCTGGGCGGCGCAAGGCTCTCTGATGCCAAAGTCAGTGAATGAACTGGAACAATGGAAGGAGAGGAAGAAGAGAGGCAGAGTAACAGCTCTGTGGGTTGAATTGTGCGTACCTTGCATGTGGTATGAAGCTCTATTTATAGAGGCTTAGGTCGTATCTTTGGAGGATATCTTGGTGTGGGTCCCATGATTCGACTGGAAAATCATGATCAGCCCACAAAGTAATTAATGCGGTCCAATCCAGCCCACTCTGCATTTAATGCCAGTCGGATCAGCCCACATCGCATTAAATGCGCGTCTTGTTGGGCCAGATTGTGTTGGGCGCCTTTGACGGTTGGGGTACCATCGGATCCGCCCTCAGGCCTTGCCCTGATGTGGCTTCAGCCGCTGGATGCCGCCCTGTCAGGGATCTGGCGAAGATTGTGGACGGCGGGATTTCGCATCTGTCTCACTGGCTCGCGCCCCTATTCCTCCACGTGCCTGATGACGTGGGGGATGAGGGGCGCAAGTGGAGGTTCCTTCTTGCTTCGGCTCTCGTCCCGGCTCCTTCAGCCGAGGTGGAGCTCTCAGCCGAGATGGGCACATGGGGTAGCCGAGCTCGGCGCTAGCGGCCCGGAGCTGCTTGATTTCGGCTGAGGCCTCTGTCCTGGTAGCCGGGGTGAGTTTGGTGCCACGTGGATGGCACGCGGATAGCGCGTGAGAATGCTTAGTCTCATCTGATGGCTGTGATTAGCGTAATCCTGTAGTTCTGGAAATCTCCCCACACAGTGAGTAGATGGAATTTATCTCCATTTGTTGGTCCTAGGCATTCTTCTCTTGTTGCGGAAGTGCTTCCTAAGGAGGGATGGCGAATGTCTATTGTTCATATCTATCCTCTCTTGGTTGGTGTAGTGTGGTCAGAAAATGGAGATCTTGTTTTGGGTGCTACTCATTACAGTCAAGACAGCTATTGTAAGTGCAAAAAATGGAACTCACAAGAATAGGGGGTGCCTGCACGGACTTATCCAAGGAGATTAGGAACACCGATGCCTGCGCTTGAAGCCTGAGAAAAGGAAGAAGGATAGTAGGTCAGAGGACCCTGGCCTGAGTGGCGCAAGGCTCTCCGATGCCTAAGTTAGTGTATGAACTAAGCAGAAGGTGGAGATTTTTAGGGAAGAAGATGGCGTACCAGCATGTGGTGTATTCCTTGTTCGCCTCCTGCTTGTGAATTGTTCTTGCGTTTATATAGAGGAAGAGAGGAGGCAAATGGGTGGTTGACTGTCTTGTCATAGCCCACTCTATTTGTGAGGTACTAGGGAGGCGCAGTCCCATCGAACCTGTCCTGTCCCATCTGGCCATATCCTGGCGCCTTGGGAGCTGTGGACGACGATCTGTCAGGAGATATGGGCTGTCCTCTTATCTTGTCGCACGTGCCGTAGCGTGCGTGGGCGTCCATCGGAGGACAGCTCAGTGCTCAGCGCTTTTACTGAGCTGAGGCTCTTTGGCCGAGATGGAGCCGAGATGGAGTGTCTAGCCGAGGTGAGGACCTCGCCAAGATGGGGTCCTGGCACTGTTGCCGAACTGGGGGAGGCGAGATCGGGAACGACTGACTTGGCTAGAGAAATCTGGCAAAGGCGCCGAGATGGAGGACTCGGCCGAAGTGGACTCTGCGAGGTGAAGTGCTGGGCTGAGATGGACCTAGCTGGTGTGGGAACCCGAGATGGAGCATCTGGACGGGACTCTGATGAGTTCGGGAATTTCCCCACACAAAGTCCCCCAGCTTCTGAGCTCATTAGACTTCTCTTTGAGGTTAGAAGCTAAGTATCATGGAGGACAACACTTGTGCCTTGGAGCTGTTTGTCGCTTGGGACTGGTGGTATTCAGTCAACTGATTTGTCACCAACTGAGAGACCGAGACATGACCAGCTGGCTCGTCTCCAAAGGTGCAGTCTCGTTGGAATTATTCTAGTGATGCTGCCAACCTGGAAACTGGCACTGATGCCGAGCTGGGTGCGAGAACCGGGATGTGCTCGATGCCGAGACTAGCATGAGGTCGAGCAGGTGATGTGGAACAGTCTCTTCGGCATTCTAGTTGAGCTGCCATTTGGCTAAGGTGGAGACGGAGAAGCCTGGACGGTACGCCAGAGGAAAAAATAAAGTTGTTGACTAGATGGACTGTGTACTGTATTTCTGCATTCTTGTGCTTGTATTGTCTTTTTTCTGTACTTCTGTACTTGTATTTTTGTGCTGTTTTTCTGCACCTTTGTGCTTGCACTGTTCTTTTCTTTCAAAGACTGTCATTGGCCGAGACGAACTGTCATTGGCCGAGATGAACCTAGTGCTGGGATTGGTGTATGCCCTAAAGCCCACTAGCTGCATTCTCATCTTTTGTTACTGGATATTTAACTGGTTATTTAATGAAAAGACTCTTTTATGCTTAAACATGTATATATGTATGGTTGTGTAAGGCCCATTGTTTCTAGTAAATGAATTAGGTGTGTAGTGTCTACACACAGATAGGTCTAATTCATGGACAACTGGAAACATCATATTAGTTCATAACTGAAAGATGGAGCTGGGCACTTCATCTTGGTAGAAGTTATAATGAGATACTCTCCTATATAGGGTGACATACCTAAGTCACGGGAGGGCTTTCCCGGATCTATCTCATTAGTGCATGTGTCATGCATTGAACAGGACCGTTGTAGGTGTGATCTCTAAAATAGTACTATCACAGAAAAGAGATCAAGTCACCTCATGCTACTAAGTAACCGGTGCTCTTAATCTTGAGCATTTGTGGATGAACTGACGAAGTCAAGTTCTTGTGCTTTAATTCACTATGGGTGAGACTCTATTCATGGGTCAACAGCTCTGTGTTTTGGGTACTCGGACTTGATCAGTTGGGACGTGCAAATGCAATATAGAATCTATGCCATCTGATGATGGAATAATCGTCCCCTTAGAATTATCCGTTTAATCATCAAAATCTAAGATCTTAGTATATGGATGTTCCATATGAATATTGAACTTGTGGGTCGCTCCCTGGATCAAGAGAACGATATTCGAATGATGATTATGTTTAAGGATATGAAGTTCTAAGGTTTAGATGTAATCGGGAAGGTTGATAGTACATATGATAACCTGACTCGATTATGGATGTTACATAGAGGGGCATTCAGGTCATTACACTTAGTAGGTCGAAGACAACCGTCATCTTATGACGAGCTTATTATAATATATATATTTGTCCTTGGAGTTCAACCATAACTCTTTAGTGGAATGAGTTAAGGTTAAAATAGTCTTAATGTTGCTATGGGTTTAGCATGGACATTTTGGTCATTTTGGGAGCCAATGGCAAATATGTCTTTTGGTCCCTTCTCTAGTCACTTACCAAGATTGGCATGGTTTCCTAAAATGTTTAGATAACATAAGGATGAATTATTTTAGTGGAAAAATAATTTTGAGTTTAAATTCAAATAGGCCTTTGATGGCATACATGAATTTAACTCTAGATAAATTATATGTGGGCCATGGTGTGCATTGATATGTGGGACGTCCATAATAGGATTTCCATGGGTAAGGTTTCCAACTTTGAGTAGGACTCTACTTGGAAAGTTGGACTCCTCTTTGGATTAGTATTCCTATGAGTTAGTTTCCTTTTTGGATTAGGAACTTAAAATTAGTAAGTGTTCTACAACTAGTATTACTAATTGTATGGAAAGTTCCTTTTGGTTTCCTTTTCTAATTAGAGTGTTTCTTAAAGGAAATAAGTCTTTCCTTTTTGGACATAAATTAGAATAAGGAGAGATAACTAAATGGGAAAGGTTTCCACAAAAGTTTCTATAAAAGAAACTCATCCCCCTTGGACGTCCAACGCACTTTGTGAAGCAAAGAGAGAGCCACACGCCCAGCCTTGGAAAAGTTCTCTTCTTGATTGAAGAAACTTTGAGATCTGAGTTTTTCCCTTGGAGAAATAGTTCTTAATTCCTAGATTAAGATCCCACCATCTTAGCCAATCAGATTTGGAAGTGAGATAGAGGAGAAGATCAAAGGCAATACTAGTGCAGGAAAATTCCAGCAACTTGTTTGCAAATTGTAAGTCTGAGTTCGCGCCTTTGGATCTATTTTTTCAGAGATTTGAAGTCTACAAATCTTCGAGGTAATAGTCTTCTATCATCTCTATTAATTAGACACATGTTGGTCATGATTTAATGGAGTTTCTATGCGATTCTTTGTGGCTGATTTCCGCTGCATAGTGCAGAAATCAGATTTTTTAAAATCTGTCATGCTTTTTATCAGCCATAGTAGTCTCTTATTGAGAAGTTTCAGATCTGAATCGCGGTTTCTTTCAGTGGTATCAGAGCCACTCCATGTGAAATCATGATCCCATGTTGTGTATAATTAATCCTAGATTGATTATGGGTATGGTGGCACCCTATTAAAGTTATGTTGTGATGCATGTTGTGTGCAAGTTTCATTAACATTGCTGGAATTTATTTTTCAGATTTATTTAATGATGCACATAGTGAGTTTGCATGCACTAACCTCTTTGTTTGCAGCCATGTATTGCATCCTTGATGGTTCGCATGATTGTTATGTGGATTTGGATGTTTTTTAATTAGTTGGAAAGTGTACGATTGCGCGGTTAGCAATCATAGGAAGTTGTAAAGTTTCCTTAATTTTATTCCAACTAGTCTTGATGTAAGCTTTCTTGGAAAGCATAGGAATCTCCAATGTAATTTTGGTTTTGTTTCAAGACAAGAAGGTTGCAAGAAATTGGAGTCCTTGGAGATCAAGGAGTCAAGACTTCTAGATGCATGAGGAGTCCTAATTCGATTAGGATTTGAAATCCTAAGAGCAAGGAGCCATCAAGGAATGCATACTTTTATTTGCTTTTATATATAGAATGCATGGATGAATGCTTTATATAATTGCTATAATTGTCACCTAGAAACATGGCCACCGTTAGGTTCTAAAATTGGCATCTTTATTGTATTAGATTGTTTTTAGTTTGGCAAATTGTTTTAAACGGAACTTAGACCAGCACCTTCTATTTGTCTAAGGTTTAAAATTGGATAGGGTTTAGTTTATCTTGGTACCCTTGGTTTCCAAAGGAGGCTAAACTAAAATCTAATTAGATGCTACCTATGGGTTTTCATAACCCAAGATAGGTTTTTGACTCTTTGAAGGGATTTGCTCAAATGTTTTAAAGCAAAGGTTATTTAATTTTAAGATGACTTAAGTCATGAATTTAATTAACCAAGTTTGCTAGATTTAAAAAGAGCTTTGAGTAAAACAATGTAAAGGTCAAAAAGTATAAACCCTAGCGATAAATAATCAAGTGGGAGAGGGGTTTTAGGAAAGACCCCACGGCCTTCCATTTTCGGTTAATGTTATCTCATTAAAGTGTTAGTGGGAACGGCCATCCCTTCGGTGGAGTTCTTTAACTAAAGAACGCTTTGATGGGTTAATGGGTGAACTAATGTGAATATTCGTAATGAGGTGTTAGTAGGAGCGGCCATCCCTTCGGTGGAGTTCTTTACTAAAGATCACTTCTATAGAATGTCAATGAAGTGTTGGTGGGAGCGGCCATCCCTTCGGTGGAGCTCTTTACTAAAGTTCACTTCTAGGAAGGATAAAAGTCTCTTCCCTTCGGAAGACTTAATCATAGACATTCTGGGAATTTTATAAGAGATGGTTATACACTTGACATAAGACGGTGATGACCTCTCCTTAGAAGTTAAGGGTTATTTGTCATATGAGGCCAAACCAATCAGTGATTGGACTACCACTGGATGTGTGTCCAGATAGTGATAATCCAAATAAGTCTGCCTTAATTCAACGTGACTGTAGGCTCGGTCATCCCTTCGATGGAGGGTCTATGAGGAAGTTGAAACACTGATACATTATAATTGGGGTTGAATAATGTAAAAAGTTTTCGTGCTTTGTTTTTCCTTTTGTAACAAGCACCATATGCATATTATATATATACTGCATGTCTAATTATAACCGTTTTATATCCAGAAAAAGATGGGTAGAGATTCTTTTAGTCCGTTGATGTGCATTCTTCGTGAGAATAAACTGACTGGCCCTAACTACGTAGACTGGAAAAGAAATCTTGACATAGTACTCACAGCCGAGGAGTACAAGTATGTCTTGCTGGAAAACTGCCCCGAAATTGATGCTAATTCTACTGATGACCAGCGAGAGGCTGAGAAGAAATGGAAGAAAGCGAATAGCATGGCGAAATGCTACATGCTCGCTTCCATGTCCAACGTGTTGCAAATACAGCACGAGCAAATGGACACAGCCTATGAAATCATGATGTCCTTGTCTGAGATGTTCGCAGACAAGAGCAGGCCAGCTAGGCAAGCTGCTATGAGGACTATCATGAATGCTAGGATGGCTGAGGGAACACCTGTCAGAGAGCATATGCTCAAGCTGATAGATTGTTTCAATGAAGCTGAGATTCTAGGGGCTGAGATTGATGCAGGGAGTCAGACTGACATGATTCTCGAGACTCTGCCGGACTCTTTCAATCAGTTCAAGCTCAATTTCAATATGAGCAAGATGGACATGACTCTACCTGAGTTAATGAAAGAACTCCAGGCGGCAGAGGCTATCATGAAGCCCAAAGCCCAAGCTCATTTTTTCCAGTCTTCCTCTAAACTGAACCCGAAAGGGAAGAAGTCCAAGAAGAAGCAGAATAAGGGAAAAGGGCAGAAAAAGAACAATGCTGGTAATAAGAAGGACAAGGGTACAGATGGAAAGCCCAAAGGGAAATGCTTCAAGTGTGGCCTCAAAGGTCATTGGAAGAAAGATTGTCCCAAGTTCCTGGCCTCAGTTAAGAAAGGTACATCTTTTTCATACTACATTGAAACTTGTCTAGTGATTGATTCTACTGACTCATGGATAGTAGACTCAGGAGCCACTAATCATATCCGCAATTCATTGCAGGGGTTTCAGATAATGCAGAGAATTGAGAAAGGAGAGTTTGCCTTTAGAGTCGGAACTGGAGCTAAAGTTTGGGCAGTTGCAGTAGGAGTAGTTACCTTACATTTTCCATGTAATAGGATATTAGTTTTAAATAATGTTTTCTATGTTCCGAACATGAGGAAGAATTTAATTTCAGTTTCCAGATTAATTGAATTTAATTATTCAGTTTCTTTCCATTCTGGTATTGATATCAGTAGAGATGGAAATATTATATGTTCCGGTAGAATACATGACAACTTATTTTATATATATCCTATTGCTCCCACACTGCATAATGTACAACAAGAAAGCTCAACTTCCCTTAAAAGGAAGGTATCTTCAATCAATGACACATATCTTTGGCACTTACGTTTGGGTCACATTAACCTAAAACGGATTCAGAGGTTGGTAGAAGATGGGCCCTTAAGCTCATTAGATTTCGAACCTTTTCCTCAGTGCGAATCTTGTCTCAAGGGAAAGATGACCAAACGGTCATTCTCTGGAAAGGGACTTAGGTCAAAGGAGTTGTTAGAATTGATTCACACTGATGTGTGTGGTCCTATGAACAAACCGGCTCGAGGAGGGTATGAGTATTACATCACCTTCACCAATGATTACTCTAGGTATGGATATGTATACCTAATGCAACGCAAGTCTGAGGCGTTTGATAAGTTCAAACAATTCAAGGCTGAGGCGGAGCTACAACTAGGAAAACATATCAAAGCCCTTCGATCCGATCGAGGTTGCGAGTACCTCCTGGGTGAGTTCAAGGAGTACCTCACACAACATGGGATTGTGTCTCAGTTGTCTGCACCGGGTACACCCCAGCAAAATGGTGTAGCGGAGAGAAGAAACCGTACCCTTCTTGATATGGTAAGGTCCATGATGAGTCATGCAACCCTACCTATATCTTTTTGGGGATATGCCTTAGAAGCAGCAGCATACATTTTAAATCTGGTACCATCTAAGTCAGTACCTAGGACACCACAAGAAATATGGACAGGTCGAAAACCTAGTTTAAATCATATCCACATTTGGGGTTGTCCAGCCTATGTACTGAATGATAAAGCTACCAAGCTAGAACCCAGATCGGAAATGTGCTACTTCATTGGGTATCCTAAGGGAACGAGAGGTGGCATCTTTTATCATCCAAAGGAGCAAAAAGTGCTCATCAGCACTCATGCTAGGTACTTGGAGGATGATTGTATGATGCACCAAGAGCTTAGTTGTAAAGAAACCCTTGAGGAGATTCTTCCGGGATCTCCTATAACATCTGTACCAGATCCTGAGGCAGTAGATGAACAAGATATTCCTTTGAACACTCCGGAGCCTCGTCGTAGTGGGAGAATTTCTAGACAACCAGAAAGATATTTAGGAGTGTCTTTTAAGACAGACTCTGAAGATCTGGTTGAGGATCCTACTAGTTATGATGAAGCAGTAACGGATATAGATGCTGACATGTGGCAGCAAGCGATGAAATCTGAAATGGATTCTTTGTATTCCAATCAAGTCTGGGAACTTGTAGATGCACCTGAAGGGATTAAACCAATAGGGTGCAAGTGGATTTACAAGAGAAAGAGAGGAGTGGATGGGAAGGTGGAAACCTTCAAAGCAAGACTGGTGGCGAAAGGATATACTCAGAAAGAGGGTATCGATTATGAGGAAACCTTTTCACCAGTGGCTATGCTTAAGTCCATAAGGATTCTCTTCGCCATCGCATGTCATTATGACTACGAGATATGGCAGATGGATGTCAAGACAGCTTTTCTTAATGGAAGTCTTGACGAATGCATCTATATGATGCAACCAGAGGGCTTCATTGCTAGTGGCCAAGATAACATGGTTTGTAAACTTAAGAAGTCCATCTATGGACTTAAGCAAGCATCTAGAGCATGGAACATCAAGTTTAATCAGGCAGTCAAATCCTTTGGCTTTGATCAAGACATTGATGAACCATGTGTGTATAAGAAAGGAAATGGGAAAGCAGTTGCGTTTTTGGTTCTATATGTAGATGACATATTACTCATAGGAAATGATGTAGGTTTATTGTCATCCACAAAGGTTTGGTTATCCTATCAATTTCAGATGAAGGATTTGGGTGAGGCCAACTATATCTTAGGGATCAAGCTTTTGCGTGATCGCAAGAATAAGATGTTAGCCCTATCCCAATCTTCTTATATTGAGAAGATATTGGTCAAGTTTAACATGCATGACTCCAAGAAGGGCCTCCTACCTTCTAGACATGGAGTACCACTGTCCCGAGATCAATGTCCAAAGACATCTGAAGAGATAGAGACCATGAGGAGAGTTCCATATGCATCCGCTGTTGGAAGCCTCATGTATGCTATGTTATGTACTAGACCAGATATTTGCTTTGCCGTTGGCATGGTTAGCAGATATCAGTCAAACCCTGGACCTATGCATTGGACAGCCGTTAAGCATATATTCAAGTATCTTCGGAGAACGAAAGATTATATGCTAACCTTTCGAGCAGATGATCTAACGCCATTGGCGTATACAGACTCTGATTTCCAATCTGATAGTGATGCCAGAAAGTCTACCTCAGGGTACGTCTTTACTTTGTCAGGAGGGGCTATATCATGGAGAAGTGTCAAGCAATCCTGTATAGCTGATTCTACCATGGAAGCAGAGTATGTGGCGGCATCGGAAGCTGCGAAGGAAGCAGTATGGCTCAGAAAATTCCTGTTGGAATTGGGAGTTGTTCCTGCAGTGCATAAATCGATTGTCGTGTACTGCGATAACACTGGTGCTGTAGCACAGTGCAAAGAGCCCAGGAATCACAAGAAAGGCAAGCACATTCAGAGAAAGTACCACTTGATCCGGGAATTCATTCAGGATGGAGAGATAGTGGTGGAGCATATTGCTTCAGCAAATAACTTAGCTGACCCATTCACTAAGACTCTTACTGAGAAAGTCTTCACTTCTCATGTTGAGTCTATGGGTGTTAGGTTAGGAAGCAGTGATCTTTAGTGCAAGTGGGAGTTTGTTGGGATTGGTGTATGCCCTAAAGCCCACTAGCTGCATTCTCATCTTTTGTTACTGGATATTTAACTGGTTATTTAATGAAAAGACTCTTTTATGCTTAAACATGTATATATGTATGGTTGTGTAAGGCCCATTGTTTCTAGTAAATGAATTAGGTGTGTAGTGTCTACACACAGATAGGTCTAATTCATGGACAACTGGAAACATCATATTAGTTCATAACTGAAAGATGGAGCTGGGCACTTCATCTTGGTAGAAGTTATCATGAGATACTCTCCTATATAGGGTGACATACCTAAGTCACGGGAGGGCTTTCCCGGATCTATCTCATTAGTGCATGTGTCATGCATTGAACAGGACCGTTGTAGGTGTGATCTCTAAAATAGTACTATCACAGAAAAAAGATCAAGTCACCTCATGCTACTAAGTAACCGGTGCTCTTAATCTTGAGCATTTGTGGATGAACTGACGAAGTCAAGTTCTTGTGCTTTAATTCACTATGGGCGAGACTCTATTCATGGGTCAACAGCTCTGTGTTTTGGGTACTCGGACTTGATCAGTTGGGACGTGCAAATGCAATATAGAATCTATGCCATCTGATGATGGAATAATCGTCCCCTTAGAATTATCCGATTAATCATCAAAATCTAAGATCTCAGTATATGGATGTTCCATATGAATATTGAACTTGTGGGTCGCTCCCTGGATCAAGAGAATGATATTCGAATGATGATTATGTTTAAGGATATGAAGTTCTAAGGTTTAGATGTAATCGGGAAGGTTGATAGTACATATGATAACCTGACTCGATTATGGATGTTACATAGAGGGGCATTCAAGTCATTACACTTAGTAGGTCGAAGACAACCGTCATCTTATGACGAGCTTATTATAATATATATATTTGTCCTTGGAGTTCAACCATAACTCTTTAGTGGAATGAGTTAAGGTTAAAATGGTCTTAATGTTGCTATGGGTTTAGCATGGACATTTTGGTCATTTTGGGAGCCAATGGCAAATATGTCTTTTGGTCCCTTCTCTAGTCACTTACCAAGATTGGCATGGTTTCCTAAAATATTTAGATAACATAAGGATGAATTATTTTAGTGGAAAAATAATTTTGAGTTTAAATTCAAATAGGCCTTTGATGGCATACATGAATTTAACTCTAGATAAATTATATGTGGGCCATGGTGTGCATTGATATGTGGGACGTCCATAATAGGATTTCCATGGGTAAGGTTTCCAACTTTGAGTAGGACTCTACTTGGAAAGTTGGACTCCTCTTTGGATTAGTATTCCTATGAGTTAGTTTCCTTTTTGGATTAGGAACTTAAAATTAGTAAGTGTTCTACAACTAGTATTACTAATTGTATGGAAAGTTCCTTTTGGTTTCCTTTTCTAATTAGAGTGTTTCTTAAAGGAAATAAGTCTTTCCTTTTTGGACATAAATTAGAATAAGGAGAGATAACTAAATGGGAAAGGTTTCCACAAAAGTTTCTATAAAAGAAACTCATCCCCCTTGGACGTCCAACGCACTTTGTGAAGCAAAGAGAGAGCCACACGCCCAGCCTTGGAAAAGTTCTCTTCTTGATTGAAGAAACTTTGAGATCTGAGTTTTTCCCTTGGAGAAATAGTTCTTAATTCCTAGATTAAGATCCCACCATCTTAGCCAATCAGATTTGGAAGTGAGATAGAGGAGAAGATCAAAGGCAATACTAGTGCAGGAAAATTCCAGCAACTTGTTTGCAAATTGTAAGTCTGAGTTCGCGCCTTTGGATCTATTTTTTCAGAGATTTGAAGTCTACAAATCTTCGAGGTAATAGTCTTCTATCATCTCTATTAATTAGACACATGTTGGTCATGATTTAATGGAGTTTCTATGCGATTCTTTGTGGCTGATTTCCGCTGCATAGTGCAGAAATCAGATTTTTTAAAATCTGTCATGCTTTGCATCAGCCATAGTAGTCTCTTATTGAGAAGTTTCAGATCTGAATCGCGGTTTCTTTCACCTAGAGTCTCGAGGATCTCGGCTGTGCGAGTCTGAGTCCGGGGTTGATTTATAGGGGTGTGTGAACCCAGAATTTTAGGGAAGACTAAATGTGTAAATCCGTAGTCAGTCCCAGGGCATGTGAACCCGAAATTTAGGAAGCGACTGGATGTATGAATCCTAAGCCGGTCTCAGGGTGTATCAACCCAAAGTTTTAGGAGCGACTGGATTTATAAATCATAAGTCAGTCCATGGGCGCGTGAACCCAAAATTTAGGAAGCGACCGAATGTATGAATCCGAATCCGATCCCAGGGTGTATCAACCCAAAGTTTTAGGAGCGACTTGATGTATAAATCCTAAGTCAGTCCATGGGCGCGTGAACCCAAAATTTAGGAAGCGACCGGATGTATGAATCCGAAGCCGGTCCCAGGGTGTATCAACCCAAAGTTTTAGGAGCGACTGGATGTATAAATCCTAAGTCAGTCCATGGGCGCGTGAACCCAAAATTTAGGAAGCGACCGGATGTATGAATCCGAAGCCGGTCCCGGGGTGTATCAACCGAAAGTCAGTCTCACCGAGATGGAGAAGCCAGGGTGTGTGAACCCGAGGGCAGTCTCTCTGGCGCTGGCCTAGACCAACATGAGGCCGAATCTGCGTGAAGCGCGTAGCTAGCACAAGGGCGATACCAGCATGAGGTCGTGAAATGCGGTCGAGACCAGCATGAGGCCGAAACCAACGTGAGGCAGAAACCAGCACGTGGACGGACCAGTATGAGGTCGTTAAATGCGGTCGAGACCAGCATGAGGCCGAAATCAGTGTGAGGTGGAAACCAGCACGTGGACGGACCAGCATGATGTCATTAAATGCGGTCAAGACCAGCATGAGGCCGAAATCATTGTGAGGTGGAAACCAGCAAGTGGACGGACCAGCATGAGGTCGTTTGGAGACCAAGAAGCCTGGGTGTATCTACCCGAGGACTTGGTTGCCCCGTTGCCGAATGCGAGTCACGCCTGAGTGTATAAAACGACCCCAGGGTGAGCTCGGTAGCTTTGGATGACTGATGGCGGTAGAGGACTGTGCGATCAAGGCTGACAGCAGAGGACCGTGCCGTCGAAATGACAGTAGAGGGTCGTACGATCGAAGCTGACAGTAGAGGGTCGTGCCGATGTCATCGAAGCTGACGGCGCCATCGAAGCTGACAGTAGAGGACCGTGCTGTCGAAATGACGATAGAGGGTCGTCCGATCGAAGCTGACGGGCGGTCGAAGCTAACTGATGACTGGAGTCATCTAGCTGCCTCCCGAGCTGGAAGAGACTTCTGCCGAGCTGGGGGCCGCTAGCGAGCTAGAGGCTCCTGCCGAGTTGGAGGCTACCGCCGAACTGGAGGCATCCGCCGAGCTGGAAGCTATCTGGTCGCTTTCGTAAAGGTTGAACTGCTCCTGGGCCCGGGCTTCGTCTGCTTCTTGCCTGACGAATCGGTTTATCCTGGTCATTAGTGCTGCCATAGTGACCACGGGATGCATGGCCAAGTCCCCTCGAAGCTCGTTGCCTGGTAGGAGGGCTTGTTGGAAAGACATGACTGCTATTGCATCTGAGGCATTTTCGACCTGGCTGTAGACAGCATAGAACCTTTTGGCGAACTGCATGATGCTCTCGGTCTGCTTCATTCTGAGGGCCATCAGGTCGGCGGCTATTCTGGGGATGACCCTGTGGACTTGGAATTTCGTCGTGAAGGAACTACGGAGCTGCTGCCAACTTTTGATCGATCATTGGGGGAGTGCGCAGAACCATTTTAGGGGGAGGTCCCCGAGGCTGGAAGAGAAGACTCTGCAGTTTAGGTGGCCTGCACCGCCCCACACCGACATCCTCTAAGTGAAGTACCGGAGGTGTGCTGCTGGGTCCGAGGTTCCATCGTAAATGACGAACCTCGAGCTTTGAAATCTTCAGGAAGGGGGAAGCTTCTGATCTCTGGAGAGAAGGGAGATGTGCCGAAATCGTCAGAGTTCACCCGAACTTGAGCAAAGCCGGCCATCTCCATGTGCTGTCGTACTGCTTGCTCTATGCGTCGATCAAGCCACTCTCTGGAGTCGCGGCTGTTACCCGAGCTTTCGCCATGGGCCCGGTTGCTTTTGTTGTCCTTCAGGGTGCGCCTTTTGGAAGGTAGAGTCGAGGTCGAATCCTTAAAGGATGAACCCGATCGAGTATCCTGCTGTTGGACGCTTGCTGGGCCAGATCTTGCTCCTGACCTTTCCCGGCGGGGGACCGTCGGCAGCTGTGTCGACAGTGTCAGTGGTTCCTTTCCCTTTCTGGTTCTTCGAGGCATGGTGTTTGGGAAGATGACTTTTTGTAGTGTCCCCACAGACGGCGCCAATTGTAAGTGCAAAAAATGTAACTCACAAGAATGGGGGGGGGGGTGCCTGCACGGACTTATCCAAGGAGATTAGGAACACCGATGCCTGCGCCTGAAGCCTAAGAAAAGGAAGAAGGATAGTAGGTCAGAGGACCCTAGCCTGAGTGGCGCAAGGCTCTCCGATGCCTAAGTTAGTGTATGAACTAAGCAGAAGGTGGAGATTTTTGGGGAAGAAGATGGTGTACCAGCATGTGGTGTATTCCTTGTTCGCCTCCTGCTTGTGAATTGTTTTTGCGTTTATATAGAGGAAGAGAGGAGGCAAAGGGGTGGTTGACTGTCTTGTCATAGCCCACTCTATTTGTCAGGTACTAAGGAGGCGCAGTCCCATCGAGCATGTCCTGTCCCATCTGGCCATATCCTGGCGCCTTAGGAGCTGTGGACGGCGATCTGTCAGGAGATATGGGCTGTCATCTTGTCTTGTCGCACGTGCTGTAGCGTGCGTGGGCGTCCATGGGAGGACAGCTCAGTGCTCAGCGCTTTTACTGAGCTGAGGCTCTTTGGCCGAGATGGAGCCGAGATGGAGTGTCCCGCCGAGGTGAGGACCTCGCCAAGATGGGGTCCTGGCATTGTTGCCGAACTGGGGAGCCGAGATCGGGAACGACTGACTTGGCTAGAGAAATCTGGCAAAGGCGCCGAGATGGAGGACTCGGCCGAAGTGGACTCTGCCGAGGTGAAGTGCCGGGCTGAGATGGACCTAGCTGGTGCGGGAACCCGAGATGGAGCATCTGGACGGGACTCTGATGAGTTCGGGAATTTCCCTACACAGCTATCATGCAGCTCTATCTCTTTTACAGATGATTCCAATGCATGCTTCTATTTCGATGTTTGAATTGGATGGACATATCCAAGCGTTAGTATAGAATCCATTGAAATCCCCATGGAGAGAGAGAGAGATTCACAATTTGAAAGACGTGTCTTGTTGTTGGTCGCTACTGTTCAGCTTCCCTCACCTTGCCTTCCAAGCACTCCATTCAGTTGAGTCAGAAGATGAAAGAAGTTAGCATTGGTCCTACTCAGTATACTGACATTGAGCTAGAGGGATTATTTCTTTGATTATTCTGCATAGGATTTCCTCTCCTTTATTTATTGTACATTAAGGGGATTTTCCTCTTTTTAATAAAACCTATACTTCCTTTCAAAAAAATAAATAAAAAATTTATGCATTTTTAAGACAAGAAATGAACCTAACATTTGTTGAAACAGATAATATGTCTCGGGACTAAACTTTTTACACATGAAGATTTTTGAAATCTAGGTTCATTGAGAATAAAAATAACTTTTCTAACGTCATCGACAACAGCAGCATATCCATATCCAAGCAACTTGGGTCAGCAACTTCAAAGTGCCTATTTGGTGATTATATGCATGTTAATTAGGAAGAACAAATTTGACATTTTTTTTCATTCCTTCAATGTTTGTAAGGTTTCCTGTTACCATCCATATTTCCAGCCAAATTCCTTGCCCCTTGGAGTCCTTCAACTTTCTATAGCTTACAGTATCAATTTGTATACCCATTTTCACATGTTAACTTTGTTTTTATCAGTTACAGAAAATTATATTAAAACCAGAAGAAAGCATATAAAGAAAGGGCAGTGTAAAAGGCTAAAAGCACTATACCGGAACATCACAAAACATAATACAAGCAAAGAATAGTCACAATAATGAACCAACTGTGTGGGGAGATTTTCAAAGCTCCAAGATTATGCTAATCACGGCTATAAGATGGGACTTAGCATTCTCACGCGCCATCCGCATGCCATCCACGTTGCACCCAGACTCGCCTCAGCTGCCGGGATAGAGGCCTCAGCCGAAATCAGACAAACCTTGGCTGCTAGCGCCGAGCTCGGCTACCAAGGGCCCATTTCGGCTAAAGAGCTTGACCTCGGCCAAAGGGGCCGGGACGAAAGCCGAGGCAAAGAAGAATCTCCACTCGCGCCCTACGCCCGCCACGTCATCAGACACGTGACAGAGTAGGGGCGCGTGCCAGTGGGACAGATGCGACATCCAGCCGTCCACAATCTTCGCCAGATTGCTGACAGGGCGGCACCCAGTGGCTGTAGCCAAATCAGGGCAAGGCCCGAGGATGGATCCGGTGGGACCTCTACCGCCAATGGCGTCCAACACGATCTGGCCCAACATGACTCGTATTAAATGCAATGTGGGCTGATCCGACTGGCATTAAATGCACTGTGGGCTGGAATGGACCGCATTGATTGCTTTGTGGGCTGATAAGGCCTTCCCTATCAAATCATGGGACCCACTCCAAAATATCATCCAAGATATCATCAAGAGTTCTCTATAAATAGGACTCTATTTCACATGCAAGGTACGCAACCTACACACTTGAGAGTCGTTACTCTGCCTCTCTTCTTCCTCTCCCTTCTTTGTTCCAGTTCATATACTGACTTAGGCATCGGAGAGCCTTGCGCCGCCTAGGCCAGGGTCCTCTGACCGTTTGCTCTTCCCTTTCAGGCTTTGAGGCAGCAGATCATCTTCTTCCACCTTGGATAAGTCCTATCAGGCACCCTAAATCTTGTGAGTCATAGTTTTTTGCACTTACACCAACAAATGAGGCTTCCCTATCACCCACTTGATTAGAAGCATGTCTGCCACACCAATGGTTTCTCTTCCTGCATGACAAAAATCCATTTGAAAATAGGATGAATGCCTTAACTGGCTCAAAATGAAATGAAATTTCCAAGGACCCCTTACTAAGGGCGCCACCTAATTTACCAATTCGAAGAATCACTTTCCACAACCAATCTACCAGAAAAGGACTGCAAAAATATCTTCAAAGTTTCATCAAGCTCGGCTTCATCACAGTCCTCCACCTCAATAGGCACAAAAAAAGATAACAGCTCCTCTTCATTCAAGGACTCCACCAGTGCCTCTAATGCTAACGAGTTAGGTTATATTATCTCTATCAGCCATTTTTCTCATTGTTCCTTTGTCTTTTATCTTTATCAGCCTTTTCAATCAAGCATTCAATTATATTGTGTGCACTCTAACAAATCTCTATTTTCCATATACATAATGTTATATTTATCGGCATATAATCTATACATTTTCGGTGCACTTTTACATTGAAATATCATATGAGAACTCTTTGGTTAATACTTGCAACATGTACTGAAAGATCTTTTGCACTAGGGGTTTGTCAAAATGTCATTTTTAAGCCCTGTAAAACCATGTTAGCACAAAATACTGCACTGAAGATGCTCCAAGACAAAATTTCAAACCATTTCTTTCTCTGCTCTTCAGATATGCAGCTTATTAAAAAATGCGAAGCTTTCAAAATTATCTTGGACATTTTGAAAAGAAAATCCAAATTGATGAAACAGATACAGGACTGGATGCTTATAAAAGTTGCCTTGATCTTAATCAATGATTCTAAGACAAAGAAACTAGCTTATCCGAGCATAGAGATGTCATCAGATCTTCACAATGGGTCTCAATCTGCATCCCAAGCCTTTTAAGACTTCAACAATAACCATATTATATTTTTGGTCCCTAGTGAGAAACATTCTTCAACTGAAATATCCAATCTCCACCAATATCCTGAAGATAGCAGCAGTCTACTGAGAGCCAAATTTTAATAATATGTCTGTTGTGTATCACTTATTTGGTAGAAACTGATAGACATCCTCCGGTCAACACATCTAATCTTTACCAAATCATACTTAAGGTCACTTTTTGGTAAAATCAACATCCATTTACTCGGCATGAAGACCATCAAGTTTCTCAGGATTTATTGAGGTCCACTGTTCTTAGTTACAGAGAACAAGAAGAAGAGGCGAAGTTCCTTCAAGTCTAAAACACTCAAAAGTTAATAAAATTTGTATGGATTAAATTGATTCAGAAAGTTTTACATATTCATAAAGAATGGATTGAAACAGATTAGTATGAGTTTACACCGTCTGGGCAAGAGAGACGTCATTGAATGTCAATAATTGAGCAACACCAAGAGTTTGCAAGTGTAAATACAAAGACATCAAACATCAATAGCATGTTTTGATGCCCAAGAAATACCTTACGGTATGGCCACCTTATAAGACCATTATCACGGCATATCTTCTTCAAGACACTGGTACAGACACCTGCAGGACGAAAATAGTACATAACCATCATTTTACTTCACAGATATGAAACTAGTCTTTATTTTCAAAAGGCCATTGAAGAAGCTATTATTGCAATTAATAGGAACTCGACCACAGAAGAATTCATTTTTAATATAGCTATGCAAAATATTGGCTCGAATTAGATTTTTCATAAAAATTGAAAAGGAACAAAATTCAATCATTTACTCATTTATTTGTTTTGAACAATAAATGTTTTTATTTAAGTCAAACCAACGGCACCGGTAAGAAAAAGTTTTGCTATGTAGGTCGATGGCCTACCACGAGAAGGAGTAGGCCGAAGAGGACATGGAAGGAAGTGGTAAAAATAGATTTGAAGAAGTGCAACCCATCCAAGAATGTGGCTCGGGATAGATTGGAATGGAGATATAAAATTTATATAGCCGACCCCAATATTGTTGGGACAATGCTTTGAAGCAAGATGATACAACAACATCGGCATCATAAATGACAAAAATAACAGCCAGGCAACAAGCTGCCCATAAGGTCACTCCAACAGGACTTCCCAGTTACATCTCTAAGAATGTGAACAAAAGAGACCTGGCACCTGTTTAGGAAATCCTCTAACCCATCTAATGAATCAACCAAGGCAGCTTGCTTTACCACCCGTCTCTAAGAATGTGAACAAAAGAGACCTGGGACCTATTTTGGAAATCCTCCAACCCATCTAATGAATCAACCAAGGCGGCTTGCTTTACCACTCGTCTCTAACAATGTGAACAAAAGAGACCTGGGACCTGTTCAGGAAATCCTCCAACTCATCTAATGAATCAACCAAGGCAGCTTGCTATACCACTTGCCCAAACCATCACACGTGGAATTTCATTCAGTAATAAGTGGTAAGAGATCAACTTAACCATTTCCCACGCTCCAGGGAGCATTGGAAATTTGGAATCCCAAATCAGAAAGACCCACTTCGCCCAAACTTCCCACCATATTCGGGCTAGACTTTCAGGTTGAACATTCCATCATGTGGAGGGGCCAAAAAAGGACATATAAAACAAAAAAATGTGATGGTTGTCAATTAACTCTAACCAACACCACTCCTGAAGCACAGATTATATCCAACTGAAAGACTAGAGGCTACCACACATGAGATCACTCGAATTTGAATTTGCAGAAAAAGAATATCCAAGTTGGCTGACAGATTCTCTTGAAGGGTATTTCTGATAAGAAGGCCTAAGACAGAAATAAAGACAATCTTAGGGTGACGTACCTTAAAGTAAAAAATGGGCATTTGTAGAACAGAAGTTGACCCAAAATAATAATAAACATGATTCACCACATACTGGACACTTCATCTCCTAGAAAACAGTAATCTAGAGAAATAAAGCATAATCCTGCATAAATCAAAATGCCCAGAGGAAGATGCCATACAAGTTGGCAGTAGAAACAGAAAGGCATAAACCCAATCATCAAATACAATAGATATTTCCAAAAGAAGAAAAGCTGATTATTGCAAAAATCTTGAAAACCTAGATGGAGAATAAAACAGAAATTTCCAGCGATATCCTATGGCAGTAGGATATCGCACAGTTCGATATCCTAGACCTGTAGGATATCGCACAGTCACCTACTTCCATCACATCACGTACCACAGTTTTCACCACAAAAGGTCCGTTTTCATCTTCTCCGTTTTCATTGAGAAGGTCCGTTTCCATCTCCATTTTCGCTAAAGACCTCCCTTTCCATCTCCGTTCCGATTGGATATTACCATTCCATCTTTTTTCATCCGCACTTTATACATCTTATTCATTACAGCAGGTATAATATGGGACCATAAAATTTATGAATGCCTTAAAAAGATAGCTTAGAAATGTGGTATTGATAAACCTTTTTTCTAATTTGATTCTTATGATGGAAACCATAAGTCACTTAATAAGATTTAGATCCCTCCACGAAATGCATTATTTTGTTCATCTTCTTGCATTTGATGTGTTCTTTTTTATTTATATACTGCTCCCCTCATCTTGTATCTTTCACCATTAACCTATTTAATAGTCCATTTGTTAACTCAGTCCCTTTCCAATTACTAAATCCAATAGGTTTGCACTAAAACTTTTGAAATTTAGTTTCTGAATATTATTTCCATCAATGTGTTTATGATTGATCATCCATTATGCATGTTTGATTTATCGGGTGCTGAACCTATTCAGTTCGATTTAAACAGTCCCTTGCCATGTGCTACTCCCCCACTGCGTGAAACCCGGCATTTTGTCATGGTAGAAAATGGAGCATGTGTCACAGAAGTTAATGGAGAGAAATCTAATTCAATACAAGACAATAATATTGTTGACACTTTGATTCCTTTGAAGATGCTACTGGAGCTGACATCGTTGGATTTGCTGGTAAATTCCAGACTTCAGTTGTGCCTTTGAGCAGCAAGGACCAGTCATGATGATAAATAGGGTCACACACGAAGCCTGCTAATTTGCAAGTTGAGCTTAGAGCATTGATTCTATAAGACGATCTTCTCTCTGTTTTTTCTTTTTTGTTAAAATGTATTTTTGAATTTGAATTTTGATTCTTTTTCGTAGCAAATCTCAGTTATTATATTTGGATTTAGTTGTAAGTGGCCTTGTCAATGTGATAAGAGCCTTTCTGTAAGTGCACCTTCTGTGATGAATATGTTTGACTCATGATTTTGTAGAAGATAATACAAGTTTAGTATACATAGTTGTTTTGTCTAATCCCAAGTTATGGATGTCTTGCATTGTATGTTTGTAATTTGTATTGTAGGCTGTATATGGGAACTTGGTGTGTGCATTAGTGTGGGGAATTATAGCAGTTATATATGGATTTGGAGCCTTTTGTTCTTGAGTAGAGTTTTATATCTCATTTGGCAGCATGGCATTCTGGTATCCATTGATTGAACAACTTTTTCAGGACAGGGGAATTCTTTGGAAAAAAAAGGGCATTCCATGAAATCCTTTTTTAGAACGTCATCTTTTCATGGCTGAATTAAACATAGAGATTCTCTGTATATATCAAAACTGAAGGGAGATGATTGGAAATTTGAGATGATTCACCAGCTGAGCTTTGGTAGATGATGATGAAGTAAAAATCAGGTCATCTGATCAAATTGTGGTAAGAGAGATCGGTCCCATGTGGTGGGCCTCATTTTGACAAAAAATGCATTCTTTTGGACACTTTCTCATGACAACCACCAAAAGTAGAAGCATGGGTCCCTTCCAAAGCAAATGTAGTTATTACTTTCATAAATGTCCATGGTAACTTAAAAACTTTTATCGACTAAATGTGAATAACAATTCATGTCTCAGGGATTGGTGCATTTTTTTTTTCAATTACAGAAGCTGATTTCTTTCAAATGAAATGAATGTAAGCTCAAGATCTTAAAGCTTATAGAACAAAATCACATTTATTATTTCAGACTATACAAAGTTCTTAATACAACGGAGTCACATTTATTGTTCTCGATTGCATAGTGTACTACCCAGAGACTCAAAACTGCGTATCTTCTGCAGTATCCAAAGCTGCATTTGAATTGATCATGCTTTTTTGAACCTGCATTTTGAATATGTTACTCAAGAATCTTAGCAGCCCATATCTTACAGCTTATGAATATATGGAGACCATAAATTTTCACTTCAATCATAGTTAGCGTAGTCCTACTTATGAATACCCAACAGCAGGGTGCACTTCAATTGGAGTAAATTTTGTATTAGTGCCAGTTCATGGTGGCCACCCAGGTAGTATTAGGAGGTAAATTGATCATAGGTGGGTCCATTGCAAGAATTGTAAAAGTGGGAGTTAAAAACCGGTTGAACTTATTAGAATATGCAATGTTCGCAAAGGTGGGTTAGTCTCAAATTTAACTTCTTGGAATATTCGTGTCCACAAAAGTGGGTTAAGCTCAAATTCAGATAAAGCAAGTGTGGTCCGAGGAGAAGAGGTTCATGTAACGAAGCTATTTAATTTAAGCACTTCAGATAAAGATAACTGTTCACATATACAATGACTCAGGTTGGACCAAAGACGGAGTCATTGTAGAATTTGCATATATTTACATATATGTCATTAACAGTAGGAGCTCATGCTTCATAAGTCATAAACTACCACAATCGTATCAGTGCGGTTCACATGTTTCGCTATAGCGAGACTTGTATTCTCGCTATAACGAGACTATGCTCTGTTTCCATCTTCATGTCCCCACTTCTACCTCCTTTTCCACTAACAACAATATCTTCCATGGAAAAATTGTAAAGTAAGTAGACAACAGCATCACTAACAACAATATCTTCCATGGAAGTTGGGCCTTATACGAGATTTATCGCTTTCAATGATGGGAAGAAATAATAGAGAATTCTCATATTATGAAGAGTGAAACCAAGTTCCATTGAACTGCACGAGGCTTTTTTTCCTATATTTTTGTTAAAAACATTTAACAAAAATTAAAATTTTTTTTGCTCAACTTCTCTTTCACAGACCCCCCTTTTCTCGTTCACATACACTCCCTTTTCCAGATAGTAGTCTCGCTATAGCCAGACATATTCTCGTTACAACGAGTTTTTTTCCACAGAATGTCTCTCGCTATAGCGAGACATATTTTGAGTGGTAGACATATTATCACTATGGCAGGGATGTAGCGAGGAAAATAGGAAAATAGAGCAAGTGCATGAGCAGGAGGCAGGGACCATTCTCGCTATAGTGAGAATAAATTTCTACATCTTGAAAGCACCCCTCTCTTTTTCGGTGTGGTTCCTTCCTCATGAGTCGTGTTGTAATGGAATCGGCAGTTGCGACGGGGCTGGAGCTGGAGTTGAAGTTGAAACCATGACTCTTTTGAATCCATGGGGTTTGTGAGGTTTAACACAAGATAAAACTAGGAGAAAAAGAGGGTTGGGGAGACAAGAGAGTTTGAGAGAGATGAGACTTAATGAAAGTTACAGGGAAGAAAGACAGGAAGAGACATGGAGGAGCAGAGTTTTTTCATCGCTGAAAAAGTCGAGTGGGAAGATGAAAGCTTTGGGCGGGAGGATGGGAGGAGGTAACTGTCCTAATTGTGCGATATCCTAAGCTCCTAGGATATCGAATCATGCGATATCCTACCACCATAGGATATCGCTGGAAAAAGGGTATTTTCGGTCCCATTTTGGGCGGTATTGTATACGATCTTCTATCCGGTAAATTGTAATGTTTCATCTGGTATTGGGTAATTGTCAGGTCTTGGGCCGTCTGTACGGTAATTTTCTAAAAAAATTGGGGATTTGACCGTACGAGTTATATAATACCCCCTATTCCTCAAAGCATTGTTGACCAAAAAATAATCCCAAAGTAGGGTATTGAACAGTGGAACTTCAATTTTTGTTCCAATTTTACCCCTTCTGAAAATGCTTTTGTGTGATATTGTACAAACTACATCTTCATCTCCGATATGTGTATCATCGATATGCGTGTTACTTTCTTCGGAGCAAGAGGATTGCCGGGGATCCGTCCGGAGACTGGAGAAGAAGTAGCAAGTTGCGCTACGTCCCCAGTTCCTTTGGCCAGGTTCTACATAATAAGAAATTATATCGAGGAAGAAGAAGACTCTTACGACATGGTCTGAAATCGACTGTGAAAGCATTTTGTGCGATATCGCACAAACTGAAAGTCAAAGGAAGGTTGAAGACGATCAAGAAGATGGAGACTTTCGATTCCCTTTTTCAAGATAGAATAGATCAAGAAGATAAAGATGATGTGTCACCTTTTGTTGGATCCTTCCGGCAGCCTGCCGACAGAAGGAGTCTTTTTCGGATCAATATGACTCCTAGTTTTGTGTGGTTTTTGTCTTGCTTCATCTTAGGCCTTACTCCATGGATTCCTACTTGATAGAAAAAACCTCTTTTAACGATGGAGACAGTTACAACAAAAAATGAGGAAAACGACCTGGGGAATATGGAGGAAAAACGATTTGACTTTTCAGTTTTGTGCGATATTGCATATAATTGCGATATCGCACAATTAGCATTGAATCGATATTTCAATTTGTTCTTCCTCCATTTGATTTCTTAATCTGTAACTAGAGCAGCTGTAGTACAACCTGGCCTCTTCTTCTGCAACAGAATTGGGGACGTAGTGCAACTTGTTGCTTCTTCTCCGGACGGATCTCTGGCGGTCCTCTTTTCCAGGAGAGAGCAACTCGCAGATCGACGATACGCAGTAGTCGATCCTCCTCTCCAAGAATGGATGACTGCAGAAGGGTCAGTGGAAGACGATGGAGAGGAGGCGTTGGGAAAAGAAGTAGGAGGAATAATGGCAGTAGGAGAAAGAACAGGGGAGAACGATGTCACACAAAACGTTTTCATAAGGGGTAAAACTGGAGTAAAAACTAAATTCCACTGTTCAATATCCTACTTTGGGATTATTTCTCGGTCAACACTGTTTTGGGGAATACGAGGTATTATCCCCCCAAAAGATTATTTTTTGGGTTTGCAAGGAAAACCCATGTTTGCCTAAGTGTGAGGAAATGGTTGGAGGAAGGAAAACCAATTGCCAAAACACCCTCATGAAAGGGGCCGGGCCGAGGAATATCCAGGGCCAGGCCTGACTTCTAGCTATTAGTCCGAGCCTAGCCCACTTGAAAATATTGAAGACCGCACCCAGCCCAAGTTAGAGTTAAAGAATAAAAAAATGGGACGGAAGTTAGGAAACCGGCCCTATTCCTCGTACTCACACACTGATTGGATCCCGAAAGAATCGCTCCCATGGATTTGTGTTGCTCCTATAGTCATGACTCATGACAGTAATTTTGGAATGACTATTTGTTAAAATTTGTCATTGGTGTGGGACTCTGCAGCAAGATTGGAGCCTTTCGTCCTCTTTAGAAGGCTAAGTATGGTTAGAGGGTCGAATTTCAGTTGTTGATTCATCATAGATGTTGAAATATTTGTGAAAAGAATTCAGAACGTTAAATGACTGTTTTTTAACTTTTTTTAGGGCCCATTTGTATGATCTAAATCATTGATCTTCTTTGGAAGGCTGAAAATAACTAGGAGGCCGAACTTAAGCTCTTGATTCATCATTGATCGTTAGATAATCTTCATTGATTGTTAGATAATCTCAAAAATAAAATAAAATAAAATAAAATAAAAAGACTCGTGACTGTTGATGTGCCATAGTGGGATGCAAGCTCCATACAGGCAGTCCTTTTTTTATTTTATTTTTTCCTTCTTGTGGGCCTCCTAAATCGTGATCTAAAATGTTCATCATCTCTGAAAGGCCTATGGTGTAGATGGTAGGACTTTATTGTGAAGGCTGAACTTTAGGTCTTGATTTATTATGGATTGTGAGAGATTTGTGAAAAATGTAGAGCCGATGGATGCTCTATGGTGTAGATGGTAGGACTTTGTTGTGTTTGCCAATGATGGATTGCAATTCTTTTTTTTTTCGTAAAAAAACCCTCAATAAGGATAGCTTAATTTCAAGAGAATGAAGAAATCATCTGGATAGAGGGTTCTTCTCCCTAAAACGAGGATGGTTAAGGATGATCAACTAATGATGTCACTAGACCCACTTATAAATAAAAAAAAATTAAAAAGAGTATTTCCTTATAGTCTACATAAGATTTCACTTAAATGTTCCATAGCTAGAATAATAACTTTTAGAACACGTAGGTAGAATATTATTAAAAAAAATAAAATCAATTTGTAGAGATCAGTTTGGGGTTTATATTATATTGGAGTGAAATTTCTTCCAGGAAAATCGGCAATTCTTTTGTGGCTCAATACTGATTTCAAGGCCCACGACCTTATCTACACTGTAAAGATAGAGAAAATAGGAAAAGTTGTAGAATCATTAAGAGTTCCAATAAAGTGGGCCCATTTATGAAACATTTAAATCATTGAAAGAAATGGCATCATCTAATTGCATAACTAAAAGAGAGTGTTGAGGTCAACGTCCACCCTCGCTCCTGAGCGGTCATAAGTGTGGTCGAGCCCGAGCCCTCACCATAAAACCTTTGTTGTGCCGTTTTCTATCACCAATTGATTTTGGGATAAGTGGTAGCTCAATGGGGTGTAAGATCCTACAGACAGTTTATGCAAAATGCTATAAAAAATAATAACATATCCATTTGGACAATAATGGAACTTATAATTACTTCTAAGACCACAAAGACTAAACCTAGCCGACCCAAAAGCAAATAGACTCAGCCCAACTAGGGACTAAGCCAACCGAGGTAAGTGCCAGTAAATACCAAATTAGTGAAAGGGCTCCTCATTGTGGCCTTAAACTTTCAAGCCCATGCAAAACAATTAGGATCCAAGTTTATTAAACTACTGTTGTAACAAATGGGATCTCTTATCAATACCTACTTCCTTCTCAACTTACGATTGTATGTAAAAGGAGTCAAAGAACGGTTTGTTTTCATAGGATTTTCAAACACTTTTTTCTACATTGGGAATGCATGATTTTGAAAACAAAATCTCCAAGAAGTAATCCTTGTATATGAGAGCTTAAAAGGTCTGCATACCCTTGCTTGTGACCATCCCAAGTTATTGTTGCTATTGTGTTGCTTGAAATGAAGAGCTGTGAGGAAAAATATTGTAGACAGAATTGTTTCCATGCATTTGATTTGAGTACAAAAACTAACGAATTGTTTGGGTTAACCTTGTTTCTTTATTGACCCAATTTTATTCAAAGTAATGAAATTTCATGGATAGGAATGGAAGCTGCAGCAGTTTTTGAGTCAGATTAACTATGATGAGGTTTAATGATAGGTTCTTTCTCATTCATCTTATTGAGCTTTGGGGCTATCAATGTCATCACTTTTGTTGTCTTGCTGCTCTAACCTGTGTTATGAATGTGGTATAGAATGCTCTGCTTTCTAAATTTGAACTTATATGAAAAATTGTGAAGAAGTTTCTAGTATTAAATCACAATTGCAATTGTTCACTCAATAATTAGAAATATGATTAACAAATAGTGGGGTAGCAGAAAAAAAGCCAAATTATTTGCCTAAAATTCAGGTTATAGTCGCACAATGGTTAGAAGCCAATTGCATTTAAGAAATCTGCACTACACCTGAATTGTTTACTTCAGGCCAATATTAGATCTCTCTTTGAATCTCAACTTGTAAGCCCTAACAATCATGCGGAAAGGGTGACAATAAGTTTAACCTAAAATCTAATTTATTTCCTTAACAATATATTATCCTTTTCATAATCTTTGACTTTTTTTTTTTTGAGAGGTTATAATCATGACCTGTGTGTGAAAATCTAACATGTTGAAGAAACTAAACCTCATCATGACCTGTGTGTATGATACTCGCTTCAGCTCAAAAATTTTCCCAAGTTGCATGTCTTTTAGTTTTGCTTTCTTCTTTTTCCAATTGAATTCAAACGGATGGAAAGAGTTTGTATCTATTTATAACATTTAATATATAATAATTCATTTTCCTAAGATAAAAATACCCAACAATTAATATCAGACTTCGGTGGGCCTTGACAATGGACGTGTATATTCTTGATGCTGCACATCATCTTCAAATAAAATCATTCTGTCGATAGAAATACATGTTCAACAAGTGCATTTGAAATATTATACATTTTTTAATCGACAAACACATATATTATTAAAAGAATTCCTAAAAATTCATTACCTTTTGACATTTTCCATGTCTAGCTATCATTTTGAGACAACAGGAAAAACTATCACTGTCGAGTTGCGGAAATGAATGGTCGACAAACAGTTAGGCATCAAGGTATCTTAAACGTTTGACACCATACAGCCAAAAGAAATATGTTTTCCACATGCAAATAATCAAAAGCAAGGGACACATGAATTTCGTTGAACATATACAATCACTAATTACAATTTAAATCTTCCTTTACATATATGAAGCTTACAACGTATTAGAATCTTGACTATATTTATATATAAAAACTTCCATGTCATACATTTACAGAGACATATGTTCTAGTATAAATCTAATTTCAGTGGTTGGCATCACTTAGATGATAGATCAAAGGATGTCATATAGCTTCGATACTTCATACTCTGAACAGAGTACGTCTTCCTCGGTTTGAAAAGAGTAATGATCGTCCTAAAACAAGGTTTGCAAATATAATTTATACCTAGCTACTATCTCTACTCGTGAGAGCAATGATGTCAACCGGGTGTCGTATCCTCTGGGACAAAAAGACTAAGTTGTGTTGGTTCCTAAATCCCTAAACTAATCCTAGTAGAAAACAAAGTGTTGGTCTGATGGGCTTGATTCATAAATTAACAAATTAAAAGACAATGTTTTGATCCAATCAGAGAAAAGATCTCAGGGTACGAATCCACTCTAACCTTGTACAATGGCAAGTATAGACCTAGGGTTTCACTATCAATGCTAAAAAGACTCGTTCTGGTTACAAACCTTCAGAGTCAACAAATAAGGGATGTGGATGTAAATCGGGGCATAACTTATCTCTATGGCATAGATTATCCTAGATATAACAACACATTCATTCAAGCATCGTTATATGACTTAGTATTAAAATCTACAAGACTAAAATACCAAAGAAAAAGATATTGCATTAAAGAAATAAAATCCAATCAATGGATAATGTAAGACCCCGACCCAAGAGACCTCGATTAGTGTTAATTAAGTTGTGTCTTAGCTATAAGTGTGTTTAGTGGATTTGGACTTAGTTCTGGGTTAGAATAGCTTTTATATTAGCTTTGGGCAATTTTGAGAGCCTTCTTGATTTGTGGGACCCTTTGGGGGTTCTTGTTATGGAATTACGTGAGCTTGAGGGTTATTCTTGATTACCTAAAATTATATTTTTAATCCCGTTTGACTTATCTTATTATTCTCTACAACTTTCATGTTGACCTCGTTCTCATTCGAGGGCCCGAAACCAGACTTTTCTCGATTTGAGGGCAAAACAGTCTTTTTACCCAAAATCTGGACACGATTTTCAATGTCACCAAAACTTACAAAATATACACTTTTTGGAAACAAAATATTTCTTCGAACAACTTTGTCTTCTTCGTCGAAGTCATTAGAGGTCCCAAAATCAATGTTTTGAGCCCGAGAAATGTTTTAAGTTGTGGGACCCACTCTCTTCTTTATATATATAGAAACCCATCTCCTTCATTCCCCTTTTTTTTTACCCTAATCCCTGCACAAGAGAAGCGCCAGCAGCAGCCATCGGTTCCTATTCTTCTTCTTGTTTTCTTCCTCACAAATCACCACCAAACCTTGCTCAAATCTAGTGGAGAGCTTCATCAATCTTGTTCCCCTTTGCAAGAGCTTTCCTTTGGTACTGTTTTTGAGGGGATTCATAGATCTTGAATTCGTCCTTGGGCTAGCCTTGCTTATTTGAAGACCTTCTAGGTAAGAGCTCTTTTCCATCTCCTAGGTTCTTGTTTGTTGAGTCTTAGAGAGGCTCCATTTCGATTATTGAAAGGTTTCATTTTGTTTTGCTTGGTTTTTGATTTTTGGGCTTGTATTTGGGATTTTTGTAGATTTGTTGTTCTTAGCTTGGAGAGGTGTTTAGTGGGGTGATTTGATTAGCTTTGGACCCAAGGCAAGTGGATGAAATGATTCATTAAATGTTAAAATCATATTTATGCATTTCTTAATTTTCTCATTTATGATTTGATTTGTTTAAATCATGGTTATGACTTGTCTTCTATGGATTTCAAATGCACCTATTAATGTGTCTTTCTACCTCATTCTATCTCTTGAAAATGTGTATTGTTTTATGTTAAATTTGAATGGCTTATGTGGTAATGAATTCCACATGATTTGAATGGATGGAAAGGAGGTGTTGGGTGAATGCTTTGGAGATTCAAATGGTGGATTTGAAGTGTAGAGAATGGAAATTTTAATGTAGAAATGGTGGAGTTTTCAACTCAATGTTGTGTAGGGATCTGACCCTTAAAAATGAGAAAGGTTTGAAGGAAGGGAGGACTGAAAACAACTTCAGAAATCAGTCTCGTAGCAGTTTCGGTCAGAATTTCGGCTAACCGAAAGGTTTTCGGTTCAAATTCCAGAGAGCTGCAATCTTTGTTGAATTCTGATTGTGGCATTTTGGCCAAGCGAAAAGCTAACCGAAATATTTCGGTTCGAATTCCAGAGAGCTGCAGTTTTTGTTAAATTCTGATTGTGGAGTTTCGGCTAACCGAAATGTTTCGGTTTAAATTCCAGAGAGCTGCATTTTTGTGTCGAATTCTGATTGTGGCATTTCGGCTAACCGAAATGTTTCGGTTCGAATTCTAGAGAGCTACTTTCTTCCATTTCTGTACTCGGTCAGAATTTCGGTCAACCGTAGGTCAGCCTTTCGGCTAGCCGAACGCCAACCGAAAAGCTGACTGAAACCATAGAATTTAATTAATTATTTCCGAAGAATTGTAAGACTATAGTGAGGAAGAAGGACCATCATTCTAATCTCGTTAAAGGTCTTTTAGACTTGTCAATGGGCGTAAGGTCCCGGGTTGTCTCTAATTCTTATGGAGTACCAAATATATATTTAATTGACAAACGAGACCCTATTTACATTGATTCAAATCTTGGACCTTCAACATTTAACCAAGAGAATGTTGGAAATCCATTCACGTCTATCGTGACCCGATTTGTTTAATTGTGCCTTTCAAACATCATATCTTATGATTTTGACTTGTCCCGAAAGTATTGGAAAGTGTATTTAGCTTTTGCTAACCTGTATATGTCCGACCCGATATGAATGTGTATTTGTGCCTATGGGCACCCTGTTTCGTTTTTATGCATATGATTTGACTTCCTGCATTTGACCTATGAGTCGACACCACTAAGCTTGGACAACCATGTCGGTTTGATCCACCGATTTGGAGATCCCACCCGTCCTGTTTAGTCAGCTGCAGTCTGGAATCCGTAGAGTTTTACCTGGTTCGCTACCGTGGTCCCGCAGAGTATATATATGTATATTATAGTATTTTATCATTGTCCCTCCTCACCTTGTGTGACTGAGGTCAATGATCCTGTAGGATATGTGCTCTCATCACTTTTGTGAGAGAGGATTTAGCTTCGTGTGGTTGCCACCTTGTCAGTTCCTTATTATTGGTACCTTATTGTTTTATATTGTTCATGCCTTTACCTAATAAATGATGCATTGTTTTTTACGAAATTCATTATTTATACAGGTTTTCAATATATTTTCTAAGGTATCATTACTTCAAATGTATTATCATATCTTTTCACCTACCTGCCAGACCGTCGTGTCTGATCCATTTATTTTGGTACTCAGGTCCCGAACCCATTACCATTAAGGAGGAGCCCGAGGAGGCGGTCGGTGAACCGCAGCGCGTAATAGAGTGGCAAGCTGATGATGTCATGTAGACATTCGTTCAGGCTTTGAGAACGACACCTTTTGGGAGTTTGTGATAACATCTTTTGGGTTTATTCTTTTGTTATGTATTGGTCTTTGTTGACCATTATTTTGGGGCAACTAATCAACTGATCTTTTGTATTTACATTTATCCTTACTTTTGGGAAGTATGTTAATGATCATTGCTCATTCTGATATCTTGTCTTATCAATTATAAATCAGTCTTATCTATGGAATAGAATAGCTCTACTATGATTTACTACACGCTTCCGCAATCTCGAATATATGTTTGATATGTTTATATGTGAGATGATATGTATGGATAATCCTAACCGTGGAACCCTGTGGGAAATCACGTGCACAGATAAATGTTTTCTTAATTCCGTATGCGGATTAGCCAAAGAGATGCGCCTGGCGCGGCATCATCAGTCCCGATCCCGGATTTGGTTCCCTAACCCGGTCCGGGGTCGCGACAGACTGGTATCAGAGCGGGACATGTTTCAGGCAATTAAAAGAAACTAGAAATCTTAAGGACGTGGTGAGGATTCGTTAGACTCTCGTTAGATAGGATCGTGTGAGCAATGTGTAACCACCATGTACTTGATTTTCTATGCTAACAATTTGTTTTGCAGCGTTATGCCACCTCGCAAACGAGCAGCAAGCGATAATCACGTTGCTAGTAACAGTGAAATCACAGAGCTTATTACAGAGGATACACAGAATATCAATATGCAGAATTAATTTCAACAAATGATGCAGGCCATGTTAGACCAGCAACGTCAGGCCAATGAAAACCAGGCTAGACTCAAAGCACAAGCACATGAAACACAAGCCAAATTGCAAGAGCAAATGGTTAAGAAAGACGAAGATCATGCAAGGGAGATGGCTCGAGTACAGCCATAGTTATTGGGTGTGTTAGAGAGGAGATCAGAACAGATTCCAGTTGCAGCACCAGGTGGGGTCATCAATAGTGCAAATGATCCCAATGTACTGTACGAACGCTTCAGGAAAAGAGGCCCGAAAGAGTTTGTTGGGACAGAAGATCCAATGACTGCAGATGATTGACTCGAACACACAGAAAACATCTTCGAGATCTTCACATGTACAGGCAAGGAACAAGTGCAACTTGCCGCATCCATGTTCACGGGCTTGGCAGATATATGGTGGAAGACTATTAAGGCAGGGTACAGAACAACAGCAGATGCACAGCAATGGACTAACTTTAAGAAACAGTTTGCAGACAAATATGTACTAGCACGTGTGAAGAAGCAAAATGCAGCTTAGTTTCAGCAACTCGTGCAAGGAAATATGACAGTCCTCGAATACCTCACTAAGTTTGAGAGATTTTCCCGATATGCTCTAGATTGGTTGATACAGCGGAGAAAAACATAACAAAGTTCCTTGAGGGAGTTCATCCTATCATTGAGAGGGATGCTACCGAGATTACACCACCAGCAACATTTGAGGAAGCTATCAAGAGAGCCTATAAGTTTGAGAACTTCCACAACAAGATTCTCAGAGTTCAGGGAAAGGGGCAGGGCCACCAGCAACAGAACAATCAGCAGAGGAACAATCAAAATAAGAGGCCAAGGCAAGAACAAAATGTATAGAATCTAGGGGCTTGCATATATTATGGGAAATATCATGGGAATGCCTAATGCCGTTCTATCACTTGGGCATGTTTTAGATGTGGTTCGATGGACCACCAAATGAGGGAATGCCCGAGGCCAGAAAGACAGAATAGGCAGCAACAGGGAGCACAACGTCAGGCACCACCTCAAAATGCACTAGTGATCCAAAATCAGGCTAGGCCACTGCAGCAACAGGCACCTCAGCAACAGTTCAGACAACATCAGCAACAACAAGCCCGTCAGCAAGGGTAAAATCAGAATCAGAATCAACGTCCTCATAATCAGAACAGGAATGCACAGCAGGGCAGACATTAGCAAGGGCAGAACTGGCCACACCAGAAGGCACAACTCTATGCTGTCAAAAGAGCTGATGTAGAGGCAGAAGGCAACATTGTGGAAGGTACGCTTCTCATCTGTGGTTTTGATGCTAGGGTTTTGTTTGACCCTGGCTCTACTCATCATTCTTATTTCCAAAATTTGCTAAGTTGATTGACATGCATGCTAGAGAGTTGAGTTTCATTTTGACTGTGACTACTGCTTTAGGTAAGGAAGTTATTTGTAGGACTTTTTACCCTAGTTGTTCAGTCATGATAGGATAAGTAGTATTACCGGCAGATCTCATTTTATTGGAGATGCAGGATTTTGATGTCATCCTAGGGATGGATTGGTTAGCAGGATACCATGCTACTATGGATTGTATCCATAAGACCCTAACTTTTAAGTTAGAGGAGACCCAAGCAGGGGTGTTGTTTCAGGGAGAGAGGAGTAATCCTCGCACAGGGTTTATTTCAGCGTTGAAGGCTGATAGACTTCTAAGAAGTGGATGTGAGGCATATTTGGCGTTTATCACGGAGGATAAACGGTCCCAAGGGGTGGAGGAGATCCCTATTGTTTGGGAATTCCAAGATGTTTTTCCAGAGGAGATACTAGGTTTACCACCTATCAGAGAGATAGACTTCACCATTGAGTTGTTACCGGGGACCGCTCCGATTTCTATTGCACCCTACGGAATGGCTCCGGCAGAATTGGGAGAATTGAAGATTCAGTTGCAAGAACTTGTTGACACAAAAAATGTCACTTTGCTTCTTCAAGATCCAGAAAACTGCATGAAGTCGCAATCTGCCATAAATAGGCAATGCTACTTCCAAAAAATCAAATCTTGTCAGAATCAAATAAAAACTACAAGATCCTTCAAGACAGCCAAAAGAGGACTACACAAGAAGTTTCAGGCCATTTCAAAATCATTTGGCCTAACTTTGCTTCTCCGACAGTTGAAAAGGAGCTCCCGGCGGCAAAAGCATCGGAGACACCAAATCTTCGATCAGAGCCAATGGATGGTCTCAAAATACATCCAAAAGGCTCCATGTCAAGTTCCGAGTCAAACCGACAACGTTTGACCCTACATCAACCCTCGAACAGCTAAATCAAGCCTCTCGGCGGCGAGAGCCTCCGAGGCCATCACTCATCAGATAGAGCACATGGACGGTTCAAAATGCTTACAAAGGGCTACACGTCAAATTTCAGGTCATTTCGACAACATTTGACCATACTTTGACGCGGCCTCTCGGCGGCGAAGCTCCCCGGGACCATGGTTTCCAAGATAGAGCCTGTGGATCATCTTAAAATGACTCCAATAGGTTCCCTGTCAAACAAGTCAATCGGACATCGGTTGACCGCACATCAAGCCGCGACATCTTCATCGCGATAAAAACAAGTCTACTGGTGATAGGACCCCAAATGGCTTTAAAAATCAAACAAAAGCCTATGGTTGGTCTTATTTATTGCTCAGCAGGCTTCACCCCAAATTTCAAGTCATTCGTACAATGTTTGACCCAGTTTCAGCTTCTGACGGAAAATCGGCCGCTCTGCGAGACAAAGTCTTCGGCTTTCTCAGAAAGTTGGAAACTTTGCAAACCAAAATGCAAGGATTCTCATCAGGTTTTCTATAGGGAAATCAGGCCAATAAATGATCAAAAATGTCAAGGAAAAAATACAGAAGAAAAAAGAACCGAAAAACAGCAAAAATGGACGCAAAACGGGACAAAAAGGGGCGACCCTGGAGCCCGGGATCGCCGGGTGGGCCCCGAAAACTCCATTTTTCGCTGTTTTTTCGCGATTCGAAGCGTTCGACCTCTGGTATTTTCCAAAATTCATTCTTTTGAGACACCAAATCCTCTGACATCCGTCAAAATCGCGGGTCAATCATCAAGAGTATCGAAATCAACATTGATCGCCAACCGGTCAACCAAAAAAGTGTGCTTTCTACCCGACCGATCGAGAAATCGACAGGACAGATGGCACCGACCCACTGTTGGCAACCAATACCTGAAGTTACGTGGTCATCCAATGTCGATCTACATGAAGATCCATCATTGATCATCCCCAGAAGAATCCCAAAAGACGTGGCATGGCCCGCGACTCTTCAACTGCTCGGCGACCACTTAATGCGATTAATTGACTAGCTTTATTGCAGTCATTAATCCATTGCTTTGGACGGCCCAATCAGAAGCCAAGAAAAAGGAGTTACAAAATAAAGGAATTAAATCCTGTAACTCCTCCCATTATGCAGCTTAATGACAATAAAAGCCCATAAACCCTCCTAAATGGCTACCAAAAAGCCTATAATAGGAGAGCACTCCAAGAAGAAAGACATCACAAAAAACAGCACAACAGACTGCAAAAAATCCGAAAATTCAGACAGAAAAAGGCATCAGAGATCTAAGAGAAAGAAAGAAAGAAAACTCTGCGGAAGTTCTACACCGACCACCGCTACAAGGTGACAAAAGTCACTTGGGGGGTACCCCCCAAGGTCCTTGCCTTCTCCTTCTGCCTCCAATGGTTTAGACATGGCTTTTCAGCCCGTTTACTTAGTTTTTTATTGGATATAGGACCTCCTTTTGGTCTTTGTCCTCTAAACACCTGAGGTTATAGCCAAGTCAAGCGAATCAACAGCATCCTCTGTTCTCATCTGCATTGATGATGGCGAAGTCCACATATGGCTTGCGACCGTTAATCTGAACGAGTCCCCCACAATCTCCTTAGAAGTTAGATCCTCCTTTTCTTGCTTTTCATTGTAGCTTGAATTTTTTTAAAAGAGACAAAAATCACAACTCTTGTCTTTCATTATTGAAAAGAATTGTAAATCGGCTATAAATGCCAAAATCGGCTATAAACGCCAAAATCGGCTATAAACGCCAAAATCGGCTATAAATGCAAAAAAAATCTCTTTTCACGGCAAATTAAGAAAAAATGTCTATTTTCTTAAATATATGTGCAATGGAAAACTTGAAAGAAGTTGATTTCCTTTTTACTTGCGAAGGTCGATCTCTGTGTCACCACTTCTAATTCCAAGTAAAATAGAAAATTTGGCACACCCACATAAAAAATGTTGATGCATGCCTCTGCCCCCCATTTACGAAAGGGTCGTACCCAAACGGACTCCAATCACTCAGCTTGGATCCATTTTGGATTTCAGTTGGCAAGTCGAACAGACTTTAAAACTCATTTATTAATTGGATTAGAAATCCAAAACTCATAATGAGAGCAAATTAAAAAAACCCACACCCTGAATCAACTAATCCATTTCAAAAAGTAAAAGTTGAAGAACATTAGTTGTTATTTTCCCTTTACAAGGCAGGAAGAAGAACAAACATATATCAGGGAAATTTCCATTACCATGCATCCAAACTCAATTCCCCTGCATTGCTTCCTCCCTCTCCCATTCTCTATCTCCTAATTTGATTCATTGAAGGGTGAAGAAAGAGCTGGATTCTAGAATTCCTACTCCTACCCCCAAATGGATCTAGCCCCAGAAGATCTCCAATTCCTGACAGTCCCAGAAATCCTCAAACACTCCATCTCCATCCCATCCCTCTCCACAAGAACCTTCTCCCTCATCACTCTCACCTTCACCTTCCCTCTCTCCTTTGCAATCCTGACCCACTCCCTCTTCACCCACTCATTCATCTCCCACCAATTCCATTCCCCTCTCCTCCCACCACCCACACTCCACCACCAACATCCCCACTCCTCCTCCTCCTTCTACCTCTTCTTCCTCTACCAATTCCTCTACCTCCTTTTCCTCTTCTCCGTCTCCCTCCTCTCCACCGCCGCTGTCGTCTTCACCGTCGCCTCCATCTACACCTCTAAGCCTACCTCCTTCTCCTCCACCCTCCACGCCATCCCCTCCGTCTTCCGCCGCCTCTTCATCACATTCCTCTGGATTTCCCTCCTCTTGTCCTGCAACTTCTTCGTCGCCGCCTTCATCGCCCCGATCCTCGCCCTCGCCATTGTCCCCCCAAGCCTTCCTCTCATCCTCCTCTGAGTGTCAGCTTGGCTTGACGATGTGTCGTCTTCTGAATCTGAATCTGAATCCGTGTCTTGCATGATAGACACGAAAGAGACAACAAATTTGCCCCCAGGCCTTTGCTTTACCTTTTTCGCTTTAGTTGTGATGACCAAAGGCTTTGAAGGTTTGAGGGAGATGGTGAAGGGAGTTTGAATGCTCTCTTCGGATTTACCGGATGATTTGTTTCCTTCCGGCGATTGTTGAGGAGCCTTGCCTTTATCTTTCTGGAGATTTTCGGCAAAGGGTGCTGTGTGCTTCTCCTCTTCTTCTTTTTGACCTTCTTACATCTGTGAGTCTGCGAAGTGGACTTCTTTACCTTTGAAGGGTTTTCTGTCCGCAAAGACTCAATGTATCATGCCGTCGTCGCCAACAAACTTGATGCATTGATGTAGAGTTGAAGGGACAACACCATTCTCGTGGATCCAAGGGCGTCCGAGAAGGATGTTGTAGCATGAAGGGGTTTTTATTGGGTACACAGTGACCTCAGAAATAAGATCACCGATCTGCAATTTGAACCTGATTTTGCCGATAGGCCTTTGAGTACTCCCATTGTATCCAAAGATAGATACAGATGTGTGGCTCAGCTTGCTGGGTGGGATGCCCAACTCTTCAAGAGCCGATGTGGAGATGAGGTTGAGTGCAGAACCTGGGTCGATCTGAACTCTGTGCATAGGCATTTCCTTGATGTACCCTGTGAAGTACAGGGGTCGGTTGTGCCTGGTCTCGCCAAGTAGGAGGTCGTCCTTTGTGAAGGCGATGGTTGCACTGGCCGCTTTTTTAACCGAGAGGCATTCAATGCATCATCCCCCAGTTTTCTTCTTTTCTCCCTTTGAGGAAGCTTCTGAGTTTTTGACCCGATAATCCATTTCAATTTGGAGGACTTGCGGGGCATGTTTGTCGACATCCTCATTCAGCTTTTGTAATTCTGAGATGAGATTAGCACGAGTGTGCGGAGACATTCGCAATAAATCTAGGATGTACAGACGTGCAGGTATGTGCTTGAAGTGTTCAATCAAGTCATACTTGAAAGCCTCCTTAGGGCCTGCATGTTCATCATTGTTGCCACTAGGGGTGCTTACAACATCTTTTCCCGAAGGATTTACATATGTAAAGGAAGATTGGTTGTAATTTTTGTGGTAGTCCCGGCCAGAGCGGGTGCCTCTACCAACTTCGAGAGCTTCTTGAGAAGGGTCTTCGTTTGGAAGATTGTCTTCAGGATCAAGAGGCTGTCGTTTTTCATTTGCTGAGGATGTATCAGCAGCAGAGTTGCCATCCTCAGTGATCGTGTTGCATGGAGCATTTTCTGGGAACAAGTCCTGAACAGCATCCAGCAACCTTTCTTCTTCGTTGACTAATTCATCATCCCAAGCATCAATAGCTGGGAATTCTTCAGTCAGGAAGGGTGTAAACTTTGAAGTCACAGTCTCAGGAGAAGAAACCTGAGGGGGTGTCATCTCAGTGAAAGTCACGTGAGACGAGGTGGCTCCAGAAGATACATTACTAGGCGTCGCCGGAGTATAAGTGCTCTCATCAGACGATGCTTCGGAAGAGCTATAATCCCGAATTATCACATTGCAGGAAGCTCTGATGGGAGACGTCGCCTGATTGGAGTCAGACTCATCCTCGGATGTAAGAGGATCGTTTATCCAGCAATTTTCTCCATTTTCAGGAGTTAAGGGAGGATGTACCTAATGGTCTTCAAGGACTTCAGGCTCTGGATTGCGAGGAGGCTCGTTGACGCGTTCTTGCTCTTGTTCTAGAGCGAGATGCTGCAAGATCCTTGCATATTCTTCAAGATCAGGCATGGGAGCCAAATCTTCTTCTTCATCAACTCTTTGTGGCTCAACATGGTTGATTTCCACTGGAGTAATGAGAGGTGCTGGGTCAGCAGCATTTTCTTGTACAGCCTCTTGGTCTTCTTCATCATCAGACCAGGATCCTTGTGGCTGTAGAGGATTATACCAGATTACTGGCATAAGATGAGACTCAGGAACCCATTCTTCATCGGAGAGATATTCTCCTGTTTCAAGGGACTCCTCCCATTCGTCTGTGTAGTTGGATTTGAATCCATAATCGGTGTCGCTGGACTCGTATCCATCAATGGAGAATCCAACTACCGAATTGCAAGAGTATGATAGCTCCTGTGTGGCTTCTTTGAATTGAGGTGGCATGAAATCACTGAGAGTGAATTTTCTTACCCCCTTTGAAGTCTCTGGAAGGGATGTTTTTGTTGCCTCCAGCGAAGCGGTAGAGGAAGCCTTTGCCTTTTCTTTGACTTCTTGTTTTGGCTGGGTCTTCTCTTGCCGTTTGAGCTTGAGGAGATGCTTCCTAGCCTACCTTCGCTGTTGAGCTGTAGGCTTTGTTTTCACGACCTCCCAATTTTCATCTTCCAGGAGATCGGGATGTACCCATATGGGTGTCCGTCTGGTGTCGGGTAAGGAACCAGTTCCTCGGACGCTTGGATTGAGTTTATCACCTTGAAGGAAGTAGTGATCTTCTTCTTTGGTGATTTTGATGTTTGTCCATATGTCACCATATTGACGGAGGCAGACCCATAGTTTTTGTCAAAGGTGATGACTCCGTTTTTCCACATCTCGTTTATTTTCTCCCTCACAACGAAGCATTGATTGAGAGGATGCGAGATCATCTGGTGGTATGGACAGTACCGAGGATCATTGGTTTTGCCAACATCACCCGGTCTTTTTGGTTCAGGCAAGGTGAGCTTGCTGTTTGCCATAAGAGCTCCGAAGATTTCATCAACATCTTCATCAAACGGGTATTTCTTCTTTACTTGTTCTTTGAAGGCATCTGAGAGTTCAGGTCTCTTACCCGCAGCTTTGTTTTCAGCTTTCTTTGGTGGCTGAGGAGCTGACTGAAAGAAATCACGATTCAAATCTGAAACTTCTCATAAAGAGACTACTATGGCTGATGCAAAGCATGACAGATTTTAAAAAATCTGATTTCTGCACTATGCAGCGGAAATCAGCCATAAAGAATCGCATAGAAACTCCATTAAATCATGACCAACATGTGTCTAATTAATAGAGATGATAGAAGACTATTACCTCGAAGATTTGTAGACTTCAAATCTCTGAAAAAATAGATCCAAAGGCGCGAACTCAGACTTGCAATTTGCAAACAAGTTGCTGGAATTTTCTTGCACTAGTATTGCCTTTGATCTTCTCCTCTATCTCACTTCCAAATCTGATTGGCTAAGATGGTGGGATCTTAATCTAGGAAACAAGAACTATTTTTCTCATGAAAAATCTCAGACCTACAACTTTCTTCAAGGGAGAAGAAAGGAACTAGAGGGCTGGACGTGTGGGAGTGTTGGAGTCTTACAAGCATAGTGGACGTCCAAGGGTGCTTTGTTTCTTTTATAGAAACTTTTGTGGAAACCTTTCCCAATTAGTTATCTCTCCTTATTCTAATTTATGTCCAAAAAGGAAAGACTTATTCCCTTTAAGAAACACTCTAATTAGAAAAGGAAACCAAAAGGAACTTTCCATACAATTAGTAATCCTAGTTGTAGAACACTTACTAATTTTAAGTTCCTAATCCAAAAAGGAAACTAACTCATAGGAATACTAATCCAAAGAGGAGTCCAACTTTCCAAGTAGAGTCCTACTCAAAGTTGGAAACCTTACCCATGGAAATCTTATTATGGACGTCCCACATATCTATGCACACCATGGCCCACATACAATTTATCTAGAGTTAAATTCATGTATGCCATCAAAGGCCTATTTGAATTTAAACTCAAAATTATTTTTCCACTAAAATAATTCATCCTTATGTTATCTAAACATCTTAGGAAACCATGCCAATCTTGGTAAGTGACTAGAGAAGGGACCAAAAGACATATTTGCCATTGGCTCCCAAAATGACCAAAATGTCCATGCTAAACCCATAGCAACATAAAGACCATTTTAACCTTAACTCATTCCACTAAAGAGTTATGGTTGAACTCCAAGGACAAATATATATTATAATAAGCTCGTCATAAGATGACGGTTGTCTTCGACCTACTAAGTGTAGTGACCTGAATACCCCTCTATGTAACATCCATAATCGAGTCAGGTTATCAAATGTACTATCAACCTTCCCGATTACATCTAAACCTTAGAACTTCATATCCTTAAACATAATCATCATTCGAATATCATTCTCTTGATCCAGGGAGCGACCCACAAGTTCAATATTCATATGGAACATCCATATACTAAGATCTTAGATTTTGATGATTAATCGGATAATTCTAAGGGGACGATTATTCCATCATCAGATGGCATAGATTCTATATTGCATCTGCACGTCCCAACTGATCAAGTCCGAGTACCCAAAACACAGAGCTGTTGACCCATGAAAAAGAATCTCACCCATAGTGAATTAAAGCACAAGAACTTGACTTCATCAGTTCATCCACAAATGCTCAAGATTAAGAGCACCGGTTACTCAGTAGCATGAGGTGACTTGATCTCTTTTCTGTGATAGTACTATTTTAGAGATCACACCTACAATGGTCCCGTTCAATGCATGACACATGCACTAATGAGATAGATCCGGGAAAGCCCTCCCGTGACTTAGATATGTCACCCTATATAGGAGAGTATCTCATTATAACTTCTACCAAGATGAAGTGCCCAGCTCCATCTTTCAGTTATGAACAAATATGATGTTTCCAGTTGTCCATGAATTAGACCTATCTGTGTGCAGACACTACACACCTAATTCATTTACTAGAAACAATGGGCCTTACGCAACCATACATATATACATGTTTAAGCATAAAAGAGTCTTTTCATTAATTAACCAGTTAAATATCCAGTAACAAAAGATGAGAATGCAGCTAGTGGGCTTTAGGGCATACACCAATCCGAACAAACTCCCACTTGCACTAAAGATCACTGCTTCCTAACCTAACACCCATAGACTCAACATGAGAAGTGAAGACTTTCTCAGTAAGAGTCTTAGTGAATGGGTCAGCTAAGTTATTTGCTGAAGCAATATGCTCCACCACTATCTCTCCATCCTGAATGAATTCCCGGATCAAGTGGAACTTTATCCAAATGTGCTTGTCTTTCTTGTGATTCCTAGGCTCTTTGCACTGTGCTACAGCACCAGTGTTATGACAATCGATTTTTGCACTGCAGGAACAACTCCTAATTCCAACAGGAATTTTCTGAGCCATACCGCTTCCTTCGCAGCTTCCGATGCCGCCACATACTCTGATTGAAAGGTTAGCATATAATCTTTCGTTCTCCGAAGATACTTGAATATATGCTTAACAGCTGTCCAATGCATAGGTCCAGGGTTTGATTGATATCTGCTAACCATGCCAACGGCAAAGCAAATATCTGGTCTAGTACATAACATAGCATACATGAGGCTTCCAACAGCGGATGCATATGGAACTCTCCTCATGGTCTCTATCTCTTCAGATGTCTTTGGACATTGATCTCGGGACAGTGGTACTCCATGTCTAGAAGGTAGGAGGCCCTTCTTGGAGTCATGCATGTTAAACTTGACCAATATCTTCTCAATGTAAGAAGATTGGGATAGGGTTAACATCTTATTCTTGCGATCACGCAAAAGCTTGATCCCTAAGATATAGCTGGCCTCACCCAAGTCCTTCATCTGAAATTGAGAGGATAACCAAACCTTTGTGGATGACAATAAACCTACATCATTTCCTATGAGTAATATGTCATCTACATATAGAACCAAAAACGCAACTGCTTTCCCATTTCCTTTCTTATACACACATGGTTCATCAATGTTTTGATCAAAGCCAAAGGATTTGACTGCCTGATTAAACTTGATGTTCCATGCTCTAGATGCTTGCTTAAGTCCATAGATGGACTTCTTAAGTTTACAAACCATGTTATCTTGGCCACTAGCAATGAAGCCCTCTGGTTGCATCATATAGATGCATTCGTCAAGACTTCCATTAAGAAAAGCTATCTTGACATCCATCTGCCATATCTCGTAGTCATAATGACATGCGATGGCCAAGAGAATCCTTATGGACTTAAGCATAGCTACTGGTGAAAAGGTTTCCTCATAATCGATACCCTCTTTCTGAGTATATCCTTTCGCCACCAGTCTTGCTTTGAAGGTTTCCACCTTCCCATCCACTCCTCTCTTTCTCTTGAAGATCCACTTGCACCCTATGGGTTTAATCCCTTCAGGTGCATCTACAAGTTCCCAGACTTGATTGGAATACAAAGAATCCATTTCAGATTTCATCGCTTGCTGCCACATGTCAGCATCTATATCCGTTACTGCTTCATCATAACTAGTAGGATCCTCAACCAGATCTTCAGAGTCTGTCTTAAAAGACACTCCTAAATATCTTTCTGGTTGTCTAGAAATTCTCCCACTACGACGAGGCTCCGGAGTGTTTAAATGAATATCTTGTTCATCTACTGCCTCAGGATCTGGTACAGATGTTATAGGAGATCCCGGAAGAGTCTCCTCAAGGGTTTCTTTACAACTAAGCTCTTGGTGCATCATACAATCATCCTCCAAGTACCTAGCATGAGTGCTGATGAGCACTTTTTGCTCCTTTGGATGATAAAAGATGCCACCTCTCATTCCCTTAGGATACCCAATGAAGTAGCACATTTCCGATCTGGGTTCTAGCTTGGTAGCTTTATCATTCAGTACATAGGCTGGACAACCCCAAATGTGGATATGATTTAAACTAGGTTTTCGACCTGTCCATATTTCTTGTGGTGTCCTAGGTACTGACTTAGATGGTACCAGATTTAAAATGTATGCTGCTGCTTCTAAGGCATATCCCCAAAAAGATATAGGTAGGGTTACATGACTCATCATGGACCTTACCATATCAAGAAGGGTACGGTTTCTTCTCTCTGCTACACCATTTTGCTGGGGTGTACCCGGTGCAGACAACTAAGACACAATCCCATGTTGTGTGAGGTACTCCTTGAACTCACCCAGGAGGTACTCGCCACCTCGATCGGATCGAAGGGCTTTGATATGTTTTTCCTAGTTGTAGCTCCGCCTCAGCCTTGAATTGTTTGAACTTATCAAACGCCTCAGACTTGCGTCGCATTAGGTATACATATCCATACCTAGAGTAATCATCGGTGAAGGTGATGTAATACTCATACGCTCCTCGAGCCGGTTTGTTCATAGGACCACACACATCAGTGTGAATCAATTCTAACAACTCCTTTGACCTAAGTCCCTTTCCAGAGAATGACCGTTTGGTCATCTTTCCCTTGAGACAAGATTCGCACTGAGGAAAAGGTTCGAAATCTAATGAGCTTAAGGGCCCATCTTCTACCAACCTCTGAATCCGTTTTAGGTTAATGTGACCCAAACGTAAGTGCCAAAGATATGTGTCATTGATTGAAGATACCTTCCTTTTAAGGGAAGTTGAGCTTTCTTGTTGTACATTATGCAGTGTGGGAGCAATAGGATATATAAAAAATAAGTTGTCATGTATTCTACCGGAACATATAATATTTCCATCTCTACTGATATCAATACCAGAATGGAAAGAAACTGAATAATTAAATTCAATTAATCTGGAAACTGAAATTAAATTCTTCCTCATGTCCGGAACATAGAAAACATTATTTAAAACTAATATCCTATTACATGGAAAATGTAAGGTAACTACTCCTACTGCAACTGCCCAAACTTTAGCTCCAGTTCTGACTCTAAAGGCAAACTCTCCTTTCTCAATTCTCTGCATTATCTGAAACCCCTGCAATGAATTGCAGATATGATTAGTGGCTCCTGAGTCTACTATCCATGAGTCAGTAGAATCAACCATTAGACAAGTTTCAATGTAGTATGAAAAAGATGTACCTTTCTTAACTGAGGCCAGGAACTTGGGACAATCTTTCTTCCAATGACCTTTCAGGCCACACTTGAAGCATTTCCCTTTGGGCTTTCCATCTGTACCCTTGTCCTTATTACCAGCATTGTTCTTTTTCTGCCCTTTTCCCTTATTCTGCTTCTTCTTGGACTTCTTCCCTTTCGGGTTCAGTTTGGAGGAAGACTGGAAAAAATGAGCTTGGGCTTTGGGCTTCATGATAGCCTCTGCCGCCTGGAGTTCTTTCATTAACTCAGGTAGAGTCATGTCCATCTTGCTCATATTGAAATTGAGCTTGAACTGATTGAAAGAGTCCGGCAGAGTCTCAAGAATCATGTCAGTCTGACTCCCTGCATCAATCTCAGCCCCTAGAATCTCAGCTTCATTGAAACAATCTATCAGCTTGAGCATATGCTCTCTGACAGGTGTTCCCTCAGCCATCCTAGCATTCATGATAGTCCTCATAGCAGCTTGCCTAGCTGGCCTGCTCTTGTCTGCAAACATCTCAGACAAGGACAGCATGATTTCATAGGCTGTGTCCATTTGCTCGTGCTATGTTTGCAACACGTTGGACATGGAAGCGAGCCTGTAGCATTTAGCCATGCTATTCGCTTTCTTCCATTTCTTCTCAGCCTCTCGCTGGTCATCAGTAGAATTAGCATCAATTTCGGGACAGTTTTCCAGCAAGACATACTTGTACTCCTCGGCTGTGAGTACTATGTCAACATTTCTTTTCCAGTCTACGTAGTTAGGGCCAGTCAGTTTATTCTCACGAAGAATGCACATCAACGGACTAAAAGAATCTCTACCCATCTTTTTCTGGATATAAAACAGTTTATAATTAGACATGCAGTATATATATAATATGCATATGGTGCTTGTTACAAAGGAAAAACAAAGCACGAAAAACTTTTTACATTATTCAACCCCAATTATAATGTATCAGTGTTTCAACCTCCTCATAGACCCTCCATCGAAGGGATGGCCGAGCCTACAGTCACGTTGAATTAAGGCAGACTTATTTGGATTATCACTATCTGGACACACATCCAGTGGTAGTCCAATCACTGATTGGTTTGGCCTCATATGACAAATAACCCTTAACTCCTAAGGAGAGGTCATCACCGTCTTATGTCAAGTGTATAACCATCTCTTATGAAATTCCCAGAATGTCTATGATTAAGTCTTCCGAAGGGAAGAGACTTTTATCCCTCCTAGAAGTGAACTTTAGAAAAGAGCTCCACCGAAGGGATGGCCGCTCCCACCAACACTTCATTGACATTCTATAGAAGTGATCTTTAGTAAAGAACTCCACCGAAGGGATGGCCGCTCCTACTAACACCTCATTATGAATATTCACATTAGTTCACCCATTAACCCATCAAAGCGTTCTTTAGTTAAAGAACTCCACCGAAGGGATGGCCGTTCCCACTAACACTTTAATGAGGTAACATGAACCGAAAATGGAAGGCCGCGGGGTCTTTCCTAAAACCCCTCTCCCACTTGATTATTTATCGCTAGGGTTTATACTTTTTGACCTTTACATTGTTTTACTCAAAAGCCCTTTTTAAATCTAGCAAACTTGGTTAATTAAATTCATGACTTAAGTCATCTTAAAATCAAATAACCTTTGCTTTAAAACATTTGAGCAAATCCCTTCAAAGAGTCAAAAACCTATCTTGGGTTATGAAAACCCATAGGTAGCATCTAATTAGATTTTAGTTTAGCCTTCTTTGGAAACCAAGGGTACCAAGATAAACTAAACCCTATCCAATTTTAAACCTTAGACAAATAGAAGGTGCTGGTCTAAGTTCCGTTTAAAACAATTTGCCAAACTAAAAACAATCTAATACAATAAAGATGCCAATTTTAGAACCTAATGGTGGCCATGTTTCTAGGTGACAATTATAGCAATTATATAAAGCATTCAACCATGCATTCCATATATAAAAGCAAATAAAAGTATGCATTCCTTGATGGCTCCTTGCTCTTAGGATTTCAAATCCTAATCGAATTAGGACTCCTCATGCATCTAGAAGTCTCGACTCCTTGATCTCCAAGGACTCCAATTTCTTGCAACCTTCTTGTCTTGAAACAAAACCAAAATTACATTGGAGATTCCTATGCTTTCCAAGAAAGCTTACATCAAGACTAGTTGGAATAAAATTAAGGAAACTTTACAACTTCCTATGATTGCTAACCGCGCAATCGTACACTTTCCAACTAATTAAAAAACATCCAAATCCACATAACAATCATGCGAACCATCAAGGATGCAATACATGGCTGCAAACAAAGAGGTTAGTGCATGCAAACTCACTATGTGCATCATTAAACAAATCTGGAAAATAAATTCCAGCAATGTTAATGAAACTTGCACACAACATGCATCACAACATAACTTTAATAGGGTGCCACCATACCCATAATCAATCTAAGATTAATTACACACAACATGGGATCATGATTTCACATGGAGTGGCTTTGATACCACTGAAAGAAATCGCGATTCAGATCTGAAACTTCTCATGAAGAGACTACTATGGCTGATGCAAAGCATGACAGATTTTAAAAAATCTGATTTCTGCACTATGCAGCGGAAATCAGCCATAAAGAATCGCATAGAAACTCCATTAAATCATGACCAACATGTGTCTAATTAATAGAGATGATAGAAGACTATTACCTCGAAGATTTGTAGACTTCAAATCTCTGAAAAAATAGATCCAAAGGCGCGAACTCAGACTTGCAATTTGCAAACAAGTTGCTGGAATTTTCTTGCACTAGTATTGCCTTTGATCTTCTCCTCTATCTCACTTCCAAATCTGATTGGCTAAGATGGTGGGATCTTAATCTAGGAAACAAGAACTATTTTTCTCATGAAAAATCTCAGACCTACAACTTTCTTCAAGGGAGAAGAAAGGAACTAGAGGGCTGGACGTGTGGGAGTGATTCTTGCTTACAAACATAGTGGACGTCCAAGGGTGCTTTGTTTCTTTTATAGAAACTTTTGTGAAAACCTTTCCCAATTAGTTATCTCTCCTTATTCTAATTTATGTCCAAAAAGGAAAGACTTATTTCCTTTAAGAAACACTCTAATTAGAAAAGGAAACCAAAAGGAACTTTCCATACAATTAGTAATCCTAGTTGTAGAACACTTACTAATTTTAAGTTCCTAATCCAAAAAGGAAACTAACTCATAGGAATACTAATCCAAAGAGGAGTCCAACTTTCCAAGTAGAGTCCTACTCAAAGTTGGAAACCTTACCCATGGAAATCCTATTATGGACGTCCCACATATCTATGCACACCATGGCCCACATACAATTTATCTAGAGTTAAATTCATGTATGCCATCAAAGGCCTATTTGAATTTAAACTCAAAATTATTTTTCCACTAAAATAATTCATCCTTATGTTATCTAAACATCTTAGGAAACCATGCCAATCTTGGTAAGTGACTAGAGAAGGGACCAAAAGACATATTTGCCATTGGCTCCCAAAATGACCAAAATGTCCATGCTAAACCCATAGCAACATAAAGACCATTTTAACCTTAACTCATTCCACTAAAGAGTTATGGTTGAACTCCAAGGACAAATATATATTATAATAAGCTCGTCATAAGATGATGGTTGTCTTCGACCTACTAAGTGTAGTGACCTGAATGCCCCTCTATGTAACATCCATAATCGAGTCAGGTTATCAAATGTACTATCAACCTTCCCGATTACATCTAAACCTTAGAACTTCATATCCTTAAACATAATCATCATTCGAATATCATTCTCTTGATCCAGGGAGCGACCCACAAGTTCAATATTCATATGGAACATCCATATACTAAGATCTTAGATTTTGATGATTAATCGGATAATTCTAAGGGGACGATTATTCCATCATCAGATGGCATAGATTCTATATATCATCTGCACGTCCCAACTGATCAAGTCCGAGTACCCAAAACACAGAGCTGTTGACCCATGAAAAGAATCTCACCCATAGTGAATTAAAGCACAAGAACTTGACTTCGTCAGTTCATCCACAAATGCTCAAGATTAAGAGCACAGGTTACTCAGTAGCATGAGGTGACTTGATCTCTTTTCTGTGATAGTACTATTTTAGAGATCACACCTACAATGGTCCCGTTCAATGCATGACACATGCACTAATGAGATAGATCCGGGAAAGCCCTCCCGTGACTTAGATATGTCACCCTATATAGGAGAGTATCTCATTATAACTTCTACCAAGATGAAGTGCCCAGCTCCATCTTTCAGTTATGAACAAATATGATGTTTCCAGTTGTCCATGAATTAAACCTATCTGTGTGCAGACACTACACACCTAATTCATTTACTAGAAACAATGGGCCTTACGCAACCATACATATATACATGTTTAAGCATAAAAGAGTCTTTTCATTAATTAACCAGTTAAATATCCAGTAACAAAAGATGAGAATGCAGCTAGTGGGCTTTAGGGCATACACCAATCCGAACAAACTCCCACTTGCACTAAAGATCACTGCTTCCTAACCTAACACCCATAGACTCAACATGAGAAGTGAAGACTTTCTCAGTAAGAGTCTTAGTGAATGGGTCAGCTAAGTTATTTGCTGAAGCAATATGCTCCACCACTATCTCTCCATCCTGAATGAATTCCCGGATCAAGTGGAATTTTATCCAAATGTGCTTGTCTTTCTTGTGATTCCTAGGCTCTTTGCACTGTGCTACAGCACCAGTGTTATGACAATCGGTTTTTGCACTGCAGGAACAACTCCTAATTCCAACAGGAATTTTCTGAGCCATACAGCTTCCTTCGCAGCTTCCGATGCCGCCACATACTCTGATTGAAAGGTTAGCATATAATCTTTCGTTCTCCGAAGATACTTGAATATATGCTTAACTGCTATCCAATGTATAGGTCCAGGGTTTGACTGATATCTGCTAACCATGTCAACGGCAAAGCAAATATCTGGTCTAGTACATAACATAGCATACATGAGGCTTCCAACAGCGGATGCATATGGAACTCTCCTCATGGTCTCTATCTCTTCAGATGTCTTTGGACATTGATCTCGGGACAGTGGTACTCCATGTCTAGAAGGTAGGAGGCCCTTCTTGGAGTCATGCATGTTAAACTTGACCAATATCTTCTCAATGTAAGAAGATTGGGATAGGGTTAACATCTTATTCTTGCGATCACGCAAAAGCTTGATCCCTAAGATATAGCTGGCCTCACCCAAGTCCTTCATCTGAAATTGAGAGGATAACCAAACCTTTGTGGATGACAATAAACCTACATCATTTCCTATGAGTAATATGTCATCTACATATAGAACCAAAAACGCAACTGCTTTCCCATTTCCTTTCTTATACACACATGGTTCATCAATGTTTTGATCAAAGCCAAAGGATTTGACTGCCTGATTAAACTTGATGTTCCATGCTCTAGATGCTTGCTTAAGTCCATAGATGGACTTCTTAAGTTTACAAACCATGTTATCTTGGCCACTAGCAATGAAGCCCTCTGGTTGCATCATATAGATGCATTCGTCAAGACTTCCATTAAGAAAAGCTATCTTGACATCCATCTGCCATATCTCGTAGTCATAATGACATGCGATGGCCAAGAGAATCCTTATGGACTTAAGTATAGCTACTGGTGAAAAGGTTTCCTCATAATCGATACCCTCTTTCTGAGTATATCCTTTCGCCACCAGTCTTGCTTTGAAGGTTTCCACCTTCCCATCCACTCCTCTCTTTCTCTTGAAGATCCACTTGCACCCTATGGGTTTAATCCCTTCAGGTGCATCTACAAGTTCCCAGACTTGATTGGAATACAAAGAATCCATTTCAGATTTCATCGCTTGCTGCCACATGTCAGCATCTATATCCGTTACTGCTTCATCATAACTAGTAGGATCCTCAACCAGATCTTCAGAGTCTGTCTTAAAAGACACTCCTAAATATCTTTCTGGTTGTCTAGAAATTCTCCCACTACGACGAGGCTCCGGAGTGTTTAAATGAATATCTTGTTCATCTACTGCCTCAGGATCTGGTACAGATGTTATAGGAGATCCCGGAAGAGTCTCCTCAAGGGTTTCTTTACAACTAAGCTCTTGGTGCATCATACAATCATCCTCCAAGTACCTAGCATGAGTGCTGATGAGCACTTTTTGCTCCTTTGGATGATAAAAGATGCCACCTCTCATTCCCTTAGGATACCCAATGAAGTAGCACATTTCCGATCTGGGTTCTAGCTTGGTAGCTTTATCATTCAGTACATAGGCTGGACAACCCCAAATGTGGATATGATTTAAACTAGGTTTTCGACCTGTCCATATTTCTTGTGGTGTCCTAGGTACTGACTTAGATGGTACCAGATTTAAAATGTATGCTGCTGCTTCTAAGGCATATCCCCAAAAAGATATAGGTAGGGTTGCATGACTCATCATGGACCTTACCATATCAAGAAGGGTACGATTTCTTCTCTCTGCTACACCATTTTGCTGGGGTGTACCCGGTGCAGACAACTGAGACACAATCCCATGTTGTGTGAGGTACTCCTTGAACTCACCCAGGAGGTACTCGCCACCCTCGATCGGATCGAAGGGCTTTGATATGTTTTCCTAGTTGTAGCTCCGCCTCAGCCTTGAATTGTTTGAACTTATCAAACGCCTCAGACTTGCGTCGCATTAGGTATACATATCCATACCTAGAGTAATCATCGGTGAAGGTGATGTAATACTCATACGCTCCTCGAGCCGGTTTGTTCATAGGACCACACACATCAGTGTGAATCAATTCTAACAACTCCTTTGACCTAAGTCCCTTTCCAGAGAATGACCGTTTGGTCATCTTTCCCTTGAGACAAGATTCGCACTGAGGAAAAGGTTCGAAATCTAATGAGCTTAAGGGCCCATCTTCTACCAACCTCTGAATCCGTTTTAGGTTAATGTGACCCAAACGTAAGTGCCAAAGATATGTGTCATTGATTGAAGATACCTTCCTTTTAAGGGAAGTTGAGCTTTCTTGTTGTACATTATGCAGTGTGGGAGCAATAGGATATATAAAATAAGTTGTCATGTATTCTACCGGAACATATAATATTTCCATCTCTACTGATATCAATACCAGAATGGAAAGAAACTGAATAATTAAATTCAATTAATCTGGAAACTGAAATTAAATTCTTCCTCATGTCCGGAACATAGAAAACATTATTTAAAACTAATATCCTATTACATGGAAAATGTAAGGTAACTATTCCTACTGCAACTGCCCAAACTTTAGCTCCAGTTCCGACTCTAAAGGCAAACTCTCCTTTCTCAATTCTCTGCATTATCTGAAACCCCTGCAATGAATTGCAGATATGATTAGTGGCTCCTGAGTCTACTATCCATGAGTCAGTAGAATCAACCATTAGACAAGTTTCAATGTAGTATGAAAAAGATGTACCTTTCCTAACTGAGGCCAGGAACTTGGGACAATCTTTATTCCAATGACCTTTCAGGCCACACTTGAAGCATTTCCCTTTGGGCTTTCCATCTGTACCCTTGTCCTTATTACCAGCATTGTTCATTTTCTGCCCTTTTCCCTTATTCTGCTTCTTCTTGGACTTCTTCCCTTTCGGGTTCAGTTTAGAGGAAGACTGGAAAAAATGAGCTTGGGCTTTGGGCTTCATGATAGCCTCTGCCGCCTGGAGTTCTTTCATTAACTCAGGTAGAGTCATGTCCATCTTGCTCATATTGAAATTGAGCTTGAACTGATTGAAAGAGTCCGACAGAGTCTCGAGAATCATGTCAGTCTGACTCCCTGCATCAATCTCAGCCCCTAGAATCTCAGCTTCATTGAAACAATCTATCAGCTTGAGCATATGCTCTCTGACAGGTGTTCCCTCAGCCATCCTAGCATTCATGATAGTCCTCATAGCAGCTTGCCTAGCTGGCCTGCTCTTGTCTGCAAACATCTCAGACAAGGACAGCATGATTTCATAGGCTGTGTCCATTTGCTCGTGCTATGTTTGCAACACGTTGGACATGGAAGCGAGCCTGTAGCATTTAGCCATGCTATTCGCTTTCTTCCATTTCTTCTCAGCCTCTCGCTGGTCATCAGTAGAATTAGCATCAATTTCGGGACAGTTTTCCAGCAAGACATACTTGTACTCCTCGGCTGTGAGTACTATGTCAAGATTTCTTTTCCAGTCTACGTAGTTAGGGCCAGTCAGTTTATTCTCACGAAGAATGCACATCAACGGACTAAAAGAATCTCTACCCATCTTTTTCTGGATATAAAACAGTTTATAATTAGACATGCAGTATATATATAATATGCATATGGTGCTTGTTACAAAAGGAAAAACAAAGCACGAAAAACTTTTTACATTATTCAACCCCAATTATAATGTATCAGTGTTTCAACCTCCTCATAGACCCTCCATCGAAGGGATGGCCGAGCCTACAGTCACGTTGAATTAAGGCAGACTTATTTGGATTATCACTATCTGGACACACATCCAGTGGTAGTCCAATCACTGATTGGTTTGGCCTCATATGACAAATAACCCTTAACTCCTAAGGAGAGGTCATCACCGTCTTATGTCAAGTGTATAACCATCTCTTATGAAATTCCCAGAATGTCTATGATTAAGTCTTCCGAAGGGAAGAGACTTTTATCCTTCCTAGAAGTGAACTTTAGAAAAGAGCTCCACCGAAGGGATGGCCGCTCCCACCAACACTTCATTGACATTCTATAGAAGTGATCTTTAGTAAAGAACTCCACCGAAGGGATGGCCGCTCCTACTAACACCTCATTATGAATATTCACATTAGTTCACCCATTAACCCATCAAAGCGTTCTTTAGTTAAAGAACTCCACCGAAGGGATGGCCGTTCCCACTAACACTTTAATGAGGTAACATGAACCGAAAATGGAAGGCCGCGGGGTCTTTCCTAAAACCCCTCTCCCACTTGATTATTTATCGCTAGGGTTTATACTTTTTGACCTTTACATTGTTTTACTCAAAAGCCCTTTTTAAATCTAGCAAACTTGGTTAATTAAATTCATGACTTAAGTCATCTTAAAATCAAATAACCTTTGCTTTAAAACATTTGAGCAAATCCCTTCAAAGAGTCAAAAACCTATCTTGGGTTATGAAAACCCATAGGTAGCATCTAATTAGATTTTAGTTTAGCCTTCTTTGGAAACCAAGGGTACCAAGATAAACTAAACCCTATCCAATTTTAAACCTTAGACAAATAGAAGGTGCTGGTCTAAGTTCCGTTTAAAACAATTTGCCAAACTAAAAACAATCTAATACAATAAAGATGCCAATTTTAGAACCTAATGGTGGCCATGTTTCTAGGTGACAATTATAGCAATTATATAAAGCATTCAACCATGCATTCCATATATAAAAGAAAATAAAAGTATGCATTCCTTGATGGCTCCTTGCTCTTAGGATTTCAAATCCTAATCGAATTAGGACTCCTCATGCATCTAGAAGTCTCGACTCCTTGATCTCCAAGGACTCCAATTTCTTGCAACCTTCTTGTCTTGAAACAAAACCAAAATTACATTGGAGATTCCTATGCTTTCCAAGAAAGCTTACATCAAGACTAGTTGGAATAAAATTAAGGAAACTTTACAACTTCCTATGATTGCTAACCGCGCAATCGTACACTTTCCAACTAATTAAAAAACATCCAAATCCACATAACAATCATGCGAACCATCAAGGATGCAATACATGGCTGCAAACAAAGAGGTTAGTGCATGCAAACTCACTATGTGCATCATTAAACAAATCTGGAAAATAAATTCCAGCAATGTTAATGAAACTTGCACACAACATGCATCACAACATAACTTTAATAGGGTGCCACCATACCCATAATCAATCTAAGATTAATTACACACAACATGGGATCATGATTTCACATGGAGTGGCTCTGATACCACTGAAAGAAATCGCGATTCAGATCTGAAACTTCTCATGAAGAGACTACTATGGCTGATGCAAAGCATGACAGATTTTAAAAAATCTGATTTCTGCACTATGCAGCGGAAATCAGCCATAAAGAATCGCATAGAAACTCCACTAAATCATGACCAACATGTGTCTAATTAATAGAGATGATAGAAGACTATTACCTCGAAGATTTGTAGACTTCAAATCTCTGAAAAAATAGATCCAAAGGCGCGAACTCAGACTTGCAATTTGCAAACAAGTTGCTGGAATTTTCTTGCACTAGTATTGCCTTTGATCTTCTCCTCTATCTCACTTCCAAATCTGATTGGCTAAGATGGTGGGATCTTAATCTAGGAAACAAGAACTATTTTTCTCATGAAAAATCTCAGACCTACAACTTTCTTCAAGGGAGAAGAAAGGAACTAGAGGGCTGGACGTGTGGGAGTGATTCTTGCTTACAAACATAGTGGACGTCCAAGGGTACTTTGTTTCTTTTATAGAAACTTTTGTGAAAACCTTTCCCAATTAGTTATCTCTCCTTATTCTAATTTATGTCCAAAAAGGAAAGACTTATTTCCTTTAAGAAACACTCTAATTAGAAAAGGAAACCAAAAGGAACTTTCCATACAATTAGTAATCCTAGTTGTAGAACACTTACTAATTTTAAGTTCCTAATCCAAAAAGGAAACTAACTCATAGGAATACTAATCCAAAGAGGAGTCCAACTTTCCAAGTAGAGTCCTACTCAAAGTTGGAAACCTTACCCATGGAAATCCTATTATGGACGTCCCACATATCTATGCACACCATGGCCCACATACAATTTATCTAGAGTTAAATTCATGTATGCCATCAAAGGCCTATTTGAATTTAAACTCAAAATTATTTTTCCACTAAAATAATTCATCCTTATGTTATCTAAACATCTTAGGAAACCATGCCAATCTTGGTAAGTGACTAGAGAAGGGACCAAAACACATATTTGCCATTGGCTCCCAAAATGACCAAAATGTCCATGCTAAACCCATAGCAACATAAAGACCATTTTAACCTTAACTCATTCCACTAAAGAGTTATGGTTGAACTCCAAGGACAAATATATATTATAATAAGCTCGTCATAAGATGATGGTTGTCTTCGACCTACTAAGTGTAGTGACCTGAATGCCCCTCTATGTAACATCCATAATCGAGTCAGGTTATCAAATGTACTATCAACCTTCCCGATTACATCTAAACCTTAGAACTTCATATCCTTAAACATAATCATCATTCAAATATCATTCTCTTGATCCAGGGAGCGACCCACAAGTTCAATATTCATATGGAACATCCATATACTAAGATCTTAGATTTTGATGATTAATCGGATAATTCTAAGGGGACGATTATTCCATCATCAGATGGCATAGATTCTATATTGCATCTGCACGTCCCAACTGATCAAGTCCGAGTACCCAAAACACAGAGCTGTTGACCCATGAAAAAGAATCTCACCCATAGTGAATTAAAGCACAAGAACTTGACTTCGTCAGTTCATCCACAAATGCTCAAGATTAAGAGCACAGGTTACTCAGTAGCATGAGGTGACTTGATCTCTTTTCTGTGATAGTACTATTTTAGAGATCACACCTACAATGGTCCCGTTCAATGCATGACACATGTACTAATGAGATAGATCCGGGAAAGCCCTCCCGTGACTTAGGTATGTCACCCTATATAGGAGAGTATCTCATTATAACTTCTACCAAGATGAAGTGCCCAGCTCCATCTTTCAGTTATGAACAAATATGATGTTTCCAGTTGTCCATGAATTAGACCTATCTGTGTGCAGACACTACACACCTAATTCATTTACTAGAAACAATGGGCCTTACGCAACCATACATATATACATGTTTAAGCATAAAAGAGTCTTTTCATTAAATAACCAGTTAAATATCCAGTAACAAAAGATGAGAATGCAGCTAGTGGGCTTTAGGGCATACTCCAATCCCAACACTGACTTGGTTTGCACATTGAGGACCTCTTTCTTCTTTGGTTTAGAGGGTGCAATGGCGGTTGGCTCTTTTCTTGATGATTTCTGACTTTTGAGGTCTTTAATCACCATTTCAGCTTCCATGGAAGCTTCTAGGAGTTCTCCCAGGTTTTTTGATTTGTTGCTGATGATCATGGAGCGGATTCTAGCTCTCATGTTGTTTCGGCAGATGTCGACTAGCGACGCTTGTGGCAGTACATCGGAGCATTTTTATGCCATTGCTTTCCACTTGTGAATGAAGTCGTATGTTGACTCATTCTCCCCCTGTTTTAGGCTGCACAGCTGAGCCATAGTAGCGGGATGATCCTCACCTTTGAAGTGAGTCAGGAAGCGTGTCTCTAGCATGGCCCAGTTTTGGATCGAGTCCTCCGGCAGAGTGGAGTACCAATCGAAGGCCGTACCTTTTAGGGTACTTGCAAAGAGGCGGATCTTGAGTACATCTTGATCCGCGATAGCTCCCGTCAGGATCTTGAAGTGGATGACGTGCTGTCTGGCCGATCCTTTCCCCGTATATGTTTGGAGAGTAGGGTGCTTGAATTTGGTGGGGAACGGGACCGAATCCATCCATAAGGGATATGGTGGCTTGATCCCATGCTCCTTGAGTATATCCTCTTCTTTTGCTTTGGCGAGGATACTTTCTACGTCCTTTTTGGTAAGGGCGCGTGACTCATTTTCTTCTCCATTTACCTCATTGTCTTGGTGATTCGGAGGAGGTTCATTGTTCGCCTGATTTTGGAAGGCGAGAAGAAGGTTTTCCATCAGAGTTTCAATCCTCTGTTGGCCTTGTTCCAACTGCTGGATGCGGGTGATCGCATCATCTAGAGGTGGATTGTGACGTGGTGGCTCAGAATTTGTAGCCAAGACGTTCATCCTTCGTGACTCGAACGAAGAAACCGTCCTGGTGACTGAGTTGTGGCTCATTCTTTTTGAAGAAGAGCTTGAGGAAGGATCACTCTGCCGTCCTTTGCTTGAAGGAGCAGGGGCTTCTTCTGAATGTCTTCTTGTCCTGGAGACGCTGCGGGTCATTGGACGTCGGACATGGATTTTGGATGCTGACTTTTGGCATCTTCTGGTTTTTCCAACCATATGACAGCAGCAACTTGGTTGGGTCTTTCTTTTTCGACCCATTTGGGAGAGACTTGAAGTGTAGGAGGCTGAGTCCTTTGCTTCTCTAGTCTCTTTTACCGATATGACGCGCGGCGGCCTATACGACGAGCAATTTGAGCTTCGGTCAGCTCTGGCTGGGCTTTGACGATGAAGGATGTGCTCCCTCGGGCGCAGCAGCCGAGCCTGTTTTCTTTGTAGCTGGGCAAGGAGAGGATGCGAACCCTGTCCTTTGCCTGTTGCAGCGAAGCTTTGAATTTTTGGAGTTCGGCCCCTGTAGAGATGAAGGGTCGAACTGCAGGCCTTAGCAGGGGCTTGCAGAGGCCTTGTGATGCATGACTTGATCTTGGGCTTGTAGGAACAAGCCGGTTCATGCTGGTTTGACTTGGGAGTCAGGTTGGAGATGGGTCTCTCCTCTTTCATGTAAGCAAGAGGGTAGAACTGGTTCTCCCTGAGTGGGGCCAGGAATGCTGGCTTGGTAGTTGTTTGGGACCTTCTCTGTTTTGGTGAAGGTCTCGGGGACCAAGTCTTGGGATAGACCTGGTTGCTTGCAGGTCGAGGCTTCGTGGGGGTGCCACAGGCTTCAGGCCTTTTGGTGCTCGCCTTTGGTGTCACGGTAGTGGCACGTTGAGAGGCGAGTTTCTGCTTCTTGGAGGGAGCAGTTTGTTCTTTGGGAAGTGGGAATGGTCCCAGCGTCCCAAAGACGATAGTCCGGGGAGTCAAGGTCGACCCGGAGTTCAGAGAGTTTCCGAGAGAGTTGACACTTCGGCAGCTGATGGGGCACTTGTAGGTGCGCGTGGTTTGCTTCTGTTGAAGCATGATTTGGTGCTTGTTCTCATTGAAGGTAATGGTAAGCGATGCTGCCATTGTTAGTTTTTTCAAAAATTTCTGAAACAAGACTACATCCATTAGTAATCACAAGAATATAATGATCATAAATGGGAAGTTCTAGGGTTTCGTCTTTTCAAATTGCTCGAGGGAGATGACCCAAGCAATATGAGGAAGGCAAAATGCAATAGAGGGTACAATTGTTCTGATCGCAGGTATGGCAAACCCAGAATGAGCGTTCCAGTGACTGCTAGAAGCAATTGTGAACTTAAATTCGACTTATCGAGTAGCAGAGCTTGCTCGAAGTAAGAAGAATATAAAGTTGGAGTTACAAATGTGCCGGTCGCAATACAGTAGACCCTGAAAGGGCGTACTAGTACCGCTAGACACAAATGTTTTGAGACCGCATCCATGAGATGAGATTCTCTGTTTTGAAAGGTCAAGATTGGATTAATCAAAAAGAGCATATGGTATTCCGATCTGAACACGGGCTCAGCGATTTCCGCGAGCGCCAGTGCTCAGAAAGAAATGAACCATAATTTCTCGGATCTGAATTCAACAATGACGAGTTTTTTTTTGAAAGGCCAAAATCGGGTTCAACAAAGAGAGCAAAAGGCACTCCAGTCTGAACACGGGCTCAGCGATTTCCGCGAGCGCCAGTGCTCAGAAAGGAGAAGACCAAGATTTCTCCAATCTAAACCCAAAATGACGGAAGTTTTTTTTTTTTTGAAGTTTTTTTTTTTAAAAAATCTTTTTTTATATATATATTTTTTTATTTATTTTTATTTATTTTATTTTTTAAGATTTTTTTTTTATTTTTTATTTTTAAATTTTTATTTTTAAAAATTTTATTTTTGAAAAAAATTATTTAAAAGACGAGAGAGTACACATAGGCCTCCTAACCCGGTCTTATGAAATCTTGATTGATAGAATTGCCCCCAGGTAAGGGTAGGATTACTTAATGAACCCGTTTGGAGGACCCTTGCCTAGAACAGTCAAGCTATCTCCACACTCTGGACAAGGCTTTTCTTGAATCAACCATGATCAAAGAACGCAGTTGGTTTAACCTTAGTGGTCTATGTCTTTTTTTTTTATTTTTTTATATATATAAATTTTTTTATCTTTAATGAACTCATCGAAGAGAAACGATGGCCCAAAACCTTAGTCGAACAGGCTCAACATTTCTGCAAGCGCGATGAACGATAGGAACGGATCAAGGTTTCTCAATTTTGAATTCAAAATGAAAAATCTGATTTTTTTTATTTTATATATATATTATTAGCAATTTTTTTTTTAGATCTTTAATGAACTCATCGAAGAGAAACGATGGCCCAAAACCTTAGTCGAACAGGCTCAACATTTCTGCAAGCGCGATGAACGATAGGAACGGATCAAGGTTTCTCAATTTTGAATTCAAAATGAAAAATCTGATTTTTTTTATTTTATATATATATTATTATTTTTTTTTAGATCTTTAATGAACTCATCGAAGAGAAACGATGGCCCAAAACCTTAGTCGAACAGGCTCAACATTTCTGCAAGCACGATGAACGATAGGAAAGGATCAAGGTTTCTCAATTTTGAATCCAAACTAAGAAATCTAATTTTTTGTTTTATATATATATATATATTTTAAGATCTTTAATGAACTCATCGAAGAGAAACGATGGCCCAAAACCTTAGTCGAACAGGCTCAACATTTCTGCAAGCGCGATGAACGATAGGAACGGATCAAGGTTTCTCAATTTTGAATCCAAACTGAGAAAAATCTGATTTTTTGTTTTTTTTGTTTTTTAGATTTTTAATGAACTCATCGAAGAGAAACGATGGCCCAAAACCTTAGTCGAACAGGCTCAACATTTTTGCAAGCACGATGAACGATAGGAAAGGATCAAGGTTTCTCAATTTTGAATCCAAACTGAGAAAAATCTGATTTTTTGTTTTTTTTTTATTTTTTTTGAAAAGAGAAAAAGTGGAAATAAATTCAAAGAATTAGAAATTTCTAAAAAATCTCATCTCATTTTTTAGATGCGGAATCCAACATGGCCACCAATTAGAAAGTAGCCAAGGAATCGAGAAAAGAAATATAAGCATAGAGCAAAAGATATGATAAGCAAATATTCTATTTCTAGCATCGTGTTCTCAAATGAACGGGTCCCACCGGGTGTGCCAGCTTGATGGACCGCGCTCCTACTCGGTTCTACCGAGGTCGGCGGACGTGGGAGTCCGTTGGGTCCGACCCTTTCGTAATCCGGGGGGGCAGAGGCGCGCATCAACATTTTTGTTGTGTGGGTGTGCCAGATTTTCTATTTTATTCGGAATTGCAAGTGGTGATCCGGAGATCAACCTTCGCAAGTAAAAAAGAAATCAACTTCTTTCAAGTTTTCCATTGTACATATATTTAAGAAAAGAGACATTTTTCTTGGTTTGCCGTAAAAGGCGATTTTTTTGGCATTTATAGCCGGTTTTGGCGTTTATAGCCGATTTCTGGCATTTATAGCCGATTTTGGCGTTTATAGCCGATTTACAATCCTTATCAATAATGAAAGACAAGAGTTGTGATTTTTGTCTCTTTTAAAAAAATACAAACTACAATGAAAAGCAAGAAAAGGAGGATCTAACTTCTCAGGAGATTGTGGGGGACCCGTTCAGATTGACGGTCGCAAGTCATGTGTGGACTTCATCATCATCCATGCAGATGAGAACAGAGGATGCTATTGATTCACTTGGCTTGGCTATAATCTCAGGTTTTTAGAGGACAAAGACTAAAAGGAGGTCCTACGTCCAATAAAAAGCCGAGTAGACGGGCTGAAAAGCCACATCTAAGCCATTGGAGGCAGAAGGAGAAGGCAAGGACCTTGGGGGGGGTACCCCAAGGGACTTTTGTCACCTTGTAGCGGTGGTTGGTGTAGAACTTCCGCAGAGTTTTCTCTCTTTTCTTTCTCTGAATTTCTGTGCTTTGTCTGTGTCTCCATGTTTTTTTTCGATATGGATTTCTTTGGAATGCTCTCCTATTTATAGGCTTTTAGGTAGCCATTTAGGAGGGTTTATGAGCCTTAATTGTCATAAAGCTACATAAAGGGAGGAGTTACAAGATTGAATTCTTTATTTTGTAACTCCTTTTTCTTGGCTTCTGATTGGCCGGAGGAGATTGAGGGCATTTATTTGCCTTTAATCACCATGATGGGAGGAGTTTCATGGGTTAAATGCCATGAATCTCTTGACTTGTAACTCCCGGATGCTTTCTTCTGATTGGTCCGTCCAAAGAAATGGATTAATGACTGTAATAAAGCTAGTCAATTAATCGCATTAAGTGGTCGCCGAGCAGTTGAAGAGTCGCGGGCCGTGCCGCGTCTTTTGGGATTCTTCTGGCAATGATCATCGATGGATCTTCATGTAGATCGACATCGGATGACCATGTGACTTCAGGTGTTGGTTGCCAACAGCGGGTCGGTGCCATCTGTCCTGTCGATTTCTCGATCGGTCGGGTAGAAAGCACACTTTTTTTTTGGTTGACCGGGTGGCGATCAATGTTGTTTTCGATACTCTTGATGATTAATCCATGTTTTTGACGGATGTCAGAGGATTTAGTGTCTCAAAAGTATGAGTTTTGGAAACTACCAGAGGCCGGACGCTTCGAATCGCGAAAAAACGGCGAAAACCGGGGTTTCCGGGGCCTTCCCGGCGATCCCGGGCTCCAGGGGCGCCGGCGACCCTGGGCCAGGGTCGCAGGGGCTGGCGACCCTGGGGGGGTTTTCCCCCTTTTTGTCCCGTTTTGTGTCCGTTTTTGCTGTTTTTGATTCTTTTTTATTCTGTATTTTTCCTTGACATTTTTTATCATTTATTGGCCTGATTTCCCTGTAGGAAACCTGATGAGAATCCTTGCATTTTATTTTGCAAACTTTTCAATTACTTGAGAAAGCCGAAGACTTTGTCGCGCAGAGCTGCCGATTTTCCGTCAGAAGCTGAAACTGGGTCAAACGATGTCGGAATGACATGAAATTTGGTGTGAAGCCTGCTGAGCAATAAATAAGACCAACCATAGGCTTTTGTTTGAGTTTTGAAGCCGTTTGGGGTCCTATCACCAGTAGACTTGCTTTTGTCGCGATGAAGATGTAGCGGTTTGATGTGCGGTCAACTGATGTCCGATTGACTTGAAATTTGACAGGGAACCTATTGGAGTCATTCTAAGATGATCCATAGGCTCTGTCTTGGAATCCATGGTCCCGGGGAGCTTCGCCGCTGAGAGGCCTGATTTGGCTTCCGAGGGTTGATGTAGGGTCAAACGTTGTCGGTTTGACTCGGAACTTGACGTGGAGCCTTTTGGATGTATTTTGAGTCCATCCATCGGCTCTGATCGAAGATTTGGTGTCTCTGATGCTTTCGCCGCTGAGAGCTCCTTTTCGGCTGTCGGAGAAGCGAAGTTAGGCCAAATGATTTTGAAATGGCCCGAAACTTCTTGTGTACTCCTCTTTTGGCTGTCTTGAAGGATCTTGCGGTTTTTGTTTGATTCTGACAAGACTTGATTTTTTGGAAGTAGCATTGCCTATTTATGGCAGGTTGCGACTTCATGTAGTTCATTGGATCTTGAAGAGGCAAAGTGACATTTTTGGTGTCAACAGTGCCCATTCTGTTTGTGGTAGGCACAGAACCTGCTCTGGTCACGGGAGGAGGGGTCACTCTGCATGGGCGGAGGCCAGCTGAAGAATGGCCCGTTCTTGATCTTGTTCATAATCTGGTGGATTGGCTCCCTAAAGACGACATTCACAGCCTGGTAGGCATCGGGAGGAGGTCTGGTCTTCCTCCTGCCCCCAGATCTGGACGCTGTAGCTTTTGCCGAGCTGGAGACCCAGGCTTGTTTAGGCTCTTCCTTCCGGAAGTGCTTCTTATCCCTCTGCTGGGGCTGGTTGCCTCCAACTCGAGATAGACTTCTCCGGGAGGGCGCAGAACCACTTCAGAGGGAGGTCGCCCAGACTGGAGGAGAAGATTTTATAGTTGAGGTGGCCCTCGTTCCCCCAGATGGACATCCTCTGACAGAAATGCCGTAGGTGAGCGGCTGGATCTGAGACTCCGTCGTAAGGGACGAACCGCGGGACAGAGAACTTCTTTGGCAGGGGAGTCTCCTCGATATCCCGCGTAAAGGGAGAGACCCCCAGATCGGTGGGGCCGCAAATATCTTGCTGGTCCCGCATCTCCAAGTTATGCTGAAGCGCTAGCTTAATACGCTTGTCGATCCGCTCCTACTCGTCATCCTTCTCTGGTGACAGTGCTCTTGACTTCCGCTTCGAGTGGCCCTGACTGTGATGGCTATGAGCTCGCCTGTCACGGCCACGATGACTTCGGCTGTTGCTAGAGCCTTCATCGTGGGCCTGGCTGCGCTTTTCGTCCAAATAAGCTCTCAAATCCTCATGGGGGGACTGGACTACCTTGCTCTGGATGACTTTCTTCTCGCCTTGGGGCCCAGAGGGCAGCCTTAACGAGGCAATTTGTGCTGCTCTCAGTTGATGCTGGAGCTGGCGGATTACTCTCTCTTGCTTCTAGATAAGGGTGTTTTGAGCTGCGATATCCCCTCCGTCATCGGGGTGTCGCGGACGGCGTGGCTTGTCGACTGCCACGGCTTTGTCTTTCCGAGGATGCTCGTGTCGCCGCTCGTCCCGTCGGGGAGGCGTGACTTCCTCGTTCGAGGGCGAGTCCTCAACTTGCTATTGGAAGGGAATTTCGAAGAAGAGGTGCGAGCCAAGACGCTCCTCGCCTGCAGACACGCCAAGCTTTGCTCCGGACCGCCCTTGAGGAGGGGCATCCGTCGACGGGCCCGGTAGCTAGATCATTGGTCTCGAAGACTCTCCGCCTTTCTTGGCTTTTGGAGGCATGGTGTTTGAGAAGGTTGGGATGATACTTTCCCACAGACGGCGCCAATTGTAAGTGCAAAAAATAACGACTCACAAAATTAGGGGTGCCTGATAGGACTTATCCAAATGAAAGAAGAAGATCAGCTGCCTCAAAGCCTGAAAAGGGAAGAGCAAATGGTCAGAGGACCCTGGCCTGAGTGGCGCAAGGCTCTCCGATGCCTAAGTCAGTGTATGAACTTGAACAAAGGAAGGAGAGGAAGAAGAGAGGCAGAGTAACAGCTCTCAAGTGTGAATAATGCGTACCTTGGTTATGGAATGGGGTCCTATTTATAGAGGACTCTTGATGATATTTTGGATGATATTTTTGAGTGGGTCCCTTGATTTGATAGGGAAACTCTTATCAGCCCTCAAAGTAATAAATGCGGGTCCATCTCAGCCCACAAAGCATTTATTGCCAGTCCGATCAGCCCACATTACATTAAATGCATGTCGTGTTGGGCCAGATCATGTTGGACGCCTTTGGCGGTAGAGGTCCCATCGGATCCATCCTCGGGCCTTGCCCTGATTTGGTTACAGCCGCTAGATGCCGCCCTATCATCGATCTGGTGAAGATTGTGGACGGCTGGATGTCGCATCTGTCCCTCTGGCTCGCGCCCCTATTCTGCCACGTGTCTGATGACGTGGCGGGCGTGGGGTGCAAGGGGGGTTCTTCTTCACTTCGGCTTTGGTCCCGGCTCCTTTGGCCGGGGTCAAGCTCTTTAGCCGAAGTGGATCCTTGGTAGCCGAGCTCGGCGCTAGCAGCCAAAGTCAGTCTGGTTTCAGCTGAGGCCTCTGTTCCGGCAGCCGAGACGTGTCTGGATGGCACGTGAGAATGCTAATTGACATCTTATAGCCGAGATTAGCATAATCCTGGTATCTTGAAGATCTCCCCACACAAACAGCTTCATCAATGACATCTTCAAAAAGCTTGCGCAGGAGGCTTCCAGGCTCGCACGCTGCAATAAGAAGCCAACCATCACTTCGAGGGAAATTCAGACCTCGGTCAGCCTTGTTCTTCCTGGTGAGCTTGCAAAGCACGCGGGCGGTGTCTGAGGGCACCAAGGCCGTTACCAAATTCACAAGCGCCTAAATTGTCTGGTTCAGATCTATGGGACATTGGGGTTTTTTTAATTATTTAGTCATGCTGAGTCAATGTAAAAATTAATGGGTATAATCTTGTTCTAATCAGACTTTGGATCGTATAAATTCTTCGGATTTTTGGATGCACTACACCAAAAACGAAAAATTGGAACGGATTACCGTTCCTAATCCGTGTGTTCCTAATCCGTTCATCCGTTCCTAAACCGTTCCTAATCCGTTAATCCGTTCCAAAAACAGGAAATTGGAACGGAATGAACGGATTAGGAACACACGGATTAGGAATGGTAATCCGTTCCAATTTTCCGTTTTTGGTGTTGTGGTGCTTTCTTTCCGAATTGTTGTTTTCTGTTGTTTGCAAATGGTAAAAAAAATCTGTAAGATTTATAGCTTTGGAATCCTGCCCTCTTCTATTTGGATTGGATGAAATCTCATGTCGTCATTGGAAATTGTACCTTTATTAAAGTATACACCAAAAAGAGAGAGAGGCCTGATCATTTGACTTGTTTGGATTTGAATGGTTATTTTTGCCATAAGTTATGACTACGATTTTCTTATCAGCGTAATTTTCTATTAGCACTGTTGTTCTGCTTGATGCTTTGATGGTTTGATTGAGATTTAATTGCTTAAATTGTGATTATATTTGGTAGGTAGTTTATGTTTGGATGACTGTCCCTCGTAGGGATGTTTTTGTTTGCAGAAATTTGGATGAGATGTGAAATTGATACATGAATGAGGACTTTTTTTTATAGAAGATTTGGGAAGTGTTACACACACCAAATGACCCCATATAGTGCACATCCAAGAAACCTCCTCCCCATATTCTACTGTGTGTTCGGGAAGTTCTCAAAGCGAATTTCACCATCAAACAGTGACAGTAACGAATTTCACCATCAAATTGAGAGTTTTAACCACGAGAACAATGTGTACAGGAGTTTTGAGAGGAAAGCATCTGATATGGCTGGAAAAAAATAACTCAGAGCTGCTCTAATATCATTACCATTTTTAAGACACTAGGTTCAAGGGCAAATAAGTCTTTTTGGGCGAGTAATTTGCCTCCAGTATGCACAAGACACCATTTATACGACCTACGCCGTTAATACTAACGGAATCCGTTCATTTTGCATATTAATTAGAACTACAAGTAGGTTTAGTACAAAATACCAAAGCAGAGGGGGTACTCTGCAAAATGACTAAAGTTCAGATAGGTATTCTATTTTTTCCCAAAAAAAAGAAGGGCTTACTCTATATACGTAGAACATGAAAAAAAAATCTCTATTTTAAGAAAAAAATATGAAACTTTTGTCAAAAAGGAAGACGTCATCGATTGTCGATTGTGGGGAACTTCAGCTATATACAAACAGTCAACAGATTTTGTACGGTGAAACAAACAAGGTCGATTCAGTGGGGATGTAGAAAGTGAAAAAAAGAAAGTTGAAGGAAAAACTAAAACAAAATAAGTCATGGAAAAGGAAAAGATTTTTGTCTAGACCCGAGATCCGGGGCCCATCATTTTCTGGGTTGCGATATTGAAGTGATATTATAAATCTATAAGTTCAATAACATGGCCAATTAAAATTCCATGCAAAATTGTAGAGTAAGGGTGAAATTTATATTTCATTTACAAAAGTAACAATTACATCATATTTTAAAATATAAGCTAAATAAGGGCCGAAACTGAATTATACTGGAGGCCCTCTTGCGCACATTATGCAGTTTCTAGGACGAGTCAGTTGAAGGCCCTCGGATCCCATGGGCGAGAGGGACCTCCCTACTCATATCGACTTTATAAAACCGGCCCTTGAGCATTGTCCCTCATGAACTCGGCCTTTGACCATTCATTATCCTGAATCACATTTTAAGTCCACTTACAATCTTATAATCTGACTAAACCCTTCAGATCTAAAAGGGGTTTGTTTGCATAGGAGTTGAATAGATGTGAATTGACGACAAATGGGCTGCAACAAAGGACACTTAAAAGAGGTAAGGGGTGGCAGATATAACGTAGTGATGTGCGTGGGATATTTGTCACTTCTAAAACAAATTAGAGCATGTAGATGGTGATGGGTCAGGCCCAACCCGGATTGCGGTAAAGAGTCAGGTCCAGACAACCCGGTCCGTCCAAGGTCATGGGTCAGGCCAGGTTAGCTCAGTTGATATTCGAAACTCGTTGAAGGAAGCCTCGTCACGTCAAGGCCTCCGAGTCATCACGACGGAGTCCTCCCCTCACCCGCTCTTACCAAATCTCGCGAAGAAACTGTCACCTGCCCTCCACCTTGCTCGTTCCTCAAGGACACGTCTGAGGCTCCAGGCCCTCCACCTTGCTCGTTCCTCGAGGACACGTCTGAGGCTCCAGGCTCCAGAGAGACGTTGCTTTAATTTTGCATCCCATCTGTTGGGGAAGGGTTATAAATTCAGGGTCTCCTCATCACTTGAGGGGCAATGATTACATGCCTTTACTACCTCTCTCTCGCTTGTAATCCACCTTATCAATCAAAGATCACCATATTCAAAGTGGACGTAGGTCATACAGACCGAACCACTATAAATTCCCTCTCTCTCTCTCATTTATTTACTACATTTACACCTAGCATTTATTACTTGACCGGTGGTGTCCGAAACCTATTTTTGGCATCATCAGTTTGGCGCCGTCTGTGGGAACGAACAAAAGTTCTCATCCTATTTTAAAAATCATGGTGATCAGCACAAGATCCGTAAGACGAGAAGACAATCCCGTCCAAGCTACAGGTCCGGGTCCTTCCAGGCGCCCAGACTCCCCTACCCAGGGAAATAATGGTCCTCCACCGGGTGACCCTTCTCCGAATACTCTCCCCCCTGCGCCGACTCCTCAGCAGATGTTGGAAACCATGCAACAGCTGTTGGCCCAAAACCAACAAATCTTGCAACTCATGCTGGCGGGACAAGGAGGAGCACTCCAGGGTGGAGCACCGTTTGGTGGAATGCAACAAGAGGTACCAATCCCGAGGTAGGGCGCCCATCCCCCGGGCGCCCATCCCCCGGGCGCCCATCTCCCAGGCGCCCAGGATGGAGCACATCTCCTGGGCGCCCATCTCCCAGGCGCCCAGGATGGAGCACCTCTCCCGGGCGCCCATCTCTCAGGCGCCCAGGATGGAGCACCTCTCCCGGGCGCCCGTCTCCCAGGAGCCCAAGACGGAAGCAGCACCACACCAAGGCGCCCATACTCTCGGCGCCCAGAGAAGAGCACCTCACTTGGGCGCCCCTCATCATGGCGCCAAAGGTCGAGGAGCACATCATGGCCCCCATGGCCGAGGAGCACATCAGAGCTTCCATGACCACGAAGTTCCTCCACCCCCTGGTAGAGCCCATGGAGGGTTACCACCTCGACCCTTCCCTCAGGACGAGGAGGACTCTCACTTCCAAGAAGGGGGAAGTGAGAATCACTGCATGGAAGATGAAAGTTATTTCCCCGGTCCATCCAGGGAGCTTCACAATCACTGGGAGGAAAAATCAAAGAGATGCAGAATCAACTGGGCGATGTCTTCAATGCAATGAAGGCCCAGGCACCGGAGACTGTGGATTATCTAGTCGGGCGGACGGATACACCGTTCAAACCCGATATAGTACATTACCCACTTCCAAGGAAGTTCAAAATGCCGTCCATGGAGACCTTCGATGGGAGGAAGGATCCATTAGACCATCTTGAAACTTACAAAATCAGGATGCAGCTCCACAACATCCCTGACGAGATAATGTGCAGAGCCTTTCCAACCACGTTGAAAGGTTCTGCCCGCCAGTGGTTCGCAAATCTCCCCTCAGTATCCATCGCCACCTTCGGAAAGTTGAGCAAGTCTTTCGTCTCGCACTTCATAGGTGGGCGCCGCCACCAGAAGCCCGCAATACACCTGCTTAGTATAAAGCAGGAGGAGAATGAAAGCCTAAGGAGTTACCTCACTCGTTTTAACGAGGAGGTACTCCAAGTCGAGGAGCCCGACGACAAGGTCTCCATGACAGCTTTCCTTGGAGGCCTCCGTTCCTCGAGCTTTCTCTTTTCCGTAATGAAGCGCCCACCGAAGAGCTTCTCGGAACTATTGGCCAAAGCCCAAAAGTATATGAATGCGGAAGACATCACCAGGGCGAGGCGCGGAGAATCCTCCAGAGCGAACAATAAGGGAAAAGAGAGGAGCAGAGACGAGAAGAAGGAAGTTAGCAACAAGCGGAGTAAGACAGAGAGAGTACCTGTCAGAGACCGACTTGGTCCCGCTCCGCAAAGGGACAGGCTAGTGTTCACGCCTCTCACGGCCACGGTAGAGCAAATCTTGTTCCAAATACAAGATGACCCGGCCATAAAATGGCCAGGAAAGATGAAGTCTCCTCCGAATCGGAGGAATCCGAACAAATACTGTCGCTTCCATCGCGACCATGGCCATGACACTGACGACTGCTATGAGCTCAAACGCCAGATTGAGGATCTCATCCAGCACGGCCACCTACGTCAGTATGTTGCCGGTAGGGGACAAGCACCTCCACCACCTCCACCTCACAATCAAGAGAATCAGCAACCGATCGGAGAAATCCGAACAATTTCTGGAGGGCTAAGAGAGTCGCTCTCGGCCATGAAGGCCCATGCCAGAAAGGCAAGGCATCCTGACGAGGCACGCCCGTCCAAGGCGCCAAGGCATGGAGATAATGAAGTTATATCCTTCTCTGACAAGGATTTGGAGGGGATCCAGCACCCTCACGACGACCCTCTAGTGCTCACAATGACGGTCGCCAATTTTCAAGTGCATAGGATCCTGGTAGACAGTGGAAGCTCTGCAGACATTCTGTTTGTAGAAACTTATGACAAGCTGAGGCTGGGACGGGAGAGGTTGCAGCCCGTCAAGTTTCCTCTCATCGGCTTTTCGGGAGAGAAGGTGTATCCCCTTGGGGCAATTACACTGCCAGTCACAGCCGGGACTGCGCCTCGAACTTCCACAACAATGGTCAATTTCCTGGTGATTGACTGCGCATCGGCTTACAATATCATCCTGGGGCGCCCAACTCTTAATGCCTTAAGAGCGGTCCTCTCTACGTTTCATCTCATCCTCCGGTTTCCAACTCCTAATGGGATCGGAGAGGTAAAAGGGAATCAAGTAGCTGCAAGGGAATGCTACGTCTCCTCTATGAAAGCCAAGAAAACGTAGGAGGCGTTACAAGTAGAAATCTCGGACCCAAGAGATGAAACCACGGCAGAGAGAGGAGAACCAGTCGAGGATCTCACCTCAGTGATCCTAGATGAAGACTTCCCAGCCAGGAGAGTACATACTGGCTCTTCTCTCCCTGAGGATCGGGCCAGCCAGCTGACAGACTTCTTGAGAAGTAATATGGATGTTTTCGCATGGTCGCATGCGGATCTTGAAGGGATTGATCCCGACGTCGCAACCCACCGCCTCAATGTCGACCCTGGCTACAAGCCTGTCCGACAAAAGCTTAGAGGGGCCTCCACAGAAAGGGCCCAAGCAATGGACAATGAAGTCGGAAAGTTGCTGGAGAATGGGGCTGTCAGGGAAGTAGCCTACCCTGAATGGCTCTCAAATGTTGTGATGGTGAAGAAGGCCAGCGGAAAATGGCGCCTGTGCGTTGACTTCTCGGAGGTTAACAAAGCGTGCCCAAAGGACAGCTACCCCCTACCAAGGATTGACCTCCTCATCGACGCCACAGCAGGTCATGAACTACTCTCATTCTTGGATGCATACTCTGGATACAACCAGATTAGCATGCACCCCCCGGATCAGGAGAAGACATCATTCATCACCCCGAAAGGAAACCTACTGTTATAGGGTCATGCCTTTCGGACTGAAGAATGCAGGCGCCACCTATCAACGTCTAGTGAACAAGATGTTCCACTCTCAAATCGGGCGGACCATGGAGGTTTACGTAGACGACATGCTGGTGAAGAGCCTCGCCGCAGCCGACCATATTGCTCATCTGCAAGAGACCTTTGACACTCTCAGGCTCTTTCGCATGAAATTGAATCCTGAGAAGTGTGCCTTTGGTGTAGGATCCGAAAAGTTCTTAGGTTTTATGGTCGACCAGAGGGGGATCGAGGCGAACCCAGATAAAATCAAGGCCATAATAGATATGAAGTCACCCTCTTCCACAAAGGAGTTGCAGCGCCTCAATGGAAGGATTGCGGCACTTAGCAGATTTGTTTCCAAATCTGCAGACAAGTGCTTGCCCTTCTTCAAGATCCTCCGCAAAACATTCCAATGGGGGCCCGAGGCTGAAGAAGCATTCCAGAAGCTCAAAGCTTACCTGACCGCTCCCCCTCTCCTCTCGCATGCTACACCAGGCGAAGTGCTGTACCTGTATCTTTTGGCCTCACCTTCAGCCGTGAGCTCTGTTCTCATAAAGAATCAGGATGGAGCGCAAAAGCCTATCTACTATGTGAGCAGAGCCTACCGAGGGGCAGAGTCAGGATACCCAGAGCTCGAAAAACTGGCCCTCACCCTGATCTCCACAGCAAGGCATTTACGACACTACTTTCAGGGCCACACCGTGGTGGTAATAACAGATCAACCTTTGAAAAGAGTTTTGGGGAAACCTGATGTAGCTGGAAGACTTGTGAAGTGGGCGGTAGAGCTGGGGGAGTTTGATGTTAAATATCAACCAAGGTCTGCCATCAAAGCACAGGCTCTAGCTGACTTCGTAGCTGAATTCACTTATGGTGAAAACCAAGTAGATGAAACAGCGGTGAAACAAGCCCCGGGCGCCCAGCTCCTCCCTCAAGCTCTGGGCGCCCGAGACTCTCCTCAAACCCTGAGCGCCCAGCTTCCCTCGGGCGCCCAGCATCTTCTCCAAGCCCCGGGCGCCCAGCCTCTTCTCCAAGCCCCAGGCGCCCAGCATCTTCTCCAAGCCCCGGGCGCCCAGCTCCTCCCTCAAGCTCTGGGCGCCCGAGACTCTCCTCAAACCCTGGGCGCCCAGCTTCCCTTGGGCGCCCAGCCTCTTCTCCAAGCCCCGGGCGCCCAGCCTCTTCTCCAAGCCCCAGGCGCCCAGCATCTTCTCCAAGCCCCGGGCGCCCAGCTCCTCCCTCAAGCTCTGGGCGCCCGAGACTCTCCTCAAACCCTGGGCACCCAGCTTCCCTCGGGCACCCAGCCTCTTCTCCAAGCCCTGGGCGCCCAGCTCCTCCCTCAAGCTCTGGGCGCCCGAGACTCTCCTCAAACCCTGGGTGCCCAGCTTCCCTCGGGTGCCCAGCCTCTTCTCCAAGCCCCGGGCGCCCAGCATCTTCTCCAAGCCCCGGGCGCCCAGCTCCTCCCTCAAGCTCTGGGCGCCCGAGACTCTCCTCAAACCCTGGGCGCCCAGCTTCCCTCGGGCGCCCAGCCTCTTCTCCAAAGCGCCCAGGTACCTCCCCAGAGGTCGATTGCCCCGCCTTTACCGGTCTGGAAATTGTATGTTGATGGTTCGGCAACCACAGACGGAGGCGGAGCGGGCTTCATCCTGATCAGCCCTGATGGTACACCCATCAAGTATGCAGTGAAGCTCCACTTCATTGCATCAAATAATGAAGCCGAATATGAGGCACTTTTATCAGGACTGAGGTTGGCGATCGAAATGGACGCCAAGTCAGTTCTTGCTCACAGTGATTCACAATTGGTGGTGAATCAAATAAATGGCGAATTCGAGGCAAAGGAGGAAAGGATGCAAGACTACCTCAACATGGTCAAAGGATTTGTCAAAAGTTTTCAGTGCTTTCAGATCTGCCATATTCCTCGAGGACAAAATGTTGCAGTAGACGCACTGGCTAGGCTCGCCTCGTCATTGGAGGCCTCATCCACAGAACCTACACTCATCGGGCATCAGTTGGAGAGGAGCAAGTTAGATGTAGTGGTTGGAAACATCAACTGTGCATCAGAGGGCAGCGAGCCAAATTGGATGACACCAATAAAGGCTTTCCTCCAAGAGGGCATCGAACCAGAGGACCACCTTGAAGCGAAGAGACTCAGAATGAGGGCTTCCAGATACACCCTTCTGCAAAATATCCTTTACAAGAAAGGTTATTGCCTACCACTACTGCGTTGCCTATCCCCTGAGGATGCTGATTACGCTCTTCGCGAAATCCACGAAGGAATATGTGGGAACCATTCTGGAGGACGCTCCCTCGCCCACAAAGCACTAAGGCAGGGATTCTTCTGGCCAACCATGGCGAAGGACGCCAAAGAATTTGCTCAAAAGTGCGACAAGTGTCAGCGCTTCGCCACTGTAACCAGGCAGCCACCGGAAGAGTTGACTTCCATTTTGAGCCCGTGGCCTTTCTCCAAATGGGGTATAGATATTCTGGGCCCCCTTCCTTTGAGCAAAGGCCAATGCAAGTTTGTAGTCATTGCCATTGACTACTTCACAAAATGGGCGGAGGCAGAACCCTTGGCCAAGATCACAGACTTCAATGTAAAAAACTTTGTTTGGAAAAACATAGTCTGTCGCTTTGGGATACCTAGCGCCATCGTCAGTGATAATGGCAAGCAGTTTGACAACAAACTCTTCAACACTTTCTGCACCGACCTCCAGATTAAGCAGCCCCACTCCAGTCCAGCGCACCCACAAGCAAATGGGCAAGCAGAAGTCATGGTCCGAACAGTTCTTCGCAACCTAAAGACCAGGCTCGAAAGGGCGAAGGGTCTTTGGGTTGACGAGCTACCAGGGGTATTTTGGGCATACAGAACTACGCCGAGAACCCCTACTGGCGAGACTCCTTTCTCGCTAGCTTTTGGGACCGAGGCAGTCATCCCTATCGAAATTGGCGTACACTCCCTCAGGGTCCATCTCCAAGACACAATTAACAACGAGGAAGGACTCCGCATCAACCTCGACTTGGTAGAAGAGGCAAGGGAGATGGCCACGGTCCGCAATGCAGAATACAAGCGGCGCATGGCAAAATACTACAACTCGAGGGTGAAGCCTCGTTCCTTTCAGCCAGGAGACCTAGTCCTGAAAAAGGTGATCCTCGCCACTAAAGACTCTCGCGAAGGAAAGCTAGGGCCAAATTGGGAAGGACCATATCTCGTGACAGAAGTAGTAAGGCCAGGCACATACAGAATCCAAAATTCTGATGGTAAGGCCCTGCTCCATCCGTGGAATGCGGAACATCTGAAGAGGTATTACCAGTGACAAGTGGGCCAATGTACAAAAAGCATGAAAATTGTTTATTTCCCATTTCATTGTTCAAAGTAGACTATAAATGAAATAAACATGTTATTATAGAAATGTGCTCCTTTCAATAGGCTATAAATTGCCAAACAAAAAGAAAAATACATATGAGCCTACTCTCATTATCCCCCTCATCCTCGCCCTCATCCTCATAGTCACCTGAGCTCCCGCTGCTGCCATCAGGCTCGTCGGCAGGCGCCTCATCAGGCGCCTCACTCGCCTTAAAGCGCGAGAAGTCGATATCGGGAAATGCTGCGGTGATCTTTCTCCGGAGTTCGTCATAACCAGCAATAAATCCATCGGCGACGTTATTCTCAGCATCAGCCAGGCCGTCCTCCAAGTCATTTTCAGCCTGGATAGCTCTCTCCTCTGCCGCCCTCAGCTCTACCTTCAAAGTAGCCTCTCTAAGCTCAGCCCCCTTTCGGGCCTTCACGAGCTCAGCCTCTCTGAGTGAAGCCCTCTCGCGGGCCTTCACAAACTCAGCCTCCCTGAGGGAAGCCCTCTCGCGGGCCTTCACAACCTCAGCCTCACTGAGCGAAGCCCTCTCACGGGCCTTCCGTAGCTCGGTCTCACTGAGCAAAGCACCCTCGCGCGTCGCCACTAGCTCAGCCTCAGCCTTGGTCGCCCTCATGTGAGCCGTTGAGAGCTCAATCTCAGGCCTGGTTGCTCTCTCCCAAGCTGCTAGAAGATCAGCATCATAAGTCTCCCTGGCGGCTTCTAGTTCAGCAATTTTTCCCTGACTTGCGGAGAGAGCCCTATGAATACCTGCATTCTCCTGTTTCAGCTTACTGATCAACTGAGCCTTCGAAAATAAACATATGGATGATGCAGACATCTGGAGCAAGAAGAAATCAAGGGAAATGAGAATGCATATACAAAAGGAAAACCTGAAGAAAATTAAAATTCAGACAACCTTTTACCTGAGATAAACCTTCTAGATAAGCATCTATCATCCCCTCTGTGCTAAGGGCGCTGACCCGAGTAATCACGTCACGAGCTGGGAATCTCCAAAACTTCTCTAAAGGAGTCAGCAGCTTGGGACCAGACGGAGGGGCAGGAGGTACAGATGTGGCGGCAGAAACCAGAGGAGTTATAGGTTGATGAGGCACAGCCGCGGGGGCCACTACTTGGGTAGTGACAGGAGAACTCGTCTGCGGCTCCACTAGATGAGTGGTTACAGGAAGATCACCAATCATCACACGAGGAGAATCCCTTCTCGGAGCAATACCTACCCTCGCAATCTTGGCAAGATGGGTGTTAGCACTTGTGCGACGATCTTCAATTGCCTCCTTGGCCTCGACCAACTCCCTATTGACCACCACTGCGGAAGCAAAATGAATGGTTAGAGACAGAATATCAGGAAAAGGTACGCCTAAGCCACTGAAAGCTCCTTACATTTTCTCTTAGTTGATGCCCGGGAAGGCTCACCCGTCCTACGAGGAGAATGGTCAACAGAGGGTCCACAATTGCTGTCACTCTCTTTAGAAAGGAGAATACCCAAATCTTTATCCGGATGATCTCTTACGGCCTGCAGTTTCCGTTTTATATCCGCGGAGAGCACAGGTGACTCTATATATATATATAAAAAAAAAGAGCAAATAAAATGATGAGCATATGTATGCAAATGAATAATGAGGAGATGATAATGAGTGGCGTACCGCGTCTTTTGGCGTCGGTCCACTGTTTGGGCACGAGAGCCCTGTCCACCTCTGAGGCCCACTCGCCACCAACAAAGAAGAAACGAAATTTCCAGCTGTGACAGTTAGAGCGCAATCCCGTGAGCAGTCTGCCGCCCTTGGGGGTGAAATAATGCCGTCCCCTGTTAGGAGCCGGAGATTCGAATAAACTATAAGCAGCATGGAGCTCCATGGGAGATGCCTCCTCGTTATGTGTTCTCCTCCAGAGCTCGAGAAAACCCAGCATGATTCTCCATCCATTGGGTACTAATCTCCCCGGAGTCAGGGAGAAGTAATGAAGAATTCGACAGACGGAGGGGGGCATAGGGAATCTCAGCCCAGCCTCAAGCATATCCTCGTAAATAACAATGTCACCCGATGTGTCATCACAAGCTGGCTCATCAATTTCGGCCCGGCGACAAATCACGGTGAAAGGAATATGATATAAAGTGATGATCCTGGACATATCATCATGTTAGGTTTTTGTTTATTGCAATTTGATGGATGCATCATTCATTTTATTCATCATTTGAATTCACACACATGCATTGATTTAGAAAATCTTGAAATCTTGATTTACACATGCATTGTTTTAAATCTTGTAAATCATATGTTTCATGCATGTTTTGGTTTTAATCTTGGATGCAATGAATTTGAAAAAGAGTTTTATAAATCATGCAAGCCTATGGTTTTAGAACTTTCTAATCATTTTAGGCATTTTATATTTCATGATTTTAAACCTCTTAGAATGATTTAAAATCATGTTTCCATGCTTGATTTAATGGCCCAAAAATCCCCTCAAGAATCACTTTAATCTATGAGAAAAAATGGGAAATCTGGTCCCAGGGTCGACCTGCAGTGTACCAGGTCGACCTGCCCATGGACCAGGTCGACCTGGCACACTGCAGGTCGACCGGGCAGAGGGCCGTTGGCTCTCCAACGGTCATATTTGTGACCGTTTGTATTCGGTCGACCGGGGATGGTATGGGGTCGACCGAAGACACGCAGGAACTCAATTTTTGAGTGTAAATATGAGTTCATTCCCATGAGAAAAGGGTTGAAGATTTTAGAACTCTTAAGCCTTCTTGGAGGTGTTTGGAGACAAGGAAAAGGGGATGAACTAAGAGAGATCAAAGGGGGTCATTAGTAAAGCTCAAGCTTGGATTAATGAAGTTAAATCACTAAGTAAGCTTTACCTCTCTTTATCATTTGTTATATGCTTTGTTTTAAATCTTGGTAAATGATTTTTAGCATGATAACAATGATGTTTTGAATCCTTATCTATTTAATCTTTGATCTATTTGTATTGGATTCTACTTCTTGATTCAAACCAAGTTTGTTTTATAAACTTTGTCAATCATGTTTTGTCAAAACCTTTGATTTGTTTTATAAACATGTTTCATTAACTTGTTTGAATCATCTTTGTTGTTTTCATTCATTTAAGCTTTAGTTAAAATAGTTTGTTTTTGAAAACAACAATGTGTATGCATCACATGTTTAGACATAATTAATTTCATACAACTTGTGAGCTTTTGATTTTCAAATCATTAACAAGTTTGTATTTGGTACATGTGATTTGCATATTACTTCAATCATATCTTTTTATGTGCATTAAGCTTTTAAATGCTTTTAGCATAAATTGAGTGAGCTTAATTTTAAACTTGATTGAAGTCTTCACACACACACATCATGAGCATTCATCTTTGCATTACTTAGTGTGTTGTGTGAGTTTGTATTATCAATTTCATATCCGCCTATTTAGAGGCAATTTATTTGAGCTTAAATTGTAATCTCTTAGAGTGTTTTGTAAAGACACTTTCTTTGAGAGAAATCATTTGCTTGTAAGGTTATTGCTTAGCCATATAAAAGCATTGTGTATAGGTTGTTGTTTAGCCTAGAAAAACAACATTGTAAGGTTATTGCTTATCCTTGGAAAGCATATTGTAGAGGTTATTGCTTAGCCTTTTGAAAAGCATAATAGTGGAAATCCGGTGGGGTGTTGAGTCACAAGCCGGTAGTGGATGTAGGCATTGAGGCCGAACCACTATAAATCTTGTGTTGTGGTGATTGCTTTTGTGGTGATTACTTTGTTTAGCTTCCGCATATTGTTTGTTTAATCATCACATGTGACTAGTTAATTGTAAAGAAACTAAAATTGGTCATAAAGTGTAGCTCACCCTATTCACCCCCCCTCTAGGGTTAGGATCCCGAGGACTTTCAATTGGTATCAGAGCCTCGTGCTCTATATTAGGATCAAGTGTTTGGAACTCTTGATTAGGTGTAAAAACCTAGAGTTAAAACCCTAGTGTTGTGCCTCCATGAAAATCATAAGAATGGATTCCACTAGTTTAGACTTTGTAGATTCTTTGGTAGACTCTTCTAGACCCCTCCTTCTTCCCACTATTGGAGATTCAAACAATGAATTTAAAGAATCTCAATTTGAATTAAAAGAGGAAGAAAATGATGAAAATGATAATGACATTGAAAAAGCTTATGAGGATTTGTGCACATTATCCTTAGAGCTTTCTAAGAAGAATAGAAGATTAAAAGAAGAATCTAAAAGACTAAACCAAGAATTAGTCTCTTGAAAAGATGAACTTAGAGAAAAAGAAGAATTAATAAATTGTGCAGAATCTAAGTTCATGATCTCTTTGCATAATCTATCTAATATTAAAGATGATCTAAGAGAATCAAAGATAGATTATGATAACCTTAATAAGGAAAATTCAAAACTAAGAGATCAATTAAAAAGGCAAGATGAAAACATTAACAACCTAGAATCCAAGTTAACCATTTCTATGGAAAATTTATCTAATGCACAAATTAAGATAAAAACTCTAGAACTTGGATCTAATGTTATCAATGAAGTTAAATTTGAATTAAAACTTGCCCATGAAGAGCTAAACAACTTTAAGGGAATTGAACTTGAACTAACAAAAGTTAAAAATGAAAATTCAACCCTTAAAAACCAAGTCACTCAACTTGAAACTTACAAACAAAAGTATGAGTGCAAATTTACCCAAAGTGAAGAAAAATTTGAAAAGTTATTTAAATTGGGTAAATCACAAAGAGATAGGACGGGTCTTGGTTATGATAGGAATATTTCACATGACCTTAAATTCACCAACATATTTGTGAAAGGTGAGTCCTCATTCTCTAGCACTCACACTTCCTTGCCCAAAACTAAATGTAATTATTGTCGCATTGAAGGACATTTTAGGTTTGAGTGCAAATCAAGAAGAAGCCATGTGTCTAAAATCATTTTTGAACCAAAGAAAGTAAAATCAAATTCTATGATGGTTAAGACACTAAAAACCAAGGAAGACTCCAAGAAGAATAAACAAGTAAAACCTATTAAAAAGGAGTCTCCTAAAATAGATTCTAAAAAGGTTAAACAAGTTAAACCAACTCTAAAAGAATCTATTAATAAAAAGCTTCTCAATCTACCTCCCATATCTCAAATGAAAGAACTTTTGAATAAAGTTGCAAAGTTAAATTTAAAATTCAAAAGTCAAATTAAGGGAGGAGATAAGAAGAAAAGAAAAGTAAATTCATCCCCTAAGAAGAAAACTCACCAGCCCCAAAAGACTAATCACCAATCTAAGCTAAATTTAGTCAAATCTAAATATCAAGGTGATAAGTCTAAGTTAAAAATTTATCAAGTCAAATCTCCTAGTGTTGGTGGAACTTTTAATATAGACCTCAATGTCCAACCCTCTCAAGACCTTAGGTGGATTCCTAAAGTTATATACTTAGACAAACCTTAAGGCCTTGGACCTCATTGACCAACCTATTCTTTATAGTTAAATCCTTTTATTGGTCATGATTGCATTTGCATTTTGTTCTTTCTTAGTTACATTTTATTAAAATGCATTTGTTTCTTTTTAATCAATTGATTTTGTTTTCATGTACTTCTCTAGTTATATATCATGGTTTTCAAAATTAATTGATTATATTTTCATCATGTTAGATTTGCTTTTTGATCCCATTAAGTTATATCACTTGTATTGCATTTCTACATGTTCAATTTGTATGAGCCCTTGTAGTTATATTCTTTGGAATACAAATTGAAAAATGTTTTATCTTCATTTTCATACTCATTTTGTCCATTGTAGGATTTTGTTTATGATTTGAAGATTGTTTGAATGGAATTTCTTTAAAACTTCATTAGTTATATTCTTCAAAGCATGTTCCATGTTGTCATTTCCTTTTGTATTTGATTATGTCCTTTCAAATGGAAATGAATGTTGTTTAAAGCTATTTGCATCTTTGCTCATTTAGTTACATTCTTTATGCAAATGTTTATTTAGTTCTTGTATGGTTGTGATCTTAGCTACATTTGTAGAAACCATACTAGAACTCTCTAAAATCCATCCTCATGCTTTCTAGTTTTTATTTGATTTGGATGGTTATGTTGTTGGTTCATGTGTAATTTTCTTATTGGTATCATTCTTATACATGTTTCAACTTCATAGTAGTGTTTTTATCATATGAACCTCTTTGAAATCCATTCCTTGAATTTCATAGTTATACCTATTGTTTGATGGATGTCTTAGATATTGAATTCATATGATTTGACACTTTGAAAATTGCATATTCTACTAAGTTATATCTTTTTATGCAATTTTTCTTGTTCATCACTATGCTCATTAGTCAAATCATTAAAAGTGATGAATAATCATTTTATGATGCTTGTTGGAATTTTGTGTTTGTCACATGCTTGCTCTTAATCATGTTTCATATTCAATTGGTAATCAATTGGTATCATTTTCATTTAGTATCATATCCAATTGATATCTTGAGAATGTGATAGACCTTGTGTACATTGGATTGAACTTGATAGTAATATGTTTATGTTCCATGTCACATCCCATTAGCATCATAATTTTTCATGATTGCCACCTCTCATGCTCACCTAGGTAGATCCCATGACCACCATGTTTATGTGTTCATAATCTTGGTTGGTTAATGGTTGAGGTTTTGGCTTCATGATTGAACTTCATTTCATTCATCTTGTGCATGATAGTAATATTTTTTTTTGTTTGAATGAAATGATTTCAAAATCTTCATAGCATATGATTTTCATAAGTTATATTGTTTAATGCTATGTTTAGTAAACCCCATGACATCATGGATAGCTCTAATTTGGAATAATACTAGTAGTTATATCTTTTTAACTCCATTTTAGAGTGATTGAGTTAATAGTCATATCCTTAAATCTCAATTGATATTTTTATTTATTTCAATTGATATCCATGATAGTTTATCTCCGTGACCTTGCCCTTTACTTTGGTAATTTGATCACATTGAGCTTTATAGTCAAATATTATTATCAATTGAATCTAATCCTTCACTTGAAGTTAACCCTCATTTGGGTAAACCATCCTCTTCTTGTACCTATTAGTTAAATCCTTGTCAAAAGTTTGACAAAAGAAGAGTACGGATTGAGGGGGAGTAAATCTTCATAGGAAGTATTAGTTTTGATCAAATTCACCCTTATATTGGCTTCTTAATACCCATATAGCTTATTACCCATGCATGATGACCTGTTATGTACTTCATTTTCGATTTCCTTTGTTAACAGGTGCTACTAAAAGGTATTTTCCTTGTGTCATGTGTGTAGGTACCCCTCTTCAATTGATACCTTTGCAATTTAATGGCAAAGGGGGAGAAAGTTCTCAAGCTTAATGGCAAAAAGGGGAGAAAGAATTAAGGGGGAGAAAGTGTTCAAGTTAACTAAAGGTGGAGAGAATGCACATCTTGCCAAAAGGAGAGTGCATGGTCAAAAGGGAGAAATGAAGAGAAGAAAGCTTGGGAGCTAAAGAAGTTGCTTGGCCAAAGAAAGGAAGATGAAATGAAAGCTTGAAGAATGATCAAGCTCCAAGCATCAAGAAGAATGAAGAATGAAGCTAGTGCCCAAGCTAAATGAAGAAGTATCCAAAGAGATTTCAAGAATTGTCCAGCCAAGGAGGAGCTGAAGACTGTGTGTGAAGTCTTAGTGTTGAGCAAGGTCTACCAACATATTGAAGGTTTGCCATCAAATTGCAAAGGGGGAGATTGTTAGGTTTTTGTTTATTGCAATTTGATGGATGCATCATTCATTTTATTCATCATTTGAATTCACACACATGCATTGATTTAGAAAATCTTGAAATCTTGATTTACACATGCATTGTTTTAAATCTTGTAAATCATATGTTTCATGCATGTTTTGGTTTTAATCTTGGATGCATTCAATTTGAAAAAGAGTTTTATAAATCATGCAAGCCTATGGTTTTAGAACTTTCTAATCATTTTAGGCATTTTATATTTCATGATTTTAAACCTCTTAGAATGATTTAAAATCATGTTTCCATGCTTGATTTAATGGCCCAAAAAATCCCCTCAAGAATCACTTTAATCTATGAGAAAAAATGGGAAATCTGGTCCCAGGGTCGACCTGCAGTGTACCAGGTCGACCTGCCCATGAACCAGGTCGACCAGGCACACTGCAGGTCGACCGGGCAGAGGGCCGTTGGCTCTCCAACGGTCATATTTGTGACCGTTTGTATTCGGTCGATCGGGGATGGTATGGGGTCGACCGAAGACACGCAGGAACTCAATTTTTGAGTGTAAATATGAGTTCATTCCCATGAGAAAAGGGTTGAAGATCTTAGAACTCTTAAGCCTTCTTGGAGGTGGTTGGAGACAAGGAAAAGGGGATGAACTAAGAGAGATCAAAGGGGGTCATTAGTAAAGCTCAAGCTTGGATTAATGAAGTTAAATCACTAAGTAAGCTTTACCTCTCTTTATCATTTGTTATATGCTTTGTTTTAAATCTTGGTAAATGATTTTTAGCATGATAACAATGATGTTTTGAATCCTTATCTATTTAATCTTTGATCTATTTGTATTGGATTCTACTTCTTGATTCAAACCAAGTTTGTTTTATAAACTTTGTCAAAACCTTTGATTTGTTTTATAAACATGTTTCATTAACTTGTTTGAATCATCTTTGTTGTTTTCATTCATTTAAGCTTTAGTTAAAATAGTTTGTTTTTGAAAACAACAATGTGTATGCATCACATGTTTAGACATAATTAATTTCATACAACTTGTGAGCTTTTGATTTTCAAATCATTAACAAGTTTGTATTTGGTACATGTGATTTGCATATTACTTCAATCATATCTTTTTATGTGCATTAAGCTTTTAAATGCTTTTAGCATAAATTGAGTGAGCTTAATTTTAAACTTGATTGAAGTCTTCACACACACACATCATGAGCATTCATCTTTGCATTACTTAGTGTGTTGTGTGAGTTTGTATTATCAATTTCATATCCGCCTATTTAGAGGCAATTTATTTGAGCTTAAATTGTAATCTCTTAGAGTGTTTTGTAAAGACACTTTCTTTGAGAGAAATCATTTGCTTGTAAGGTTATTGCTTAGCCATATAAAAGCATTGTGTATAGGTTGTTGTTTAGCCTAGAAAAACAACATTGTACGGTTACTGCTTATCCTTGGAAAGTATATTGTAGAGGTTATTGCTTAGCCTTTTGAAAAGCATAATAGTGGAAATCCGGTGGGGTGTTGAGTCACAAGCCGGTAGTGGATGTAGGCATTGAGGCCGAACCACTATAAATCTTGTGTTGTGGTGATTGCTTTTGTGGTGATTATTTTGTTTAGCTTCCGCATATTGTTTGTTTAATCATCACATGTGACTAGTTAATTGTAAAGAAACTAAAATTGGTCATAAAGTGTAGCTCACCCTATTCACCCCCCCTCTAGGGTTAGGATCCCGAGGACTTTCACATCATTGCTGACTGTGGTATAAATGGTACTCACCTTGGATCTGTCATCATCAATTACCATTTTTCCTTTAGCATTTTTTGAACGCGGACGCAACTTGCCCAACGTGTCTGAAGAAGGACTGCCCTCGGCATGACCGCCCCCTACTATTGTTTCTTCCCTAGCCGAGATGCCAAAGGACTGGGCGCCACCTGAGGCGCCAGCTGCTGCGAAACCGCCTAAGCCTCGAATAGCCGCAAAACCACAATCGCCCCCTACGGCGCTAAAGCAGTTTCTCATTTTTTCCCTTCCTACCACAATGCCAAAGGATTGGGCGCCCAGCGCTCCTGCTGCTTCTTCTTCCCCCGCGTCGCTGGCTGCTATGGCGCCATTCCCGGGCTGGGAGCCCCCTGCGGCGCCCACGGCCGCTGCTGCCTCTGCCTCAATCCCGGACTGGGCGCCCCCTGCGGCGCCCAGTGCCGCTGCCGCGACGCCCACGGGCTGGGCGCCCCTGGCGGCGCCCAGCGCCGCCGTGCTCCCTGCTGCCGCGACGCCCACGGGCTGGGCGCCCCTTGCAAGCGCCCAGCGCCGCCACTGCTGCCTCTGCCGCGACGCCCAGGGGCTGGGCGCCTCCCTCTGCCGCGACGCCCGCAGGCTGGGCGCCCCTTGCAGCGCCCAGCGCCGCCGCCGCTGCCTCTGCCGCGACGCCTAGGGGCTGGGCGCCTCCCTCTGCCGCGACGCCCGCAGGCTGGGCGCCCCTTGCAGCGCCCAGCGCCGCTGCCGCTGCCTCTGCCGCGACGCCCAGGGGCTGGGCGCCTCCCTCTGCCACGACGCCCACGGGCTAGGCGCCCCTTGCAGCGCCCAGCGCCGCCGCTGCTGCCTCTGCCGCGACGCCCAGGGGCTGGGGGCCTCCCTCTGCCGCGATGCCCACAGGCTGGGCGCCCCTTGCGGCGCCCAGCGCCGCCGCGCCTCCCCCTGCGGCGTCCAGCGCCCGTGCTCCCGCTGCCGCGACGCCCACGGGCTGGAAGCCCGGGCTCCGCCCGCCAGCGCCATCAGCCACGCCATCCTCTCCTTCAACCTCGCCTAGCGCCCCTTGCGCGATTGCTGCAGTTCGCTCAACAACGGTCTCCGTCTGATTTTTCTCTACTGTATCCGTCATTGCTTACAGATTTCCCCTTGGTCTCCAGAGACGCTCTCTTCTATTTTGGAATGAGTCTGGTTCAGGATTTCCAAAGTTTTATAGATTTGGGAAGAAAGAGTCCCCATATAGAAGGATTCTTTCGAACTCTACAAATTTCAAAACTGAGCAGAAAAAGGGGGCCTAATTGTTGGAAGCTTGTGGAAGAGTTGGATGCACAGAAAGCCCCACTTTCAAATAATTATTGAACGCGGGACTTTGAGGGGCAAATGATGGGTCAGGCCCAACCCGGATTGCGGTAAAGAGTCAGGTCCAGACAACCCGGTCCGTCCAAGGTCATGGGTCAGGCCAGGTTAGCTCAGTTGATATTCGAAACTCGTTGAAGGAAGCCTCGTCACGTCAAGGCCACCGAGTCATCACGACGGAGTCCTCCCCTCACCCGCTCTTACCAAATCTCGCGAAGAAACTCTCACCTGCCCTCCACCTTGCTCGTTCCTCAAGGACACGTCTGAGGCTCCAGGCCCTCCACCTTGCTCGTTCCTCGAGGACACGTCTGAGGCTCCAGGCTCCAGAGAGACGTTGCTTTAATTTTGCATCCCATCTGTTGGGGAAGGGTTATAAATTCAGGGTCTCCTCATCACTTGAGGGGCAATGATTACAGGCCTTTTCTACCTCTCTCTCGCTTGTAATCTACCTTATCAATCAAAGATCACCATATTCAAAGTGGACATAGGTCATACAGACCGAACCACTATAAATTCCCTCTCTCTCTCTCTCATTTATTTACTACATTTACACCTAGCATTTATTACTTGACCGGTGGTGTCCGAAACCTATTTTTGACATCATCAGATGGGATCCTAACTTTGTTCGAATTTGAATTACTAGGGTGATGGTTAGGTATTAATTTTCTGTCCCAATTTCATTCGTTTTGTCTATTAAAAGAGAGATTACTTGATTGTCACTTTTGGATATTGGCCTTTATTTCTTCATTTTTAACCACTATTAGAAATAAAAGGTCAACGATTTCTATGAATTCAATTACATGCAACGAGCCTTCGAAGATACTCATTGTCAATTGATGTAGGAATGAGATGCACTCCAATGGAATCTAATTTCGGTCAAAATCTTGATGATTCACCTAGCGGAGGAGGTAGAAGCCCAAATTGTAGAACAAATTTGACGCGAGATACTTGATCATGATCTCCTAAACAATAATCCCTTCATATTTCTAGCTCATTTTCTAACCTTACTACCACTAGTTCTCCCCAAGGCGGACATTTGAAACACAATTCTTCTTGGTAAACTTGACGGAGATTGGCCAATGGGAAGAAACCAAAAACATTCTTCTAGTTTATGCCGTGTCCATGATTTTGGCAAACCCTTGTCCGACCGTCTTTAAAATGGGATAACTGCAACTACACCGAATGGGGTTCGATCTGGGTAGACCAGCATGACCAACAAACACCGAGGGTCAAGGCATTTTACTAGACACAACTCAACTCAGCTGGTAGAAGTTTGGCCTGAGCCCAATCCATTTAAGGTATTTGCCTAATATTTGAGTTAGACTGTAGAAAAAAGAAAAGGCCAAAGTATTAAAATATTAAAAAATAAATCATTAAATTACGGGATTTTGACATATCAAGCATCTTTAAATCTGATTTTCTCTAATTTCATAACCGAAATTCAAATAATATAAATAGAGTCGCTTGAAACCAGTCAATATTCTTTTAAAACTTTTTTGCACCATATCCCATGATATCGCATGATATCATGGAATCTATCAATTTTGATATCATACATTTTTTCTAATTAGCAAGCAATTTTTTTTACAGAATACGAAAACCTATATTTTGTTAAAAGTAAATACACATTTGACCACCATTTCTCAGGTTCTATAATTTGGGTTTTATTTTCATAAGATGATGCATAAAAGTCAAGACACCAAGGGATAGTCTCATTATATCATGAGATTTATTAGTTTCTATGTGACATACACGGTTCTCATGATATTATAGGATTTGGGGCAAAAAATGATGACCAAAATCAAATGACTACCGTGACATTATTTAAATTTCGGTCATGAAATTGAGAAAATTGATTTTAAGAGGACTCATACAACAAAATCCTTGAGATTAGTTTAGATGTATACAGATCAACCCTTACCCAATACATTTAAATGGGTAATAGGGGTCAACCCTAACCCCACCCATTTTTTCTCGGTTCATATTTAGGTTTACCCAAGATGACCTGTATAGACGCAGCTCAAATGCACACCAGATACGAGCCGAGTTAGCAGGTTATAATAGATTTTGCCACCCTTAGGTGTCACCGCCAAATAGCATTTAATAGACTATAACACTTCACTATACATCAACATATGAATAGAGATAGACCACAAGTGGGTCTTCAGTTGGTTGGTAACCCCACTTGTCACCCGATTGATCATTGGGAATGCATTTCTTCTCATTTGTATGGGCTTTCTTTCTATAGCGTGGGGTTCCTCTTTCCACTTGTGTGTGCCTTCTTTAGTCCCAACTAATTAAAAGAAAACATGCAAGATAGAGAAAACCAAAAATTAAAAGTGCCTTTGTTAATTAATGTAAATCTTTCACTTAAAATACAATCTATTCTATCTTCATTCAACTCTAATGTAAAAACAATACAACATGAATGGAAACAAAAGAGAGAGAAAACGAGAACAGAAGAGAATCGACAAAAAAGAGGGAACCCATAAAGCCAAACTGTAAGACCCCGTCCCGAGTTAATCATAATTAACTCTTGTTAATTGAGCTTATGGCTAATTAAATGTGTTTAATCGAATTAATGAAGGCTTAGGACCAAATTGACTTGGTTTAGCCTTAAGAGAATGAATTAAGCTTAGCAAGCTTGTAAAATGGATTGTAAATGGATTGGATGAGTTTTTGAACTCAAACTAGGAATTGAGGGACTTTTGTGTAAATACGACTTTATACGTATTTCGTCGAATACGGAAACTCTCGATGCCAATGCACGTATCTCGAGGAGTACGTTCACTTTTGTCAAAGACTCGAAGTCGTTTGACGAATATTGATTCAAGTGACCCTTCAATTGAATTAAATTGTAATTAATGGAGAATTATGGGGCTAAATGCAACTTAAAAGCTTATATAAGCGAAGACATTCATTTGGAAACCTTTTTCCAAAACCCTAGCCTCCATCTTCCCTCTTTTTGAAAGACCAAGATCGAATCCTAGAGGGGGGGGGGGGGGGGGGTGAATAGGATGCTATTAAAAATTTAAACTACTTCTGAACATTTTGATTTTTAGGTGACTTATGCTTTGATCATAGTAAGCTAGCTTCATGAGAGAGAGAGTTTTTTGAGTCAATCATACACATCCAAAAGACAAATACATCTTTTAATCAAACTCATACCCAATTGAGAGTTCAACATTCATAAAAAGAAAAGTAAACACAAATCACCATAACACAATCAAATATAGTGGTTCGGCCAAGTTGCCTACATCCACTCCCGGTAACCTTACCGGATTTCACTAATCAATTCAAGGTTTAGGATCACCTCAAACCTTACAACCACATCATTATGCTTTTCAAGGTTAAGCATGAACCTTTACAACACTATATGTGCTTTTCAAGGCTAAGCACCAACCTTTACAACATTGATTTTTCTCTTAAGTGAAATGCCTATTTGTGCATGGGTAAGAGAACAAATAAAACACAGTGGTTTGCCTCTAGATAGGCTGAATGGACAATGATAATGTTTATGACTAATGCATGACTAGAAGGTTCACTTTCTCTTTTAAAAAAGGATTTAACTTCAATTAATGCAAAGGATGATGATCAAATGTAAGAGAAAGAGTTGTATTACTCAACACATGGTTTGTCAAAAGTTCAAACTTAAAACCATTAGTCTTGAAAGTTAATGTTCAAAAACACATGTGAATGAGAAGACTTATGTTGATTTCATAATGCAAATACTTTTCAAAGATCAAGGCATGTTATGAAAAGAAACAACATCTTTAGAAAAGGACTAACACTTTGATCATGCTCAAAAGAAAACAAAGATTAGAAATCTAAGCATGAAAAAGAGATAGAGATTTAGAAAGCACACCCTTTTTAAGGATCAAAGATTGAAAGATTGAAAATGCTTCCATTATCCTTTTTGAAAAGCTCTTGTAAAGTTCCTCTCCTTTGGGCTCAAATGATCTCAAAAATTCAGCAAACTTTCCCAAAGAGAAGGTCACTTTTTATAGAAAAAGTGTTCCCAACGGATAGCTATCGGCTCACCGAGAACTTGGTGTCGGTCAACCGATAGCCTAACGGTCATACGCAACGGCTATATTTTTGAAAAAATTGCTGACCAAGAAACACCTGTCGGTTTGACCGACAGCATCGGTCGACCGACCTTGGAACCGACTTGGGAACCGATAGAGCAAAAAGTCCAAAAATGAAGCTTTCTGATATTGGGACCGATGAACTCTCGGTCCAGAGTTTTAAGCACTATCGGTTGACCGATAGGAGCCGAGGATCTGACCGACAGAGAAGATCTGAAAGTTGAAGCTCTCTGGAACTGGAACCGACAGTTTATCGGCTGGGCTCGGTTCTAGTGTCGGCTGACCGATAAGAGCCGACAGATGGACCGACAGAATGTGCAAGTAGAAAACATAAAGACCTGAAGATTTTTCCAAGTAAAAACAAGGCTTATGAAAGAAAGATATGCAAGAGAAACCTAAGAAGGAGAACATGAATGAGAAAGAGATCAAGATGAGACAATGAATGCATCCAATCAAATTGCAACAAAATAAAACACTCTAACACTTTTCTCTCCTATTCTCTCTTCTTTCTTCCATTTCATCTCCATCAAGCATCAAAGTTGAGGATTTCAAGTGATTTTGGAGGAGCCTTCTTCACCTTCTACCTCTTTCTCAAGTTGATTTTCACTTTGAAGTGGTAGAGCTTGACTTGGAGAGTCTTGATTTCAAATAGCAAGCTATACAAAGGGGTTTTTGTGGATTTAGCATCAAGAGAGGCAAGTACTTACATGTTTTTGTAATTTATGATGTATTAGAGTGGTTAGAGCTCAAATGGACAAAAAGCCAGAAATTTGGCTTCAGAAAATCTGAAGCTCGAACTGAGCTTTTGGGCATCTGTCGGTCGACCGACAGGTTTAGAACCTGTTTTCAACAAATTCCAGCTTTCTGGAATTCGGACCGATGAGTGGTCGGTCAACCGATGACCTGACTGACGACATAATTCAGGAGATGGAGTGAAATTCCAGCCCTCTGGAATTCTGATCGACGCATCGTCGGTCAACCGACGTGATGAGGTCGGTTGACCGACAAGTCGACCGATAACATAGAGACTTAGTTCAGTGAATTCCAGCTCTCTGGAATTCTGACCGATGCATCGTCGGTCAGCCGACCTGAAGCTGTCGGTCGACCGATAGGCCGACCGACAAGCTAACCGACGCTGTGCAGAAATGCATTAGAATTATCTGTCTTGAAGCCTAATGTATACAGGCTGAAAATTGTTAATGTATAAGCCTTCATAGGTGTAAACTCAATTTTCCGAATACAAGATTCAAATGATATTCATCGAAAATAGTACGTGTATTGGAAAATGAATGTTTCACTCATTTGCTTGGCTTAGAAGTCTGACTAGAATTGGTTAATCTCCACATTAGTGTAGTCTTCAACCCATTGAACGAACTATACAGTATATGAATTAAATAAATGAAATGAAATGGGAAGTTACTAATGGTAACAACGTATTGAATTGAATAATCAACCAATCCTGCTGCAGCAGATGTGAGAGGTGTTCCGGAACCTCGTGGAAGTTAGTGATCTCTGATCAAGACACTGACGTATTCCACACCATTTGATATTATCCAAGTCATGTAATTGAACATGAACAATCATTGAATAAAGAGTGTCCTAGTAGATATCAACTTACTGATATTACTGGATCCGTTACTATAAATGTTATATGTATTGAATTGTTTCAATTGATTATTGATAGCTAGAACTATCATACACATGTATGTATCTGTTGAACCGTCGTGTTCATGGTACTATTGATGAATGTCACAGGCCCAGATGCCCGTGCCGGTCCTGCCGAGGCCGCGCCGCCAGCGGAGGATGCCCGCCCGATACCTCCAGGAGGTTTAATCGAGTGGATCTGATTCCGGAGTGCGAATGGAGTTCTTTTTGAAACAAATTAGAATCATATTTTGTAAATCATTTTGATATGTAATTAGAAGTCCCCGTATTGTATTAAGTATACGGTGGTTGACTTCCTTGAACGTAGAACTGAACTTATGTATTATGTTTCGTCAATGTATATTTTCCGTAATTTTATACAGTTAACAGGTATTGTATTTGATATCCCTTGTGAGTTTCGTTTTAGCTTTTGTTAATTCGGAATTTACGGGAGTGAGTATGCACTCGCGACTCGGGTTTTGTCCGAGTTAATCAAATTTCGGGATCGGGTCGTGACATACTTATTGTATGGTATCAGAGCATTAGATTAATAAGCTAAGTAAAATATTTAAAGGACTTAGCAAACTTACGAACGATGTGAGGAACGTTAATTCCGTAACAAATCTTGAATAGATTTGTGTTTATTGCTTTCACTCTATGTGATTGATATTGGTGGAAGTGTTGAGATGTCAATCTTACCTTCGATATTGTTTATAGCATGGCTTTTGGAAAAATAATGTTTTGGATTAAAACTGATTGGTTGCACTAAGTTTTATACCGTCGCGCTGCTATTTTCAAAATAGCATAGTGGCCGCTATTTTGAACCATGAGCACAACATATCATTGTCTTCAAAAGCTGCTCAATTTCTTATGAAAGGCGTGAGACATTGCCCAAGCTAATTACAACCTAATCATTGAAGATTGTTTCTTCTGGAAAAATGTCACTTTTTATCATCCTTGCAGTTGTTGGTAAACGGTATTATGTTTTATATGTATGTGGGTATACTTGACTTTTATTGTATTATAATGGTATATAATTCTCCATCCTTGTAATGATCCTAGAAAATACAAGCCGCCTTTCATTGCACTATTATCTCTCTCCTCTTCCCTCTCCGTCCCCTGTATTTCTACTTCAAATCTCATCACCAACCTTATCTAACAAAGATTGAAAACCAAAATTGGTATTCGAGCACCATATACAATGCGAAGTGATTTCATTAACTCTTGGTGCTGATGTCAGTGGTTGTATGGAGAAAATTGTAGGGTTATAATATTATTGTAGGTGCAGAAAACAATGACCCACAATAAGGAGGTGCCTTAGAGGACTTATCCGATGACGGTGATGACTGGGTGCCGTCCGAAAGCCTGAAAGGGAAGAACACACGGTCAGAGGACCCTGGCCTGGGCGGCGCAAGGCTCTCCGATGCCAAAGTCAGTGAGTGAACTGGAACAATGGAAGGAGAGGAAGAAGAGAGACAGAGTAACAGCTCTATGTATCCAGTTGTGCGTACCTTGCATGTGGAAATGCCATCCTTTTATAGACGATTTGGAAGATATCTTGGACGATATCTTGGCATGGGTCTCATGATTCGACTGGGAAGTCATGATCAGCCCACGTTGCTATTAATGCGGTCCAATCCAGCCCACTCCGCATTAAATGCACGTCGGATCAGCCCACGTCGCATTTAATGCGCGTCTTGTTGGGCCAGATCGTGTTTGGACGCCTTTGGCGGTAGGGGATCGTGGGATCTGCCCTCGGGCCTTGCCCTGATGTGGCCTCAGCCGCTGGATGCCGCCCTGTCAGGATATGGCGAAGATTGTGAGCGGCTGGATGTCGTGTCAGTCCCACTAGCTCGTGCCCCTATTTCTCCACGTGCCTGATGACGTGGGGGATTCTCTCTTGCTTCGGCTTCCGTCCCGGCTTCTTCAGCCGAGGTGGAGCTTTCTGCCGAGATGGCATCCGGGGTGGCCCAGCCGAGGTGGAGCTTCCTGCCGAGATGGCGCCCGGGGTGGGCCAGTTCGGCGCTAGTGGCCCGGAGCTGCCTGACTTCGGCCGGACCTCCTGTCCTGGTAGCCGGGGTGTGCTTGGTGCCCCGTGGATGGCATGCGGATGGCACGTGAGAGTGCTTAGTCTCATCTGATGGCTGTGATTAGCGTAATCCTGTGGTTCTGGAAATCTCCCCACACAATTGCCCCCTAGCCTTTGACCTCTTAAGCGCCCTAGCTTTTAGGGGTTGAAGGCTAGAAAGTCTAACTGAGGATACAGCGATCATCACCTGGTGTCGCTTCGACTCTTTGAAGCAATAAATGCTCCGACCTGTTCGTCTTGGGATCCGAGTTGACGGCTACACGCGTAGCTTCTGCGCTGATTGCGTTGTCTCATTGATGGGACGGGCACGGGCTTTGAAGTGTCTTTTCGAACTCGGAGGTGGTACCCGAACGAGGGTTCCCTTTCTACAAATAGGGTCGCCCCCTTCTTTTTCTTGCTTCCGATTTCTTTCGCCTTCGCCTTTACTTTCGGTTTCTGCTCTGGTACCTGAGATCTGTTCGAGGAGGACGAACGTAGAACGCGCCCGGATCTGCTCTTGATCTGCCTCTGTCCCTGTAAGTCGCTTTGTCCTTCTGTTTGGTTCTTCTTGGGGTTTTTCGATTTCTAGGGTTTTTCTTCGTCGTCACCCCTCCTAGGCATGGGCACCCCTAGATTCAGGGTAGATTCCGATGAGGGCTTAGCCAAGTTTAGAGCTGCCTTCAACATTCCGGAGGGGGTCCTCCTGAAACCGGCGGACCTTGCCGACGCTGCCCTGTATCACTGCTATGGCGGCTGGATGCCGTTCCCTCTGATCTCCGTGATCGAGGGCGGGGTCAGGTTCCCTCTGAACCCCCTGCTTAGGGCCTGCCTTAGTCTTCGGTCCCTCGCCCCGGGCCAGTTGATGCCCAATGGCTACAAGGTCATCATGGGCACAGCGAAGCTGAACGAGATCTTGGGGACCAACCTAGGTCCTCATGATATTGAGGATACATATGATATCTGCAAGGCTGGGGAGGGAAGATATTATCTCCGTGTGAAGCCGCAGCGAAGGGGCTTCATCCTAGCCTTGGAGGATTCAAGTAAGAATGCCGAGGAAGATTTCTTCTGTGTCTCGGGGGACTGGGAGTTCGGCCCAGGTGAAAGCAGGAGGCTGTCGGTCACACGTCGCCCTGGGGAAGTCCCAAGTAATCATCACCGCTTTTCTCCTTTTTGCTTTGCTTACCTAATTGATGCCGAACTGATACTCTTTTTTCTTTTTGCCCGTTGAGCAGAGGCGGGTGCAAGGCGACGCCGAGCTGTCAGCGAAGGTTGGAGGAGGAATACCGACGACATCAACAAGGTTGAAAGGTACAAGGGGCACGAAACCAGGTCAGCTTGGAAGCTGCTCGGGTATACGCCGAGGTATCGCGGCCACTACCAGAGGACCGGAGTACCTGAGGTGGACGAGACACACCCTGACCGTCCAACCGTATCAGTCGCGGTGTTTAGCGGGGTCCCCTTGACCGATCCCGTTGCCGACCGAACTGCGTCTGGTGCCGAGGCGTCTACTTCTGATCCGGAGCTGCCGGACCTGACGCAGATAGTGGACGCTTACCTCTCCGATCGAGGAGAGGACATGGAGGGAAGTTTGAGGGAGCCCGCTGTCAAGGACCTGGCTGCTAAGTTTAGGCAGAGGTCATCGTCTTCTGGGGCCCCATCGCCTGCCGGTACTCGTGCTGCTTCGGGTCCGGTGGGCGTTGGTGCTCCCTCTGCTCCTGCCCCCGCTCCGAGCGGGGGAGCCCGGCGACGCTCGCCGGACCGCTCGAAGGAGGGGTCCCCGCCCAGGAAGAAGTCCAAGGCGGGGGAGAAGAGTTCGAAGGCTGATCTGCAGTCGAAGGGCAAAACTCCTGAACGAGCCCATGGAGCTAAAGCTCCATCCGAAAAGGGGGGCGAGAAGAGTGCGCCGAAGGAAAAGAGTGCGCCGGTCAGCAAGTCGACTGTTGGGCCAGCGCGCGAGCCTCTCATTTCGGCGGGGCAAGGGTCCGGATCGGCCTCCGGGCCCCGAATTGCCCCAGCACCGTGGAAGCCGAGAATGGAAACGCAACCCGGCAAACCCCTGAACGTTGGAGACCGACTGCTGGGGAACGCCGAGGTGATCGGGGCCCTTGCCAAGGCCTGTGCTCTGCCTCGGGATATGGAGGAGCATGAGAAGTTTGATGACGAGAGTCTGTTAGTGACAGCGATCCAGGCTGACCTCCTGGTAAGTGTTTCCTGTGTATTCTTTCAAGTGGCCTGACTTGGCTGTTCCTGTTTTGATTCTCCTCTTTTCCCTTGCAGAACGTGCAGAGGCTCCTAACCGTGTTAGGAAGGAGGGATAGGAATGCTGCGAGGGTGACCCACCTGGAGTCCGAGCGGGAGAAGCTGAAGAAGGAGCTGGAAGTGCAGCGGAAGGGAATGGAAGAGCTCAAGGTGGCCAGTGCTGGAGAGTCTGCTCGGTTAGCATCGGTTATGACTGAGAACGCCGAACTCTCGTCCAGGGCCAACCATATGAAAGGCGAGCTTTGGACGAAGAACAAAAGGGTCTCCGAGTTGGAGTCGGAGTTGGCCAGGTCGAAGTCTGAGTCGACGGCTGAGGTAACGAGGTTGCGAGGGGAGGTCTTGGCTGGTCGCGCTGAGAGAGAGAAGTTGGTGAAGGCGAACGCCGACCTGGAAAAGGAGAAGGCCTCTCTTCTGTCCAAGGCCCAATCCGCCTTCCAGAACGGGTTGGACCGCGCCACCGAGCTGTATGAGAAACAGGTGGAGGAGATCACGTCCATTCTGTTCGAGGAAGGATGCCTGGCCGCACTGAGACGTGCGGGGGTCCCTGAAGACCACCCTGTCTATCAGGACCTGCCGAAGTATTCGGACCTGGATCCCGAGCCGAGCTCCGCACCTGCAACCGAAAGCGCCCCGGTCGAAGCTCCTGCAGCTGAAAGCGCCCCGGTCGAAGCTCCTGCTGCTGACGACGCTCCAGCTGCCCCGGTATTGAGCGATGCCCCGGTCGCCAGTGATGCTTCGGCCGTGCCTCAGGGTGAGACCTCTTCTGCCCCTGGTTCGGGTGAGGTACCGGTCAAGGCCTCCGCCAGCGACGCTCCGAGCAAAGTCACGGTTTCGGCCGAGTCCACTGGTCCATCAGATGTGGTGATCGACCTAGTGGAGTCGCCGAAACCATAGTAGCCGGGCTCCTCTATATTTCTGTCTTCTTGCATGTAATATTTTTGCTTTTCAGCTTTGTAACACTCTGTCAATTTAATGAAAGTCGGGCTTCTTTACTTTGTGCATTTTTCTCTGCATTTGCCTCTCTTTCGTTCTTGGATGTGCATTGAATGGTGCTTGAATGCCTTTAATATAACGCGTGACTCTTGAGGTAGAAGGAGTCAAACGATCCTCATAGCTGTCTGTGCCGATTCTTCGTATTCTGGAGACCATAAAGGGCAATAAACATGGCGCTAGGGTTGATGAGGAAATCGGGCGGATGTCTCCACGTGGCGCCATAGGGATTGCCGGTCAACGGATTGGAGGGCGTGCGTCCTTTGCAACGAGTGGGAGACTTCGCCCCTTAACTCCCTTTGAAGATTGAGCCCCTCTCCTTCCTATAAGTAGGGGGAGCAGGCTCGCCATGGGAGAAGGAAAGAACATAGTTGTAGGAACCATGTCCGGGAGGTGTCCAAAGTTATTTGATCCGGGGGGAAACCCTGCGCCTGTGGACGGCTTTCTCCAAGGGGGGAAGCCTGTCGTGGTCTGCGCACTCTCTGAAGGAACTCCCCGTGGACCACGCGCTCTCTGAACGCGGGTTCATGGCCGACCGCCCCTGGTCAAGTTTCGTTGATGGAGAGAAGAAGGGGAAGAGGGGCGGTGGCGCATTCTCGTCCGACACGGTCTTGCGAGACCACCGGACGGAAGGTGGGATTGAGGCCCCGCTGGACCTGGGGGTTCTTCAAACCTTGGCTGGCCTTACTGGCCGGAGGGTGTTGAAGAGCTCAGCGAGGTCCTGTGCCTCCAAACTGGAGGGGCTCTGTAATCGCTTTGGTCTGACCAACCAAAGTGTATTATAGAGCTCTGTGAAATTCAGGATCACTCAGAACCTCCAGGCAACGATCCGGCGTCTTCGAGCCTGCAGCCTGAAGAGTCGGTGAAGATCAGAGTCTCCCAGTTTTTACTTCATTTTCTGTTTTTAGAGGACTGTGATCCTCCTTTCTGTACTTTGCTTTCTGTTCTGTAACTCTTGTAATAAAGCAGTTTACAATGAATAAAAAGGAGGAATTCTGTGATCACCCAAACTGCGCACAATGCTTGAGTTCTTTTTCTCTTTCTTTGCACTGCTCTGGAATGCTTGCGTTTTTGTGTTTGAGTGCTGGCACAACTCTCTTCCTCTGGAAAGCTGCCCTTGGCCGAAATGGCTGGCTGTGGCCGAGACGAGCTGCTTGTGCCGAAGTGGAGTCGTTATTCCACCGGTCTCGGCTGTGGAAGAAAGAGCTCGGCAATGATCTTTGAGGGGTGTAAAAACCCTGATCTTAGGAATCCGGCCGAGTGTCCGAACTCGAGGCCTTCTCCAGGGCCTAGGGCCCGGAGCTTTAGGAAACGACCGAGTCTGGACTCGAGGCCTTTTCCAGGGCGGTAGACCCAATTCGGCCGAGTGTCTGAACTCGAGGCCTTCTCCAGGGCCCAAGGCCCGGAGCTTTAGGAAACGACCGAGTCTAGACTCGAGGCCTTTTCCAGGGCGGTAGACCCAATCCGGCCGAGTGTCTGAACTAGAGGCCTTCTCCAGGGCCCAAGGCCCGGAGCTTTAGGAAACGACCGAGTCTGGGCTCGAGGCCTTTTCTAGGGCGGTAGACCCAATCCGGCCGAGTGTCTGAACTCGAGGCCTTCTCCAGGGCCCAAGGCCTGGAGCTTTAGGAAACGACCGAGTCTGGGCTCGAGGCCTTTTCCAGGGCGGTAGACCCAATCCGGCCGAGTGTCTGAACTCGAGGCCTTCTCCAGGGCCCAAGGCCCGGAGCTTTAGGAAACGACCGAGTCTGGACTCGAGGCCTTTTCCAGGGCGGTAGACCCATGCTGTCGGAATCAGTCAGAGAGAGACGACAAGTTGATGACAAGGTGAAAGCCGCTTTTATTGATTTTGAGACTCGATACATCTTTAGAAATAAAATTTCTTCAAGTGGGATGCATTCCATGGTCTCGGCAGTGGCTTGCCTTCCAAGTCTTCGAGCTTGTAGGCTGACTTTCCTGCCAGTGAGACTATTCTGAACGGGCCATGCCAGTTCGGGGCTAGCTTCCCTTCGTTTGGCTCTCTGTCAGCTGGCAGGGTTTTCTTTAGAACCAGCTCTCCCGCGGAGAACTTTCTTTTTCTGACATTTTGATTGTATGCCCTGGCTAACCGTTGCTGATAGTCGGTCAGTCGCAGGGCTGCTGCTTCTCGTCGCTCGTCTGCCAGCTCCAGTTCCATTGCCAGGTTTGTCTCATTTCGGCCTTGGTCGACCAGCTCTGTCCTCAGGGTAGGAAGGCCGATTTCCAAAGGAATGACCGCTTCCATCCCGTAGGCCAGAGAAAAGGGTGTTGCCGAGGTAGACCTCCTTGGAGTTGTTCTGTATGCCCACAGCACGCTCGGAAGCTCCTCTGTCCATCTGCCCTTTGCCTTGTCCAGTCGCTTCTTCAGGCCGTCCAGGATCACTTTGTTGGAGATTTCTGCCTGGCCATTACTCTGTGGATATGCCGGAGTGGAGTAATGATTTCTGATGCCGTGCTCTTGGCAGAAGTCTTTGAAGGACTTGGAGTCGAACTGAGTCCCGTTATCCGAAATCAGGGTCCGGGGGATGCCGAACCTCGTAAGGATGTTTTTCCAAACGAAGTTCCTGGAGTCCCTGTCCGTGATTGAAGACAACGGTTCAGCCTCTATCCATTTTGTGAAGTAGTCCGTAGCCACTATCAGCCATCCCTTGTTTCCTGGAGCTCGGTGAAGAGGCCCCACAATGTCCAGGCCCCATTGAGCGAAGGGCCATGGGCTAGAGAGGGGACTCAGATCTTGTGCTGGCTGATGGAGGGAGTGGGAGAACTTCTGGCACTTTTCGCATTTCCTGGCGTAGACCTGCGCGTCTTTCTGCATGTAGGGCCACCAGTAGCCCTGGCTTATTGCTCTGTAAGCCAGGGATCGACCTCCTATGTGACCGCCGCAGATTCCTTCGTGGATCTCATACAGGAAGTCGTCCACCTTGCTTGGATGGACGCATTGGAGGTACGGACCTGTGAAGGACTTCCTGTAGAGTTTGCCTTCGGGAGAGAGCCAGAATCGCGCTGCCTTGAGTCTGATTCTGTGGGCTTCAGCCTTGTCCTCGGGGAGCTGGTCGTCCTTCAAGTAGGCGACAATTGGATCCATCCAGCTTGGGCCGAGGTCAGCACAGAGGACAAGCCGAGGTGAATGGAGTTCTAAGCTCGACCTTGATACTGACCCAACCTCGATGGTCCTTTTCTTCCCTGCTTCGACAGCGGAGGCCAGGTTTGCAAGCGCATCTGCGTGCGTGTTGGTATCTCGGGATATTTGCCTGACCTCGGCTTTCTGGAAATGAGAGAGCAGTTTTTTCGCAAGGGCTAAGTAGGCCGCCATCCTGTCGTCCCTGGCCTGGTAGTCTCCAGCGAGCTGGCTAGTCACCAGTTGAGAGTCGCTGAAGATCTCCAGGTGCTGGGCTCCGAGGATTTGGGCGCTGTTCAACCCTGCAATCAGTGCTTCGTACTCTGCCTCATTGTTTGTTGCTTTGAAGTCGAGGGTGAAAGCCTGCTCTATGACCAGTCCCTCTGGCGATTGGAGAACTATGCCGGCACCAGCTCTCTTGGAGGTGGACGACCCATCGACAAAGATCTTCCATGCCGAGGTAGGAGCCTGTTCGACCTCAGTTTCTATTGGCTCATGCCCTGTGCCCCCCAGTGCCGTGCCGAGCTGGGTCGGAGCCGGGTTGGGGGAGACGAATTCGACAATGAAGTCTGCCAGGATCTGGGCTTTGATCGCAGTTCGGGGACGGTACTGTATGTCATACTGCCCCAGTTCAACTGCCCACTTTGATATTCGCCCTGAAAAATCAGCTTTCTTGAATACTGAACGGAGTGGATGCTCCGTGATTACCACAATGGTGTGGGATTGGAAATAATGGGAGAGCTTGCGGGAGGCACTGACGAGAGCCAACGCAAGCTTCTCCAATAGAAGGTACCTGGTCTCGGCATCGAGCAGGGTCTTGCTAGTATAATAGATTGGCTTTTGACTTCCCTCGTCCTCCCTGATGAGGACGGAGCTCACTGCGTGATCCGAGACCGCAAGGTACAAGTACAGAATCTCCCCCAAAGTTGGGGTGGAGAGTAAGGGTGGTGACATTAAATAGGTTTTGAGTGCGGCCAATGCCTGGTCGCACTCGGGGGTCCACTGGAATTTCAGATTTTTCTTTAAAAGCTGAAAGAAAGGCCTGCACTTATCTGATGACCGGCTGATGAAGCGGTTGAGTGCTGCAGCCATTCCTGTGAGTTTCTGAACTTCCTTCGTGGTAGAGGGGCTCTGGATGCTCTGGATCGTGGTGATCTGGTCCGGATTAGCCTCTATCCCTCTCCGCGTTACCAAGCTGCCGAGGAACTTGCCAGAGGCTACGCCGAAGGCGCACTTGGAAGCGTTTAGCTTAAGCTTGTACGCGCGAAGGATGTCGAAGACTTGGCCGAGATGAACCAGATGATCGCCGGAGTGCACTGATTTGACGACCATGTCGTCGATGTAGACCTCCACCGTCCGGCCGAGCTGAGCATGGAACATTTTTTGTGACAAGGCGCTGATAGGTTGCCCCCGCGTTCTTTAGCCCGAAGGGCATCACCTTGTAGCAGTAAGTACCGCGGGGGGTTATGAATGATGTTTTCTCCTCGTCTGGCTCGTAGAGCGGGATCTGGTGGTAGCCTCTGTAGGCGTCGAGGAAGCTCATTCGGTCGTGACCAGCGGTGGCGTCGATCAGTTGGTCAATCTTTGGGAGGGGGAAACTATCTTTAGGGCAGGCCTTGTTCAGGTCTGTGAAGTCCACGCACACCCTCCACTTTCCAGTTTTCTTCTTGATCACCACCGTGTTGGCCAGCCATATCGGGTACTGGACTTCCCGGATGGCTCCTGCCTTCAGCAGGTTGTCGATCTCTTCGATGACCGCATCTGCCTGCTGCAGCCCTGTCCTGCGGGCCCTCTGCACTATCGGCTTGTGGTCGGGGTCCACAGTCAGCTTGTGGCACATGACCTCAGGGTCAACCCCAGGCATCTCGCTTGGGCTCCAAGCGAAGACGTCGACGTTCTGCATCAGGAACCGAGAGAGTTCGGCCCTTTCCTCGTCTGGCAGCTGGGTGCCAATCAGGAAGAACCTGTCTGGGTCTGACGGGTTTAGCCTGACCTCGGCCAGGTCCTCGATGCTCTTCTTCTCAGGATCTCGGCCGATTTCGTCGAGGCCTTTCTCGAACTCGGCGAGGTTGACGCGCTCTGGCTCCTTTACTGCCGGGACTGCGGCCAGCATGCACTGCCTGGCTTGCTGCTGATCCCCCTCCACTGTGACTACTTCCATCTTGCCCTCCTTGTTCTCATGGACGAACTTCAGCTTCTGGTGGAGGGAAGAAGGGACTGCTTCTAATTTGTGGAGCCACGTTCTGCCCAAAATGACGTTGTAGGGAGAAGGGGCATCCACGACCAGGAAATCGGCCGACACGAAGGCTCCGCCAACTCGGGTCTCCAAGGTGATCCTGCCTTTGGGGTAGACTGGCGTGGCGGACAACCCTAGCAGGGGTGCACGGACCTCCGTGAGGTCTGCTTCGGAGAGTTTCATCTTCTTGAAGCAGTCGTAGTAGAGGACCTCGGAGGAGCTGCCTGAGTCGACGAGGATCCTCTTCACTGTGAAGTCTCTCAGCTTCATGGTGAGGAGTAGAGGGTCGTTGTGAGGGAGTTGTGTTAGTTTAATGGTCTCAATACCAGCATATGATGTAATAAATTGATTCATTTCTTTATTAATCAATATATTCATGCTTTCCATTTCATGAGATGAATGATGTTTAATTATATACTTGCACATAACCAATACGAATGACATAATGGTTCATGAGATGAACCGGAGTCCATAAGTATACTAGATATAATACATGTGTATGGATGAGATCCACATACGGGAGACATGTATAATAAATCCTATACTTGAATATCTTCACAACCAGTGATGAGACTGGACATCTCATACTGACAAGGTTGCAGCATTTTGATCACTATGCGATAGTGTGATTTGTCTCGATCATCAGAATGAAAGATTCTGGATCATAGTGCTGGTACATTGGATGTATTGAAGGACCATGAGAAGCACCTTATAAACACTGTCTTTATATTAAGGTCTGCTCTCATAATTCCCTATCAGTAAGCTCTCAATCCTGAGACATTAATGAACTCAAGTTTCTATCTATTCATTTGCTTTGAGTCACCAATGAGTGAGGCCAACTATAGGTCAACACCTCGGTGATTTGGGTATATGGTAGTAGATCTGTGGGAACATTTAATGGTCAAGATGGAATCTATCTCTAATGTCCCCTCGTGCCAATTAATGGATTTATCATTGGTAAGTGTACACCCATTCCGATTAAGAGTTAATTGGAAAGGTACCATTGATCATTATAATTAATTGGGACTCAAGGATAATAAGATATGGATCTAGTTTGGAAGACAGGTCCAATTGATCCATGGATATTGATGGAGGGGCCTACTTGTGGTAATAAGGAAGTTTAGGGTCTTCTATGTAATTTATTCCTAAGACTGGAGTGCAATTGCATTTATATAGTGGAGTTATTTGCAATTAACTGTGGGCCCGGATTGCACATGAGATGTGGGGTCACGTATCCCAGTTGGAGCCAGCTTTCTAAGGAATCCCTAGTGGTCCCCACGCTAGCCCAAGTTACTAATTCTACTTAAACTCTAAAAGGAAGGAATTAGAAAGATACTATTTCTATTTGAAGTGAGACTTCTAATAGTGGTAATAGTAATAGAAGATAGTTACTAATTATAATGGAAGTATAACTTCTAATTAATAATTAGTAGGAGAGGGTGTTATGGCTTATAAAAGGGAAGGCTTATGGGCTGGACGTCCATACTCATCTCCCTCATTGGAATTCACGCCCATCTCTCCTTGTGCAAGTGTTGCACAACAACCTCTTCTAGTTCTAGTTCTCCTTCTAGTTACTTAGAGTTTTCTAGTAGTTTTCTTTAGGAGATCCCACCCATCTCCTTGAGAATAGAATTTGATAACGGGATATAGCGTGGAAGATCATAAGGTGTTGGAGATCTTACTTTGATTAAGTGAAAGCGTTTCATCTTCAAAGAAAGTAGCAACTTCTCCATTAGAGCCCAACCGAGCTCCAAAGGTACAATCTACTTCCTTGTATGTTGTAGATTTATTTGTTGCATGTGTATTACTGATTTTCTATCTCCTAGATAGATTGAATTACTGATCATGATAGATGAGATAGAGGGTTTGCATCTTGGACACATTGGTAGCCTTCTGGATAGTTGATCTTTGTATCAAGTGGATCAAAAGTTTTTGAAACCTATCCTAGAGGCCCACCCTTTTTCCAACAAGTTGGATTCCCTCTAGGTCTCTGTCCGAGAACGAGATGGTGGGTCGGTCGCGGCGGGCTTTCTTAGATGCCGGGGCGAGCTCGGCTTTCAATACTTCTTTCCCGTGTGAAGCCCGCCTGGCTTCGGCGCGGGCCTGGGAGCTGTCCCGGGACGAGGAAGCGGGAACTGAGGACGCTAGATGGATCACGTTAATGATCTTCTCTGAATCCTCGCTGTCTGGAGCCTGGGCTGTGCTCTGGTGAATCCGGCCCTCGCTACCGCCGGCATCACCTGCCTTGACGAATTCTGGAATGTGGCCTTCTTCGGCCAGCTTCTCCAGGTACCGCTGCAAAGTCCTGCAGTCCTCGGTCTTGTGCCCGTTACCCCTATGGAAGGAGCAGTAGAGTTGGCTTCGGCCGCCGGAGGTGGGCTCATTCTGCATGGGCTGAGGGTACTTGAAGAACGGCTTAGACCTGATCTTGGTCAGGATGCGGTAGATCAGCTCCTTGAAGACGACGTTGACATTTTTGACTGGCGCTGGAGGGAGGTCTGGGCTTCCAGGTGCCCCCAGACCTGGACGACGAAGGCTTCGCCGAACTGGAGACCCAGGCCTGCTTGGGCTCCTGCTTCTGGGAGGGCCTCCCGCCTCTCTGCCGAGGCTGGCTACTCTTCTGCTCGGGCTCCGGATGCCCGTCCTGATCCCTAGCTCGGATCTCGTCTTCCTCCTGGGCGATGAAGCGCTTCACCCGGGACATCAACTCTGGCATGGATTCTGGGGAGTTCCCGGCCAAGTCCTTCCGCAAGTCGTGGCCGAGGATCAGGGCATGCTGGAAGGCGTAGATTGCTATTTCCTCCCTCGTGCCCTCGATCTGGCTGTAGACCGCCCAGAATCGCTGGGCGAACTTGGCGAGGGTTTCGCCCTGCTTCATTCTCAGGGCGAGGAGGTCCCCTTCTTTCTTGGGGATGACGGTGTAAGCTTGGAACTTCTTCAGGAAGGAGAGCTGGAGCTCCTTCCAACTCGAAATGGACTTCTCTAGGAGAGAACAGAACCACTTCAGGGGGAGGTCGCCCAAACTGGAGGAGAAGATCTTGCAGTTCAGATGACCCTCATTCCCCCAGATGGACATCTTCTGGGAGAAGTGTCGGAGGTGAGCGGATGGGTCGGACAGTCCGTCATAGGGGACGAACCGCGGGACGGAGAACTTCCTGGACAAGGGGGTGCGCTCGATTTCTTTTGTGAAGGGTGAGCCCCCAAGATCAGTGTGGCCACAGATCTGCTTCTGGTCCCGCACGTCCAGGTTGTGCTGGAGAGCCAATCTGACGCGTTTGTCAAATCGCTCCTGCTCATCGTCCTTCTCTGGGGTCTGAGCTCTGGGCTTTCGCTTGGAGTGGTTCGGGCTGCGATGGCTATGAGCTCGGCCATCGCGGCTATGATGACTTCGGCTGTTGCTCGAGCCCTCGTCATGAATCTGGCTCCGCTTATGGTCCAGATGATTTCTGAGGTCCTCGCGGGGAGGCTGGGCTGCCCTGCTGGGGCGTCCCTCTTCTTCCCTTGAGGCTTGGATACTGCCTCAAGGAGGCAGTTTGCGCTGCCCTCAGCTCCTGCTGGAGCTCGCGAATCAGCTGCTCTTGCCTCTGGAGGAGAGCGTTTTGGGCTTCGAGAACCCCTCCAGTGGAAGGGGGTTGAACGTGGCGCGTCTCTCATACGGCCACGGCTTTGTCCTTCCGAGGACGCTCATGCCGATGCTCATCGCGTCTGGGCGGCATGACTTCTTCTGCTGAGATCGAGGCCTCGAGTCCCTCTTGGAGGGGGAACTCGATAAAGAGCTGAGAGCCTAAGCGGCCCTCGCCTGCAGACGTGACATGCACCGTGCGGGAGCGCCCTTGAGGAGGGACGTCCGTTGACGGTGGTGGCAGCTCGAGCGCTGCTCTCGAGGACTCTACGCCCTTCCTAGCTTTCAGAGGCATGGCTTCTAAAAGATTGAGGTTAAGAAGGTTGGGAAGGTTGGGAAGGTTGGGATATTACTTCCCCACGGACGGCGCCAATTGTAGGTGCAGAAATAATGACCCACAATAAGGAGGTGCCTTAGAGGACTTATCCGATGATGGTGATGACTGGGTGCCGTCCGAAAGCCTGAAAGGGAAGAACACACGGTCAGAGGACCCTGGCCTGGGCGGCGCAAGGCTCTCCGATGCCAAAGTTAGTGAGTGAACTGGAACAATGGAAGGAGAGGAAGAAGAGAGACAGAGTAACAGCTCTATGTATCCAATTGTGCGTACCTTGCATGTGCAAATGCCATCCTTTTATAGACGATTTGGAAGATATCTTGGACGATATCTTGGCATGGGTCTCATGATTCGACTGGGAAGTCATGATCAGCCCACGTTGCCATTAATGCGGTCCAATCCAGCCCACTCCGCATTAAATGCGCGTCGGATCAGCCCACGTCGCATTTAATGCGCGTCTTGTTGGGCCAGATCGTGTTTGGACGCCTTTGGCGGTAGGGGATCGTGGGATCTGCCCTCGGGCCTTGCCCTGATGTGGCCTCAGCCGCTGGATGCCGCCCTGTCAGGATATGGCGAAGATTGTGAGCGGCTGGATGTCATGTCAGTCCCACTAGCTCGTGCCCCTATTTCTCCACGTGCCTGATGACGTGGGGGATTCTCTCTTGCTTCGGCTTCCGTCCCGGCTTCTTCAGCCGAGGTGGAGCTTTCTGCCGAGATGGCATCCGGGGTGGCCCAGCCGAGGTGGAGCTTCCTGCCGAGATGGCGCCCGGGGTGGGCCAGTTCGGCGCTTGTGGCCCGGAGCTGCCTGACTTCGGCCGGACCTCCTGTCCTGGTAGCCGGGGTGTGCTTGGTGCCCCGTGGATGGCACGCGGATGTCACGTGAGAGTGCTTAGTCTCATCTGATGGCTGTGATTAGCGTAATCCTGTGGTTCTGGAAATCTCCCCACACAATTATATCTACATGGGTCTTATCCCCCTAATTTCTAGAACTTAATGAAGATTTTTGTTGGAGTCTTTTAGAAGGATTTAAAAGTGATATACATATTTTATAGAAAAATATGCACAGTCCGGTAGAAAATCTTCAGTCTGTTGCATGCATCCAAGGTCTTTCATATTGGTTTTCCTCGTTCAAGGAAGACTTTTTGAATATATTCAATCCATTGGATCTAATCACAAGAAGCATTGAGGTGTTATGACTGTGTTTTGAAGGATCCTGCTTATAATTAACTAGGGATTTAAAAAGCAGAACCGGGACCCGACTCGGCCAGGGTTGAGTCTGAGTAAAGTCACCCGACTTGAGCGAGTTGCGTGGGACTCAGGCGAGTCAATTGAGTCCCTGTGCAATGCTAAAAAAATATATAGAAAAATAGGAGAAAAACATCCAAGAGCTACTATCTCTTCAATAAACCTTTAAGTCTCTCTTGTAATCTCACTCCAAGGGTGTAGCTAACTGGTGAAGCAGAAAAGGAGTAGCAGCAACTACAAGGGACTGCTGAAGAAGAAAAAAGGAGAGAGAGAGAGAGAGAGAGAGAGAGAGAGAGAGAGAGAGAGGAGAAGAAGAAGCGGTGTCAGCTGCAACAGCAGTGTCAGAAGGCAACAGCAGCACAACACAGCATAGCAGCCAGCAGAGCAACAACACAGTACGACAAACCCTCTCTCTCTATATATAATATATATATTCTCCAATTTAAAGTAATTTTGCAAAACAGCCCTTTCATTCTTTTTTTTTTATACTTTATGTTCAATATAAGTGCCAAGTCAATTCCAATTCAACTAAGACCCAAACTAGAAATGGCTGAGTCCAGCAACAGATACAAGTTGCGCTCTTTTCACAAAATGTTATTCAATCTAGGATTTGGAGGACTGATCGGACTGATCGGACTTCTTAATGTCTTCTAAAATGATAATTTCTAGGCTTTCTAAAGCGGAATGGGGTACCGGATGCAAGGCGAGCAAGGTAGACATGGAAGAGATAGGGGAATAGGTCAGGCTTTCACTTGAAAATTGGCCTCGTACCAAACTTTAATCATGAGGCAAAGGAAGATCTCAACAATAACTAGAAGAGGAACTCGAAGGAGAACTCAAAACTCAATTTTCATTATCATCAACCATCGTCTAAGCCAAGAGGTTTACATCAATATATAGGCAAAAGATAAAAGTTAAAACTAATCTCAGCCATAGAAACAGACAAACAGTTAATGGTCAAGATTAAACACTTGACCCTACTTGCATAAATCAATAGACTTGTAGACCCTGCTTACAACTCAATTAACAAAATAAACAAAACCAAAAATAAATGGTTGGGCTGGACTGGGACCAAAAGCTAGTCGAGCCAAGAGGACCATGGGTCTATCCTGCATCAACTTCTCCCCATCTTCGAAAGAACTTGACTTCGAGTTTTGTAGATGTCCTCCAGGATCGAAAATCAACCTTGCAGCTTCCTGATGTTCTTCGTGATCCCCAGGTTCTTCATATAGCTTTGAAAATTCATTCGATCTCTTATTCCAAGTAGACTTTAGGCATTGTTTCTCTTGATGTCCAGAGTTAGATTGGATGCACACTTAACCAAATTGATGCTTCAAGTCTTGAATTTGTACTATTTGCACATGATCTTCCAATTTCAATGGTCAATATCCGAGGACAAAATCAATATGAGGAACCTCTATGATTGGATCTTCTTTTACAACCTCCTGATCATTGGCATTTGCTTCTGCTAACTCAATCGACTCTTCTGGAAGTAGGTTTATGATGGGGCCAATAAAATGATCGAATTCCTAACTAATTATATTTATATCCAATTCTTCAATGTCTGCTTCTTTCTTTTCTGCTTGTGCTTTTTGATAAACATTGTCAAAAGATGGAAATTCAGACATTTTATCTTCGAATTCCGTTTAAGTCTCATCCATATTAAGAGGTCTATATGTTGTGTCATTTCAATTTGTTTTGAATTCCTTCTTTTCATGTTCTTGCTTCTCAATGTCAGGCTTGATATCCTTTGCCATGGGTTCAACAACTTGTGGTTTTGTTAATTTTTTAGGCTTAGCTTTTCACATGCGATACCGTTTAAGTATGTACTCAACACGGATTGATTCCCTATATCCTTCAAAAATATATTTGCAGTCTTTCATATTCAATATGCTTGGTTGCCAACCTTTGGGAAAGCAATCAAAATCATGTGTCTCGCTCTTCATTTTACATAAACATTAGAGCCTTGAGAATTCACCGATACCAATTAATGTGGAATGGGGTACCAGATGTGGGGTGACCAAGGTCATGGAAGAGATGGGGGAATAGGTCAAGCTTTCCCCCGAAAATTGGCCTCGCGCCAAACTCCAATTCAAATGGAAAATGAAGATCTCGACGAGAACTAGAAAAGGATCTCAAAGGAGAACTCAAAACTCAATTTTAATCATCATCAATCATTGTCTAAGCCAAGAGTCTTTACATAAATATATAGGCAAAAGATAAAACATAAAACTAATCCCAACCATAGAAACAGTTAATGGTCAATATTAAACTCTTAAATAAAACCTATTGACCCTACTTGCACAATTCAATAAAGACTTGTATACCCTACTTACAACTCAATTAATAAAATAAAAAACCAAACTAAACCAAACCAAACCAAGCCTTTTCCCACTAGGTGGGGTTGGCTATATGGATTTGATGACGCCAATCAAATCTATTTAGGGCCATGTCCTCCGTTAGATCCATGTAGGCAAGGTCATGTTTAATAGTTTCTTTCCAACTTCTCTTGGGTCTCCATCTCCCTCTCCTACTCTTGGCAATCTCCATGCTTTCACACCTTTTAACAGGTGCCTCCGTTGGACGCCGTCTAACATGGCCGAACCATCTCAGTCGATTTTCTCTCATTTTATCTCCAATGCTATTCCTACTTTGCCCCTAATCTCCTCATTCCTAATCCTATCTCTCCTTGTGATCCCGCACATCCATCTTAGCATTCTCATCTCCGCAACTTCCATCTTCTTGACATGATTATGTTTTACTGCCTAACACTCTGATCCATATAACAACGCTGGTCGTACCGCCACCTTATAATACTTTCCTTTAACCTTGAGGGGGACTTTCCGATCACACAAGACCCCCGAAGCACTCCTCCATTTGGTCCACCCGGCCTGAATCCTGTGACTTACATCAGTATCAATCCCTCCATCCTGTTGCACCATAGATCCAAGGTACCTAAAGTTTTCTTTCTCTATAATCTTTTGTGTGCCCAAACTTACTTCTATGTTACTAGGCGTCCTACTTTGACTAAACTTGCATTCCATATATTCCGTTTTGCATCGACTTGGCCTAAACTCTTTTGTCTCTAATGTTTTCCGCCACAATTCTAGTTTAACATTCACTCCTTCTCTCGTCTCATCCACTAAAACAATGTCATCTACAAATAGCATACACCACGGCACCTCATCCTGGATATGTCTTGTAATCTCATCCATAACTAGGGCAAACAAGTACGGGCTTAATGCTGAGCCTTGGTGTAGACCAATCGTGATAGAAAACTCCTTAGTTTCGCCGCCAGTCGTCCTTATAGATGTCACAACTCTATCATACATGTCCTTTATCGCCTCAATATAAGCGACACACACTCTTTTCTTTTCCAGAACTCTTCAAAGAATCTCCCTAGGAACCCGGTCATAGGCCTTCTCCAAGTCAATGAACACCATATGTAAATCTCTATGACCTTCTCTATACTGTTCCATTAACCTCCTCTTGATCTCCCAGGCATGAAGCCAAATTGATTCTCTGAAACGTTTGTTGTTCTTCTTAGTCTTCTCTCAATAACTCTCTCCCATAATTTCATCGTATGGCTCATCAATTTAATCCCGCGGTAGTTCGCACAGTTATGAATATCTCCTTTGTTCTTGTATATGGGTATAAGAATACTTTTCCTCCATGCATCAGGCATCTTCTTACTATTTAGCACTAGTACATTAAAAAGCTTTGTCAACCAACTAATACCATCCTCCCCCAAGCACCTTCAGACCTCAATAGGGATACCATCTGACCCAACCGCTTTCCCATTCTTCATTCTTTTCAATACTTCTTTAACTTCTTCCCTACTGATTCTCCTATAGAACATATGATTCGTTTCTTCTTTAGAAATGGTAAGCTGCCCCAATTGTATGTCACTACTACTGCTCTCGTTAAATAACTTGTAGAAGTAGCTCTTCCAACGCTCCTTTATCTCCTCTTCCTTTACTAAAATAAAAATATAAATGGTTGGGCTGGATTGGGCCCAAAAGCTGGTTGAGATAGATGGGTTAGGCCCAAAGGCTGTTGACCCATGGGGACCATGGGTCTGTCCTACATCAGTTTCTTTCTTAAAGGTTTAGAAAACCCTCGAATAAAGAGAAGAGAATAGAAGAAGAATTTGGAGGAGAAATTTTGGTTCTCTTCCTTGGGGTTGCATGACCATTTACATATATAATTTGGCATATTTCTGAAATTGCAAAAAAGAAAAAAAAATCCCTTTCCAATAATTACAAGTTAACCCATATTTTCCAAGATAGCAAATCAGTCCACTACTCTCATTGTAAAGAGAATTAAGGCTTATTGGCATCTGAAAGAAAATAAGATTTGTATAGGCATATTTGAGCAAGATTAGCGTAGTATTTTGCAGCTCATCTTATGTCCGAAAGTTTGTTTGCAGTTCCACTTTCTATTTTCTACTTGGCTTTAGTGACAAAAATCTGGTGGTGATTCTAAACTGTTGTGACAGTTTCTCTTTAGATTTCTACTAGATCTGACGTTTCAACACTATTGCATTTGGATTTCTATCTAGGAAGTGTGAAAATGTGCAGCTCTATCTGGTGTCAGTGTGATGCAGGCCCTAGGGTTAAAGCTTGCATGTAAGTGCTGAAGCATGAGTCCGCAGACACAATAAGAAGTCTCCGTAGAGACGATAACATTAGGATGCACTTCAAGGGATAAATACTCGCACAATATCATTAATCAACTCTCTGAATTCTAATCTTTACAATGTGAACATTTATAAGAAAAGAATACTTAGGGGCTAAGTCACCTGATCAAATTAGGAAACTAAAGAAATTCGAAACTATCCTAATTACAAGTTTACAACTCATTAAATAAAATTAAAAATCTAATGAAAAAAATTGGGAAAATAATTCCTAAATTATCTTGGGTGGTCCCACTGATGGACCGCGCTCCTGCTTGGTTCTACCGAGGTCGGCGGACGTGGGAGTCCGTTTGGTTCGACCCTTTCGTAACCGGGGGGCAGGGGCGTGCATCAACATTTCTTTTTTTTTTTGTGGGTGCGCCAGATTTTCTATTTTACTTGGAATTGCAAGTGGTGATCCGGAGATCAACCTTCGCAAGTAAAAAGGAAATAAACTTCTTTCAAGTTTTCCATTGCACATATATTTAAGAAAAGAGACATTTTCTTGATTTGCCGTGAAAGGCGATTTTTTTTGGCATTTATAGCCGATTTTGGCGTTTATAGCCGATTTTTGGCGTTTATAGCCGATTTTTGGCATTTATAGCCGATTTACAATTCTTATCAATAATGAAAGACAAGAGTTGTGATTTTTGTCTCTTTTTAAAAAATACAAACTACAATGAAAAGCAAGAAAAGGAGGATCTAACTTCTCAGGAGATTGTGGGGGACTCGTTTAGATTGACGGTCGCAAGCCATATGTGGGCTTCGCCATCATCCATGCAGATGAGAACAGGGGATGCTATTTGATTCGCTTGGCTTGGCTATAACCTCGGGTTTTTAGAAGACAAAGACCAAAGGAAGGTCCTATGTCCAATAAAAAACCGAGTAGACGGGCTGAAAAGCCACATCTAAGCCATTGGAGGCAGGAGGAGAAGGCAAGGACCTTGGGGGGGGTACCCCCCAAGGGACTTTTGTCACCTTGTTGCGGTGGCCGGTGTAGAACTTCCGCAGAGTTTTTCTCTCTTTTCCTTTCTCTGGATTTCTGTGCTTCTCTCTGTCTGTGTGTCTGTCTCTTTTTTCCGATCTCATTTCCTTTGGAGTGCTCTCCTATTTATAGGCTCTTGGTAGCCATTTAGGAGAGTTTATGGGCTTTTAATGTCATTAAGCCGCATAATGGGAGGAGTTACAAAATTGAATTGTTTATTTTGTAACTCCTTTTTCTTGGCTTCTGATTGGCCGGAGGAGATTGAGGGCATTTAATCGCCTTTAATCGCCATGATGGGAGGAGTTTCATGGGTTAAATGCCATGAATCTCTTGACTTGTAACTCCCAAATGCTTGCTTCTGATTGGGCCGTCCAAAGAAATGGATTAATGACTGTAATAAAGCTAGTCAATTAATCGCATTAAGTGGTCGCCGAGCAGCTGAAGAGTCGCGGGCCGTGCCATGTCTTTTGGAATTCTTCTGTCGATGATCATCGATGGATCTTCATGTAGATCGACATCAGATGACCATGTAATTTCAGGTGTTTGTTGCCAACAGCAGGTCGGTGCCATCTGTCCTGTCGATTTCTCGATCGGTCGGGTGGAAAGCACACTTTTTTGGTTGACCAGGTGGCGATCAATACTGTCTTTGATACTCTTGATGATTTACCCGTGTTTTGGACGGATATCAGAGGACTTGGTGTCTCAAAAGCATGAATTTTGGAAAGTACTAGAGGCTGGGCATCTCGAATCGCGAAAAAAACGGCGAAAACCGGGGTTTCCGGGGCTTTCCCGGCGACCCCGGGGTCCATGGTCGCCGGCGACCCTGGCCCAGGGTCGCAGGGGCCTGCGACCTTGGGCCAGGGTCGCAGGGGCCTGTGACCCTGGCCCAGGGTCGCAGGGGTCTGCGACCCTGGGGGGGTTTTCCCCCTTTTTGGTCCCGTTTTGCGTCCGTTTTTGCTCTTTTTTGATTCTTTTTTCTTCTGTACTTTTCTTTGACATTTTGATCATTTATTGGCCTGATTTCTTTGTAGGAAACCTGATGAGAATCCTTGCATTTTATTTTGCAAAGTTTCCAATTTCCCGAGAAAGCCGAAGACTTTGTCGCGCAGAGCTGCCGATTTTCCGTCAGAAGCTGAAACTGGGTCAAACGATGTCGGAATGACCTGAAATTTGGTGTGAAGCCTGCTGAGCAATAAATAAGACCAACCATAGGCTTTTTTTTGAGTTTTGAAGCCGTTTGGGGTCCTATCACCTGTAGACTTGCTTTTTGTCGCGATGAAGATGTCGCGGTTTGATGTGCGGTCAACCGATGTCCGATTGACTTGAAATTTGACAGGGAACCTATTGGAGTCATTTTAAGATGATCCATAGGTTCTGTCTTGGAAATCATGGTCCCGGAGAGCTTTTGCCGCCGAGAGCTCCTTTTCGGCTGTCGGAGAAGCGAAGTTAGGCCAAATGATCTTGAAATGGCTTGAAACTTCTTGTGTACTCCTCTTTTGGCTATCTGGAAGAATCTTGCAAGATTTTATTTTTGGAAGCAGCATTGCCTATTTATGGCAGGTTGCGACTTCATGTAGCTCTTTGGATCTTGGAAAGGCAAAGTGACATTTTTGGTGTCAACAAATGCCCCCTCGAGGTACAGCGGCGAGTTGCTTAACTTTTGTAGTCGATGTGCCTCGAAGAGATTTTTTGAAGGAGAGCCTGTGACTTGACCAAGAGTCTTTGGGCAATCTTTCTTTTTGGTATTTGTAGCCTTTTGAGCTTCCAGGGGAATTTTATGGTAGTGAAAGGGATCACGTACCATCTCGAGGCAAAGTTTTGAAGATGACATCAGGGATGTGGATTTGGGTTTTGACCTTGTGACCTAACAGGCTATATATGGCAGGTTAGGGGGTCGGGTTTGGTTTTGATCGTGTGACCCAACAAGCTGTATGTGGAATGTTGGGGGATCAATTTTGGTTTTGATCTTGTGACCTAACAGGCTGTATGTGGCAAGTTAGGGGATCAGGTTTTGGTTTTTGGTTTTGGTCTTGTGACCTAACAGGCTGTATGTGGCAAGTTAGGGGACCAGGTTTTGGTTTAATTTTTGTGGAATGTCAATTTCAAGATTTTGGCTCAATTTGGTAAATGAGGCTGGATGGTTTGATTTTTGGAAGCTCATGGGGCTTGGAATTTTCTTTTGTATGGTCCAATCAACTCAAAAGAGGCATGGAACCATTTTTGTATGCTCTTGGTAAGAGGGATTTCTCTTTGACTAAAAGCCCAAAAAATTTCTTTTTTTTTTTTTTTTTTTTTTTTTTTTTTTTTGTGCCTAGGTGGTCAAACCTGGCTCATATGGGCTAACCCATGGGACCTTAAGCTTTTGAAATGGCTTAGATCTCATATGGTGTCATTTTTGTAAAGAATATCCAAAAATATCTCATTTGGATAGAGAATATCTAAGAATATCTTTACTTGGAGAGAATCTCTCATGATCCCTTTATTTTTGGGATAGAATATCTCAAGATATCTTTCTTTTGGGAAAGAATCCGTCATAGATTGATTTTAGGAGAAAATCTCTCAATATCCCTTTATTTTGGGATAGGATATCTCAAGATATCTTTCTTTTGGGAAAGAATCCGTCATAGATTGATTTTAGGAGAAAATCTCTCAATATCCCTTTATTTTGGGATAGGATATCTCAAGATATCTTTCTTTTGGGAAAGAATCCGTCATAGATTGATTTTAGGAGAAAATCTCTCAATATCCCTTTATTTTGGGATAGAATATCTCAAGATATCTTTCTTTTGGGAAAGAATCCGTCATAGATTGGCTTTAGGAGAAAATCTCTCAATATCCCTTTATTTTGGGATAGAATATTGCTAATCTCTTTCTTTTGGTAAGGTTACTAATTAGTAACACTTACCTCTTTCTTCTTTCCTTCTTTGGTTTGCTCTCCTCTATAAAAGCAAGGAGAAGGTTGGATCTCTTGCTCTTATTACTTTCTTTTGCAATAATCTCAAGAGGGCTTCAAGACCAAGAGCTTTTCTTCTTCAAGATCTTCAAGAGTTCTCTTCTTCTTCTCCATCAATGGCTTCAAGTAAGTTCTTCTTTTTCAAGAAAACTCCATTGTAGGAAAAAAAAGTTCTTTCTTTTTTTTTGTTTCTTTCTTTTTCTTTTCTTTTTTTTTTGTTCACGTGTTTGCCCCTTTTTTTTTTACACGTTTTTTTTTTTTTTTTTTTTTTGCTTTCTTTTCTTTCTTTTTTTTTTTTTCATGTTTTTTTTTTGTGTGTGGGCCGTACGGACAGATCCGTACGGATCTGGCCGTACGGCCACGTGGCCTGTGGGCCACGGCCTGTGGGCCAGCCCGTTTTTTTTTTTTTCTCTTCTTTTTTTTTTGTTTGCTCATCATGATAATGCATTTTTTTTTCGCAAATCTAGATGTTCACGCATGCCTTTAATTTGTAAATTAAACTTGTAGCATGATGTGATTGCATACCTTAAAGTTTTTTGCAAATTTGGGAACTTGGAGCTCGCAGTGATGTTGAGCCCTTCCTGATTTTGCGGAGACTTTTAGGTTTCGAAAGTTTGGAGTTTCGGAGCTCGCAGCGATGTTGAGCCCATCTTCAAGCTTTCTATTTCTTTCGGGATAGTTCCTTTTCTTCGGAATTGCCCCGTCATCATGTCAAAATTTCGCCAGATTTTTTTTAGCGAGATTCTGTCATTTTGATGTTTGATCTTTTTCTTTTCCATCCTTTTCAGGTGGTTCCTCCAGAGCGAACAAGGGTAAAGAGCCTGCTACAAGCGTACCTCGTCGGTCTTCTAGATCCTCTAATCCGGCCGTTCAGCAGGCTTTCGAGAAGGTCCAGTATGTTGAAAGAAACCTGGAAGAGTGCGACTCCCTCAACAGAGATGAGATGAGGCAGCGACTGATCACTCTCAAGGGAGAGGAATTCTATAAGATCATGGTAAGCAGTCGTCCATGGCTGATGGAAGATCAGAGCGTTTTGCCCAAGCCTACCTTCTTCTTTGGTGATGCAGTCCCTGACGACATTACATACCAGAGGAGATCTTTTCAGTTTTCCTTCACAGCAGATGGTGAGAAGAAGACTGTTGCTACCCGGTCGACGTTTGATCGCACCGTCTCGATTCTGAGCCTTGCCCCCACATGCCCTAAGAGGGAAGATCCTCCAAGCTGGGTGAGAAGGACAAATGTAATCAAGACCGGGGTTTTTGTTGGCGGTTCTCCTGGATATACGGAGAGGTCGCCTGTTGATATGGACCTGTTGATGCCATCCAGCGGCTACCAGGGCTCTGATTATCCGTCGGTCGATTTGAGACCGGTGGGCCTTGGTATTTTCAGTGGTGACGGCAGCAATTGGATCAAGCCTTTTCGACTTCGAGGTCGTTTCAATGCTGACTCCGAATGGAAATCGTGGACTGATCGCGTCCTGCTGATTGGTGGCGCCGTTTTGAAGGAAGCCGGGATTTTTGATGCGGTCCGCGCCTTTAGGGAGACCGTGATCTTTTCCGACGAGGCCTTCATGGCTATGCTGGAGTCGTTCCTCCCTCAAACCAATACCTTCGTTGTGACGAATGGTGAGATTGGTTTTTCTTTGAAGGAGCTGAGCGCTATTACCGGATTGCCCATCCTCGGCAAACTCTATGAGGAGTTTATGCCGATTGACAGCGTCCTCGAGGGGCAGTCTGAGGAGTTCAGGCTTTTATACTTTCAACTCGTCGCCTTCTATGATTTTTTGAAGGAGAAGGGAGGTTCGAAAGTTAGATCCAGCAATTGGAAGAGTTTTTGCTCTTCATTCCCCAACTTCTTTGATAGTAGGGAGCCTTCTGATAGCATGACCCAGGAAGCTGGAGCTCAGGATCCAAGTTCAAAGAAGATCTTGGCCATGCAAGAAGAGTTAAGAGATTTCTGTGCAAGTACAAATGCCATATGTCCTGACATTGCATTGAGGAGAGATCTCGCTGTGTACCTCACTTATTGGCTTGGTGAGGCTATTTTTGCTGGAGGAGATGGAACGCACATCAGGCCGCATTGTATTTTCCCGGCTTGTCAGATGGCGTTTGGAGAGCAGCTTGCTTTGGTGCCTGCTCTTTACTCCTACCTGTGTACCGAACTGCAGGCTGCTGCTTTTCTAGTTCGGCTTGGGCTTCCCATGAATAGGGTATTTTCAGCCCATATCTTTTATTCGTGGTATGTATACCACTGTCCTGGCTTCCATCGGCTGGGTGCTGCACAGGATGATGATCCTCTGATGATTCGACTGGCTAAGGGCAAAGCCGTGTCCGAATCACTTTTGTTTGCCCGCATGAGGATCCGACGGTTCAGGGACGTCGAGATGGGGCAATCTTCAGTAAAGCTTTCTCCGGAGTTGCGGAAGAAGGCTTTTGATTTTGGTGCCTCCCGAGACTCTACCAGGGCGGGGTCGGGAAGGCATTATTCCTTGACAAACGCAGAGAGAGAGTGGCTTTTCAGCATACGTGTCGGCACGATGGTGTACCGTAGACATCTTTTCGTCGACATCCAGCCGTATGTACCTTCTCGCTTTGCTTTGCAGCTGGGCTTTTCTCAAGGCGTTGTTGGAGCGCCTTCAAGTATGGTGAAGCGCTTTGGAGGCTTACAGGACGGGAGAAATGCATGGGCTTTTTATAGTGCTGAAGACACTACAGCCATGATTTCTTATCCTGTGTTGCTGACTTCTCGGACTGCCGGCTTTGCGAAGTGGTTCGCGGAGAGCTTCTCGGCATATCGGGGACTTTCCAGGAAGGAGCTTGATGTGAAGCTGGCATCTGGAAAGGGCCTTGGAAAGTCGGATGGCATCCGGCGAGAGGAAGTTTGGGCCTTCCTTTCTGGAGAGAAGCACAAGATAGGCTTTCTCGGTGACCAGGGCGTCATCGGTTCTGAAGCTGTTCGAGAAATACCTGACGAGGCTTTGGAGCAGCTAGAACAGGAGGAAGCCGAACTTGGCGCTTGGATGCAAGCGGCGCAGAGGCAAGCTTCCGTGGAGTCTACTGGCAAGAGCAGACCATCCAGTGATGAGTCAAGTGGGAAACCTGACTCTGACAGCGGGGTAGGTTCTTCTAAGAAGCGAGCCCGCAGAAGTAAGAGGAGGAGGAGTCATCATCGCAGCCAGGGGCAGCATGAGGATTCTCCTAACTTGGAAGTTCCTCTTACTATCAATGAGGATGTGCCAGTGGATGCTGACGAGCCTCCAGAGAAGAGAAGCCGAGAAGAAGAGACCGTCGGTGAAGGTATGATTCTTCCTTTTTCTCTTTCCATTTCTTTTCATGGGTTTTTTCCATGTTATGATTTGCTTCTTGTTTCTGCTTTTCTTCTTTTTTTTTTTTTTAGCAGAGGAAGACTTGGTGATGCCTGAGGTCCCAACCGATGAGGTGGTGATGGATCCTGTTGAGGCACCTGAAGAAGAACCGAGGGACTCTGGAGTAAATCCAGAATCTCCAATTGGTACGACTTCTTTTGCTCTCTTTTTTTTTGTTATTTGGTTTGCTAACACATTTTTTTTTTTGTCAGCTGACTTGCCACAGGGTTCTGATGACTTTGAACCATCGATCGACGCAAATGTTGATGATGCTTTCGATGAGTTCATGGAGGAAGAAAGTGTTCCGCCAGTCGTCGAAGAAGGTATTTTGTAGTTATAACTCTGATAATGATTTTCAAACAGGGTCATATTCATACCTTTTTGTGTTTCCTTTGCAGGTTTTGAAGTGGCAGAGGAGGATCCGTTGCTTCCAGAGCAAGAGATGCCAGAGGTTGATCCAGAGGTAGAGATTCCTGGGACCAGCTCTGACAATATTGAGGAGATTCCTCGCGCTGAGATTCCTTCCCGAGCAGGAGCAGCTTCAGCTGGAAAGAGTTCTTTTGTTACTCTTTCAACAGATGATGACATGAGTAGCCGACCAACGGAGTTGGGCGAATCCTCAGCTGGGCCATCTCTTCTTTTTGCGAAGAAGGTGGTGATGCGAGTTGTGCGCTCTTGGATTGAGACTCTCCTTTCTGGGCACTTGGAAGTCGGATTTGGCATGATCCAGCATGTTCAGGAGATTCTTAGTGATGCTGAAGAGGCTGGTCTGGATGTCACAGGTGCCAGGGCGATCGTTGATAGGATCATTGCACTGGGTGACAAGTGGTTTGAGACCGTGAGTTTGGCTGATGACCAGTTCTTCAAGGAGATGTTCCTGGACCCTGCTGATAAGGCTAAGTCTGACCTGGATGAGGCTACAGAAAGCAAGAAGCAGGCAGTCCGAAAGAGGAATAAAGAAGAGCTAACCATCATCGGGCTGACACATGACCTTAACATCCTTGATAGGGAGGTCGATGAGGCCAGGAAACGTCTTGAGCTTCTGCAGGCACAAGTCGCTGCCAAATGGACTGCCATAATAGAAGCTCGCGACAGGGAGAGTGTCCTGATTCACCATGTTGCAGATGCCGAACAGGTTCTCAAAAGGAAGTTTGATGAGGATAAACAATGGCAAGCTGCTCGAGGTAAGCTTCCTGGTGTGAAAGAAGGGGTACAGCCCACTCCAGCATCTCATGGCAAGTTCCTGAAGAAGCGTGCCTTGGAATCCTTGACAGCTGAGGCTAAAAGTCTGCTTGGGGAGCTGAACTCTTGGCTGGAGACCATTTTTGATTGAGCTCCTGTATACAGAAACCATCTTTCTTTCTTTTCTTTTTTTTTTTGGTACCACTTGTATTTTTTTTTTGTACTTATTTTTTTTTTTAGTGCTTGTGAACACTTTTTTTTTTTGGTACCATTGTATTTTTTTGGTACTTTTTTTTTTGTAGTGCTTGTGAACACTTTTTTTTTTTTGTTATCCCTACGCTCACTTTAATCTTTTTGTGATAAAAGTAATTGCTAAATGGGATGCTCTTTTTTCTTTGTTATCCCTACGCTCACTTGAATCTTTTTGTGATAAAAGTAATTGCTAAATGGGATTTGATCAAAAGGTTGTCATTTGTGAAATCTTTGTCAAATGATTGTTTTGGCATGAAAGCCAGGTTTTTTGTTTGTGGCATGGAAGCCAATTTTGGCATGAGAGCCAGCTTTTCTTGTGGCATTGATAGCCGAGTTTTTTTTTTGTTTGTGGCATCTATAGCCAATTTTGGTGGCATTGATAGCCGGTTTGTTTTGTGGCATCTATAGCCTGTTTTTGGTGGCATTGATAGCCTGTTTTGCTTTGGTGGCATTGATAGCCGGGTTTTTTTTGAAATCCAAGTTTTTTTTTTTTTTGTTTGTGGCATTGATAGCCGGTTTATTTTTGGTGGCATTGATAGCCGGTTTGTGGCATTTATAGCCTGTTTTGATGGCATTTATAGCCGGTTTGGTTTTCAAAAAAAATGCAAGTATCGACTAAAAGTCGCCTCCCTGCTGAATGTTCTTGCAAGTATCGATGGAATGTCGCATCCTTGCTCATTCGGTTGCGAGTATCGATGGAATGTCGCATCCTCGCGGATTTGGGTGCAAGTATCGATGGAATGTCGCATCCTTGCTTTTCAAAAATTTTGGTTTTGCGGGTACTGACTTGATGTCGTTTCCCCATGATTTTTGAAATTTGTGGTTTTCTCGAACCTTTGGGTTATGGATATCAACTGAAATGTTGCGTCTCCACAGTTTTTTAGGTTTTTTCGAACCTTTGAAATTTGGGTTGTGGATATCAACTGAAATGTTGCGTTTCCACGGTTTTGGATTTTGCAAGTATCGACGAAATGTCGCTTCCCTGCGATTTTGGAAGTGTCGAACGTGGTTCGCTTGCTTCCGATTTGTGCGAGTACCGACTAAGCGTCGCTTCCTCGCGGTTTTTGAAAAACCATATATATATTTTTTTTTAAAGACACGAGGGTCATAAGTTTTGACCTAAAACCATTTTGGCGGTAAAAGGCAGGGTGGACTAGGGTGGAAATCCCTGAATCCGGATTTTGTTTCAAACCATGAATTTTGGGTTTCAAGGGTTGAAAATTTTGGTCAAGTTAGGGAAAGGTTCCTAAACTTGGATTTTTTGTTGAACAATGAAACGATGAAAGTAAGCATTGTTTTAGATTTCTAGAAATTTCAACATTTGATATGAAAATTCTAAAAAGGGTGGGTTTAGCGAGCGTGTACCTGGAAACCGGTTTTGGCTGTACAGGCATTGCTCTTACCCAGTTGGGTAAGTCTTCAAGGGTAGTACCGCTTTAAGAACTTGCCATTGATGGGCAGCATACATCTGTCACCTTCCATGTTTAGGAGTGCGTATGCGCCATTGGAGAAAACTTTGTCGATGACGTAGGGTCCCTCCCATTTTGGCTCGAATTTGCCTTTGGACTTGTGAGCGAAGACCATTGGTCTTTTTACCGCAAGAACCAAGTCATTCTTTTTGTAGGCGCGTTGCCTGACCTTTTTATCGAAAGATCCTGCCATACGTGCTTGGTAAAGTTCAATGCTTTGTTGAGCTTCGAGCCGTCTCTCATCGAGATTGTCCAGCTCATGGAGTCGCAATTTGACATTGCTTTCTTGAGTCATGTCATTTTGCAAGGATACCCTCAAGGAAGGAATTTGTACTTCCAAGGGCACGACAGCTTCGCATCCATAGACCAAGGAGAATGGTGTGCTATGGGTTGGTCCTCGAACGGTGGTTCGATAGGCCCACAAAGCTTCAGACATTTTGTCGCTCCAGTCTCTTTTGTGATTAGAGACCATTTTTTTGAGGATTTTGCAGAGTGTCTTGTTGAAAGCTTCTGCTAACCCGTTTGCTGCCGGATTGTATGGAGTCGAAGGACAGCTTTGGATTTTGTATTTGTCGCAGAACCTGTAGAATCGATGATCCCGGAACTGTGGCCCGTTATCATGGACGAATCTTTTGGGTATACCGAAACGACAAATGATGTTGGTGCGTAGGAACTGAAGGACTGATGAGGTCTTCATTTCGTTAAACGCAAATGCTTCTGACCACTTGGAGAAATAATCCGTAGCGGCGAAGATGAAGCGATGACCTTTGCTTGAAGGGGGAGAAATAGGACCTATGATGTCCATACCCCAGGCTTCGAAAGGCCATGAGATCGCTGTAGGATGCAGCCATTCTGGAGGCATGTGAATGTAATCTCCATGAACTTGGCATTGTTGGCAGCGCTTAGCAAATTGCATTGCATCAGCTACCATGGTAGGCCAGTAATATCCTAACCTTTTTATCTGATCATAGAGCTTAGGTCCAGCCTGATGAGCTCCGCAAAGACCAGCATGAACTTCTTTGAGTGTTTCTTCAGCCTCTTGTTGTGACAAGCAGCGTAGAAGTACTCCGTTGAAGGATTTCCTGTAAAGGATTTTTGATGGAATATCCAAATGGAAGCTTGGGGTTCGCCTTTGGATGCTTACCCGTTCTTTTGGATCTTCAGGTAGGATTCCGAACATAATGTAATCAATGAACGGATCCCTCCAGTCGCCAATTGAAGTTTGAAGGATTGAAATCCGACTTCCGACCACTTGGTGGCATTCAGCAACTGCTTGGTGTGTGTTAAGAGGAGGAAGGATTCTTCTTTCGCACACTGTGACTTGCATGTTTTCCCCTTCCTGGATTGCCATGGATGCGGCAAGTCCGGCTAGGGCATCTGCACGTATGTTTTCACCTCTACGAATGTGGGTGATGTGACAGACGTCAAACTTTTGCAGAAGTGATTGTGCCTTGTTGTAGTAGGGCAGCAAATCTGGCTTCCTGACTTCAAATTTCTGATTCATCTGGTTGACGATCAGTTGAGAGTCTCCAAAGACTTCCAGCATGGTGATACCGGATTCGATGGCGAGTTCCAATCCTAAGATCAGAGCTTGATATTCAGCTGCATTGTTTGTGCATGGTTCCAGTAGCGAGAAAGCGTGTGGAATCATGTATTTGTCGGGGCTAACAAAGAGGATGCCAACTCCCGAGATCAGCTGTCTTTTTTCATTTGTCCTGGTTGCACCGTCAAAGTACATGTCCCAGGAGGCACTTTGTGAGAAAGTCTCCACATTGTAGACTGGTTCGTCTGGGAGATCATCTCTGAGTGGAGAATCTTTAGGCAATGGATGCTCTGCGAGGAAGTCTGCTAGAGCTTGCCCTTTGATTGCTTTTTGTGGTACATACCTAATATCAAATTGTGACAGAAGGATGGACCATTTTGCCAGTCGAGCATTGAGAGAACCTGCCTTTGTGACAAGGACCTTCAAGAGGTTGACCCTCGAGACCAGGTAGACTGTGTTGGAAAGCAAGTAGTGACGAAGCTTTTGTACGGCGAACATCACTGCAAGACATTCTTTTTCAACTGGAGAGTAGCGATGCTCTGCACCTACTAGCATGCGGCTGAGGTAATATAGAGCAGCTTCTTTTCTTTGATCATTTTCTTGCGCAAGCAGAGCTCCCAGAGAGTGATCAAGGGCTCTTGTGTACAAGATGAATGGTTTTCCAGTGGTAGGAGCAGCTAACACTGGAGGTTTTGTCAGGTATGACTTGATGTCTTGGAAAGCAGCTTCACAGTCAGCATCCCAGACAAAGTTTACACCTTTTTTCATCAACCGAGAGAATGGACGGCATTTCCCCGAAAGATTGGAGATGAACCGTCTGATGTAGGCCAATCTCCCTTGAAGCCCTTTGAGTTCTCTCAAGGTTCTTGGAGAGGGCATTTCTAGAATGGCTTTGACTTTTATGGGGTCAAGCTCTATTCCAGCTTTCCGAACTAAGAATCCGAGGAACTTACCCGACGAGACGCCGAAGAAGCATTTCAATGGATTCATTCGCAGTTTGTGTTTGCGAAGCCGGAGGAAGACTTCTCGAAGGTTTTCGAGATGATCTTCTTTTCTTTTGCTTTTGACGGCGAGGTCATCAACGTAACATTCAACCGTCTTGTGCTGCATATCTTGGAATATTTTCATCATAGCCCTCTGATATGTGGCACCAGCATTCTTCAAACCGAATGGCATGACAGTGTAGCAATACACGCCAAATGGGGTTCGAAAGGATGTATGTTTTTCATCCTCAGGATGCATCTTTATCTGATTGTAGCCAGAGAAGCCATCCATGAATGTCATTCGCTCGAATCCACAGGTATTATCAATCATTACCTCTGGTATGGGGAGCGGAAATTCATCTTTTGGGCATGCGCCATTCAGGTCTCTATAGTCAATACAGACCCTGATCTGCCCATTTTTCTTTGTCACGGGGACAATGTTGGCCAACCATTCAGGATGTTGTTCCTCACGGATGAAGCCGACGCTTTTGAGTTTTTGAACTTCTTGTTCAATTTTATCCATCACATCTGGACGGAATCTTCTTTGGCCTTGCTTGACAGGCTTGATGTCTTCTTGAAGATTGAGTTTGTGAACTGCTATTTTGGGGTCTAAGCCTGGCATTTCAGCATAAGACCATGCAAAGCAATCAACGAACTCACGAAGAAAAGCGATATACTCGGGTAACTCATCATCCTTTATATTCTTGCTTATGAATACAGGACGTGGGTTATCTGGTGTTCCCAAGTCTATCTTTTGAACAGGATCTTCTGTTGGAAGGTTCGAAGGTGGTTCCTCCACAATATTTTCGGAGGCTTCCAGCTCAACGAAACCTTCTGGGGTTTCAAGGGCATTTCCAGACCAAGGTTTTGTTCCTTTCCACGGGTCTTCTTGATCGGTAATTTTCCCAAGGCTTGCTATGAGATGATCCCAATCGCCTGTTGAAACCGAGTCAAAGTAGGCTACTTCTTTTGGAGATGAGGGTTCTTCTGAGTCAGAAGTCCACACGTCTGTTCCATCGGACAACTCCTCTTCATTTTCGGAGAAATCGTACCAATTGGATGAGCTTCCTGGATCTTTGTCAGGTGACTCATCAAAGAGATATCCAGGGAGATCGATGTCTTCATGGACTTGAGATGTTGAGGCTTGGTCAGCATATTGACTTTTAAGCCTTTGTGTCAACTGTCTCAAGGGAGTGTCAGGATCATACCCTAACCCGTGTGAAGACTTTTCTATATAGCCGTAGAGTCTCCAATCTTCCAGCTGGCTTTTGGTCAAGACGGGTCCCAATGGTGTGAGAATACCGCGTCCTTCTCCCAAACCGACTGGGTTTTGAGCGTCATAGCCCATTTTCTTCATAATAGCTTGTGCCACAGAACTGTATAAGGATAGTTGAGGCGTACCTTTATTTTGGAAAGGTTCAAGCATGGAGTTTGATGAAGAAGCATCCGATCTATGAAAGAAGATCGGTTTTTCCTTTGTTGAAGTTGCTGGAACAACGAAGGAAGCTGACGTAGGATCTTCTATGTCAGAAGTTGTCTCCATTGGAGTAAGAGCAGGCTGAACTTGCTGAGTGTCAGCTTGGCTTGACGATGTATCGTCTTCTGGCTCTGAATCCGAGTCCGTGTCTTGCAGGATAGACACGAAAGAGACAACAAATTTGCCCCCAGGCTTTTGTTTTGCCTTCTTCACTTTAGTTGTGATGACCAAAGGCTTTGAAGATTTGAGGGAGATGATGAAGGGAGTTTGCATGCTCTCTTCAGATTTACCGGATGGTTTGTTTTCTTCCGGTGATTGTTGAGGAGCTTTGCCTTTATCTTTCTGGAGATTTTCGGCAAAGGATGCTGTATGCTTCTCCTCTTCTTCTTTTTCACCTTCATACATCTGTGAGTCTGCGAAGTGGATTTCTTTACCTTTGAAGGGTTTTCTGTCCGCAAAGACTCGATGTATCATGCCGTCGTCGCCAACAAACTTGATGCATTGATGTAGAGTTGAAGGGACAACACCATTCTCATGGATCCAAGGGCGTCCGAGAAGGATGTTGTAGCATGAAGGGGTCTTTATTGCATACACTGTGACCTCAGAGATAAGATCACCGATCTGCAATTTGAACCTGATTTTGCCGATAGGCCTTTGAGTACTCCCATCGTATCCAAAGATAGATACAGATGTGTGGCTCAGTTTGCTGGGTGGGATGCCCAACTCTTCAAGAGCCGATGTGGAGATGAGGTTGAGTGCAGAACCTGGGTCGATCTGAACTCTATGCATAGGCATTTCCTTGATATACCCTGTGAAGTACAGGGGTCGGTTATGCCTGGTTTCGCCAAGTAGGAGGTCATCCTTTGTGAAGGCGATGGTTGCACTGGCTGCTTTTTTAACCGAGAGGCATTCAATGCATGATCCCTCAGTTTTCTTCTTTTCTCCTTTGAGGAGGCTTCTGAGTTTTTGACCCGGTAATCCATTTCAATTTGGAGGACTTGCGGGGCATGTTTGTCGACATCCTCATTCAGCTTTTGTAATTCCGAAATGAGATTATCACGAGTGTGCGGAGACATTCGCAACAAATCTAGGATGTGCAGACGTGCAGGTATGTGCTTGAAGTGTTCAATCAAGTCATACTTGAAAGCCTCCTTAGGGCCTGCATGTTCATCATTGTTGCCACTAGGGGCGCTTACAACATCTTTTCCCGAAGGATTTACATATGTAAAAGAAGATTGGTTGTAATTTTTGTGGTAGTCCCGGCCAGAGCGGGTGCCTCTACCAACTTCGAGAGCTTCTTGAGAAGGGTCTTCGTTTGGAAGATTGTCTTCAGGATCAAGAGGCTGTCGTTTTTCATTTGCTGAGGATGTATCAGCAGCAGAGTTACCATCCTCAGTGATTGTGTTGCATGGAGCATTTTCCGGGAACAAGTCCTGAACAGCATCCAGCAATCTTTCTTCTTCGTTGACTAAATCATCAGTCCCAAGCATCAATAGCTGGGAATTCTTCAGTCAGGAAGGGTGTGAACTTTGAAGTTACAGTCTCAGGAGAAGAAACCTGAGAGGGTGTCATCTCAGTGAAAGTCACGTGAGACTGAGGTGGCTCCAGAAGATACATTGCTAGGCGTCGCCGGAGTGTAAGTGCTCTCATCAGACGATGCTTCGGAAGAGCTATAATCCCGAATTATCACATTACAGGAAGCTCTGACGGGAGACGTTGCCTGATCGGAGTCAGACTCATCCTCGGATGTGAGAGGATCGTCTATCCCAGCAATTTTCTCCATTTTCAGGAGTTAAGGGAGGATGTACCTGATGGTCTTCAGGGACTTCAGGCTCTGGATTGCGAGGAGGCTCGTTGACGCGTTCTTGCTCTTGTTCTAGAGCGAGTCGCTGCAAGATCCTTGCATATTCTTCAAGATCAGGCATGGGAGCCGGATCTTCTTCTTCATCATCTCTTTGTGGCTCAACATTGTTGATTTCCACTGGAGTAATGAGAGGTGCTGGGTCAGCAGCATTTTCTTGTACAGCCTCTTGGTCTTCTTCATCATCAGACCAGGATCCTTGTGGCTGTAGGGGGTTATACCAGATTACTGGCATAAGATGAGACTCAGGAACCCATTCTTCATCGGAGAGATATTCTCCTGTTTCAAGGGACTCCTCCCACTCATCTGTGTAGTTGGATTCGAATCCATCATCGGTGTCGCTGGACTCGTATCCATCAATGGAGAATCCAACTACCTGAATTGCAAGAGTATGATGTCTCCTGCATGGCTTCTCTGAATTGAGGTGGCATGAAATCACTGAGAGTGAATTTCCTTACCCCCTTTGAAGTCTCTGGAAGGGATGTTTTTGTTACCTCCAGTGAAGCGGTAGAGGAAGCCTCTGCCTTTTCTTTGACCTCTAGTTTTGGCTGGGTCTTCTCTTGCCGTTTGAGCTTGAGGAGATGTTTCCTAGCCTGCCTTCGCTGTTGAGCTGTAGGCTTTGTTTTCACGACCTCCCAATTTTCATCTTCCAGGAGATCGGGATGTACCCATATCGGTTGTCCGTCTGGTGTCGGGTAAGGAACCAGTTCCTCGGACGCTTCGATTGAGTTTATCACCTTGAAGGAAGTAGTGATCTTCTTCTTCGGTGATCTTGATGTTTGTCCACATGTCACCATGTTGACGGAGGCAGACCCATAGTTTTTGTCAAAGGTGATGACTCCGTTTTTCCACATCTCATTTATTTTCTCTCTCACAACGAAGCATTGATTGAGAGGATGCGAGATCATCTGGTGGTATGGACAGTACCGAGGATCGTTGGTTTTGCCAACATCACCCGGTCTTTTTGGTTCAGGCAAGGTGAGCTTGCCGTTTGCCACAAGAGCCCCGAAGATTTCATCAACATCTTCATCAAACGGGTATTTCTTCTCTACTCGTTCTTTGAAGGCATCATGAGAGTTCAGGTCTCTTACCAGCAGCTTTGTTTTCAGCTTTCTTTGGTGGCTGAGGAGCTGGCTTGGTCTGCACATTGAGGACCTCTTTCTTCTTTGGTTTAGAGGTTGCAATGGCGGTTGGCTCTTTCTTTGATGATTTCTGACTGTTGAGGTCTTTAATCACCGTTTCAGCTTCCATGGAAGCTTCTAGGAGTTCTCCCAGGTTTTTTGATTTATTGCCGATGATCATGGAGCGGATTCTGGCTCTCATGTTGTTTCGGCAGATGTCGACTAGCGACGCTTGTGGCAATACATCAGAGCATTTGTATGCCATTGCTTTCCACTTGTGAATGAAGTCATATGTTGATTCATTCTCCCCCTGTTTTAGGCTGCACAGCTGAGCCATAGTAGCGGGATGATCCTCACCTTTGAAGTGAGTTAGGAAGCGTGTCTCTAGCATGGCCCAATTTTGGATTGAGTCCTCCGGCAGAGTGGAGTACCAATCGAAGGCCGTACCTTTTAGGGTACTTGCAAAGAGGCGGATCTTGAGTGCATCTTGATCCGCGATAGCTCCTGTCAGGATCTTGAAGTGGATGACGTGCTGTCTGGCTGATCCTTTCCCCGTATATGTTTGGAGAGTAGGATGCTTGAATTTGGTGGGGAACGGGACCGAGTCCATCCATAAGGATATGGTGGCTTGATCCCATGCTCTTTGAGTATATCCTCTTCTTTTGCTTTGGCGAGGATACCGTCTACGTCCTTTTTAGTAAGGGCGCGTGACTCATTTTCTTCTCTATTTACCTCGTCGTCTTGATGATTCGGAGGAGGTTCATTGTTCGCCTGATTTTGGAAGGCGAGGAGAAGGTTTTCCATCAGAGTTTCAATCCTCTGCTGGCCCTGTTCCAACTGCTGGATGCGGGTGATCGCATCTTCTGGAGGTGGATTGCGGGGTGGTGGCTCAGAATTTGTAGCCAAGACATTCATCCTTCGTGATTCGAACGAAGAAACTGTCCTGGTGACTGAGCTGGGGCTCATTCTTTTGAAGAAGAGCTTGAGGAAGGATCACTCTGCTGTCCTTTGCTTGAAGGAGCAGGGGATTCTTCTGAATGTCTTCTTGTCCTTGAGACGCTGCGGGTCATTGGACGTCGGACATGGATTTTTGTTGCTGATTTTTGGCGCCTTCTGGTTTTTCCAACCATATGGACGGCAGCAACTTGGTTGGGTCTTTCTTTTTCGACCCATTTGGGAGAGACTTGAAGTGTGGGAGGCTGGGTCCTTTGCTTCTGTAGTCTCTTTTGTCGGTACGACGCGCGGCGGCGTATACGACGAGCAATTTGAGCTTCGGTCAGCTCTGACTGGGCTCTGACGATGAAGGATGTACTCCCTCGGGCGCAGCAGCCGAGCCTGTCTTCTCTGTAGCTGGGCAAGGACAGGATGCGAACCCTATCCTTCGCCTGTTGCAGCGAAGCTTTGAATTTGTGAAGTTCGGCCCCTGTAGAGATGAAGGGTCGAACTGCAGATTTGTAGGCCTTAGCAGGTGCTTGTGGAGGCCTTGTGATGCATGACTTGATTTTGGGCTTGTAGGAACAAGCCGGCTCATGCTGGGTTGACTTTGAAGTCAGGGTTGGAGATGGGTCTCTCCTCTTTCATGTAAGCAAGAGGATAGAACTGGTTCTCCTTGAGTGGGGCCAGGAATGCTGGCTTAGTGGATGTCCGGGACCTTCTCTGTTTTGGTGAAGGTCTTGGGGACCAAGTCTTGGGGTAGACCTGGTTGTTTGCAGGTTGAGGCTTCGTGGGGCTGCCACGGGCTTCAGGCCTTCTGGTGCTCGCCTTTGGTGTCACGGTAGTGACACGTTGAGAGGCGAGTTTCTGCTTCTTGGAGGGAGCAGTTTGTTCCTCAGGAAGTGGGAATGGTCCCAGCGTCCCGAAGACGATAGTCCGGGGAGTCGAGGTCGACCCGGAGTTCAGAGAGTTGCCGAGGGAGTTGACGCTTCGGCAGCTGATAGGGCGCTTGTAGGTGCGCGTGGTTTGCTTCTGTTGAAGCATGAGTTGGTGCTTGCTTTCGTCGAAAGTAATGGTTAGTGAAGCTGCCATTGTTAGTTTTTTCGAAATTTCTGAAACAAGACCACATCCATTAGTAATCACAAGAATATAATGATCATAAATGGGAAGTTCTATGGTTTCGTCTTTTCAAATTGCTCGAGGTAGATGACCCAAGCAATATGAGGAAGGCAAAATGCCATAGAAGGTACAATTGTTCTGATCGCAGGTATGGTAAGCCCGGAATGGGCATCCCAGTGACTGCTAGAAGCAATTGTGAACTTAAATTCGACTTATCGAGAAGCAGAGCTTGCTCGAGGTAAGAAGAATATAAAGTTGGAGTTACAAATGTGCCGGTCGCAATACAGTAGACCCTGAAAGGGCGTACTAGTACCGCTAGACACAAATGTTTTGAGACCGCATCTATGAGATGAGATTCTCTGTTTTGAAAGGTCAAGATTGGATTCATCAAAGAGAGCAGATGGTATTCCAATCTGAACACGGGCTCAGCGATTTCCGCGAGCGCCAGTGCTCAGAAAGAAATGAACCATGATTTCTCGGATCTGAATCTAAAAATGACGAGTTTTCTTTTGAAAGGCCAATATCGGGTTCATCAAAGAGAGCAAAAGGCACTCTAATCTGAACACGGGCTCAGCGATTTCCGCGAGCGCCAGTGCTCAGAAAGGAGAAGACCAAGATTTCTCTAATCTAAACCCAAAATGACGGAAGTTTTTTTTTTTTTTTTTGAAGTTTTGAAGATTTTTTTTTGAAGATTTTTTTTTTTTTAAAAAAATCTTTTTTTTTTTTTTTTTTTTTTTTTTTTATTATTTTTTTTTTTTTTAAGATTTTTTTTTTGAAATTTTTTTTTATTTTTTATTTTTTATTTTAAAATTTTTATATTTTTTTTTATTTTTTTTTATTTTAAAGACGAGAGAGTACACATAGGCCTCCTAACCCGGTCTTATGAAATCATTGATTGATAGAATTGCCCCCAGGTAAGGGTAGGATTACTTAATGAACCCGTTTGGAGGACCCTTGCCTAGAACAGTCAAGCTGTCTCCACACTCTGGACAAGGCTTTTCTTTGAATCAACCATGATCAAAGAACACAGTTGGTTTAACCTTAGTGGTCTATGTCTTTTTTTTTATATATATATTTTTTTTTATTTTATGAATTCATCGAAGAGAAACCATGGCCCAAAACCTTAGTCGAACAGGCTCAACATTTCTGCAAGCGCGATGAACGATAGGAACAGATCAAGGTTTCTCAATTTTGAATCCAAATTGAGAAATCTAAAATTTTTTTTTTTTTTTATTATATATATTTTTTTTATTTTGATGAACTCATCGAAGAGAAACCATGGCCCAAAACCTTAGTCGAACAGGCTCAACATTTCTGCAAGCGCGATGAACGATAGGAACGGATCAAGGTTTCTCAATTTTGAATCCAAATTGAGAAATCTAAAATTTTTTTTTTTATATATATATATTTTTTTTTTATTTTTAATGAACTCATCGAAGAGAAACCATGGCCCAAAACCTTAGTCGAACAGGCTCAACATTTCTGCAAGCGCGATGAACGATAGGAACTGGATCAAGGTTTCTCAATTTTGAATCCAAATTGAGAAATCTAAAATTTTTTTTTTTATATATATATAATATTTTTTTTTTGATTTTTAATGAACTCATCGAAGAGAAACCATGGCCCAAAACCTTAGTCGAACAGGCTCAACATTTCTGCAAGCGCGATGAACGATAGGAACGGATCAAGGTTTCTCAATTTGAATCCAAATTGAGAAATCTAAATTTTTTGTTTTTTTTTTTTTAATTTTTTTTTTTTTTGAAAAGAGAAAGAGATGGAAATAAATTCAAAGAATTAGAAATTTCCAAACAAAAAATCTCATCTCATTTTTTTTTGCAGAATTCAACATAGGCCACCAATTATAAAGTAGCCAAGGAATCGAGAAAAGAAATATAAGCATAGAGCAAAATATATGATATGCAAATATTTCATTTCTAGCATCGTGTTCTCAAATAAACGAGTCCCACCGGGTGATGCCAGCTTGATGGACCGCGCTCCTGCTTGGTTCCTACCGAGGTCGGCGGACGTGGGAGTCCGTCGGGTCCGACCCTTTCGTAACCGGGGGGCAGGGGCGTGCATCAACATTTCTTTTTTTTGTGGGTGTGCCAGATTTTCTATTTTACTTGTAATTGCAAATGGTGATCCGGGGATCAACCTTCGCAAGTAAAAAGGAAATCAACTTCTTTCAAGTTTTCCATTGCACATATATTTAAGAAAAGAGACATTTTCTTGATTTGCCGTGAAAGGCGATTTTTTTTGGCATTTATAGCCGATTTTGGCATTTATAGCCGATTTTTGGCGTTTATAGCCGATTTTTGGCGTTTATAGCCGATTTACAATTCTTATCAATAATGAAAGACAAGAGTTGTGATTTTTGTCTCTTTTGAAAAAAATACAAACTACAATGAAAAGCAAGAAAAGGAGGATCTAACTTCTCAGGAGATTGTGGGGGACTCGTTTAGATTGACGGTCGCAAGCCATATGTGGGCTTCGCCATCATCCATGCAGATGAGAACAGAGGATGCTATTTGATTCGCTTGGCTTGGCTATAACCTCGGGTTTTTAGAAGACAAAGACCAAAGGAAGGTCCTATGTCCAATAAAAAACCGAGTAGACGGGCTGAAAAGCCACATCTAAGCCATTGGAGGCAGGAGGAGAAGGCAAGGACCTTGGGGGGGGTACCCCCCAAGGGACTTTTGTCACCTTGTTGCAGTGGCCGGTGTAGAACTTCCGCAAAGTTTTCTCTCTTTTTCCTTTCTCTGGATTTCTGTCTGCTGTCTGTTGATGCTTTCTGATGTCTTTCTGATGTCTTCTGTTGTCTTTCTTCTTGGAGAGCCCTCCTATTTATAGGCTTTTAGGTAGCCTTTTAGGTGGGTTTATGGGCTTTTAATGTCATTAAGCCACATAATGGGAGGAGTTACAAAATTGAATTGTTTATTTTGTAACTCCTTTTTCTTGGCTTCTGATTGGCCGGAGGAGATTGAGGGCATTTAATCGCCTTTAATCGCCATGATGGGAGGAGTTTCATGGGTTAAATGCCATGAATCTCTTGACTTGTAACTCCCAAATGCTTGCTTCTGATTGGGCCGTCCAAAGAAATGGATTAATGACTGTAATAAAGCTAGTCAATTAATCGCATTAAGTGGTCGCCGAGCAGCCGAAGAGTCGCGGGCCGTGCCACGTCTTTTGGAATTCTTCTGTCGATGATCATCGATGGATCTTCATGTAGATCGACATCAGATGACCATGTAATTTCAGGTGTTTGTTGCCAACAGCAGGTCGGTGCCATCTGTCCTGTCGATTTCTCGATCGGTCGGGTGGAAAGCACACTTTTTTGGTTGACCGGGTGGCGATCAATACTGTCTTTGATACTCTTGATGATTTACCCGTGTTTTGGACGGATGTCAGAGGACTTGGTGTCTCAAAAGCATGAATTTTGGAAAGTACCAGAGGCTGGGCATCTCGAATCGCGAAAAAACGGCGAAAACCGGGGTTTCCGGGGCTTTCCCGGCGACCCCGGGGTCCATGGTCGCCGGCGACCCTGGCCCAGGGTCGCAGGGGTCTGCGACCCTGGGGGGGTTTTCCCCCTTTTTGGTCCCGTTTTGCGTCCGTTTTTGCTCTTTTTTGATTCTTTTTTCTTCTGTACTTTTCTTTGACATTTTGATCATTTATTGGCCTGATTTCTTTGTAGGAAACCTGATGAGAATCCTTGCATTTTATTTTGCAAAGTTTCCAATTTCCTGAGAAAGCCGAAGACTTTGTCGCGCAGAGCTGCCGATTTTCCGTCAGAAGCTGAAACTGGGTCAAACGATGTCGGAATGACCTGAAATTTGGTGTGAAGCCTGCTGAGCAATAAATAAGACCAACCATAGGCTTTTGTTTGAGTTTTGAAGCCGTTTGGGGTCCTATCACCTGTAGACTTGCTTTTTGTCGCGATGAAGATGTCGCGGTTTGATGTGCGGTCAACCGATGTCCGATTGACTTGAAATTTGACAGGGAACCTATTGGAGTCATTTTAAGATGATCCGTAGGTTCTGTCTTGGAAACCATGGTCCCGGAGAGCTTTACCGCTGAGAGACTTGATTTGGCTGTTGGAGAAGCGAAGTTAGGCCAAATGATCTTGAAATGGCTTCAAACTTCTTGTGTACTCCTCTTTTGGCTGTCTGGATGAATCTTGCAGTTTTTGTTTGATTCTGACAAGATTTGATTTTTGGAAGCAGCATTGCCTATTTATGGCAGGTTGCGACTTCATGTAGCTCTTTGGATCTTGAAAAGGTAAAGTGACATTTTTGGTGTCAACATTTACCAGGTACATAGTGGACACAACTTAGCTTTTTCTCAATCACTTCTCCCTTTAACCTTGTTGGAGGGGGTTTTAACTCCTTTGTCTTCAGCCCTAAGTATCTGCCTTGCCTAAACAGGTGATCAGATTTAAGAAACATGCGGTAATTTGTGTAGACGATCTTCGTTGCATTCCCAAGGTGCATAGACGGAGTTTCATCACCACAAATAGGACAAGCTCTGTAACCATGTGTTACGCAGCCTGATAAGTTGTCATATGCCGGAAAATCATGAATGCCCCACACCAACATTTCCCTTAAATTAAAATGCTCTCTTTTGTGCATGTCATAAGCTGTAACCCCTCTTCCCATAACTGTTGTAACTCCTCAACTAGTAGTTGAAGGAATACATCGATGTTTTGACTGGGCGCTTTCGGCCTAGGTATTAACAATGACATCATATGGAACTCAGATTTCATGCACAAAGACGGTGGGAGATTAAAAGGCACCAAGTAAACAGGCCAACAACTGTAACCAGTGGATTGAACTCCACGTGGATTGAACCCATCAGTTGCAATTCCAAGCCAGACATTACGCCCTTCCTCAGCAAAATCTGGCCAATCATCTTTACATGTGTTCCACTGAAGCGAATCAATCGGATGCCACATATAATTCCAAGAAGGTGTAGCTCTATCATGCCATGTCATTTCACACGCTATCCATGGTATTGTGTACAACCTTTTAAGTCTTGGGATCAATGGAAAATGTCTCAATACTTTTCTCGCCTCTTTTGTTTCTTTTTTTCCCCATTTTCCCCTCCTTCACTTTGTATCTAGGTGTTTGACATTGACTACACACCGTTAAATCAGCTTTGGTCTTCCAATATAATATACAGTTATTTTCGCAGGCATCTATACACTCAGCTTTCATTCCCAGATCTTTTAACATTGCCTTCATTACAGGATACTTAGAAGGCAAAGTGTTTCCGTCTGGCAACCATGATTTTAACAGAGACAAAAGTGCAGTCACACTATTTCCTGACCATTTATACTGCTTCTTCAAGTTATGGAGGTCTACAATTGCATAAAGAGTTGTTACAGGAGCTTCACATGAAGGATATAATTTTTCTTCTGCTTTTTTCTTATATTCATTGTCCCTTTTACCCAAATCAGGTTCTAGAACAACAGGGTGTTCAACATCTTCGACCTGACTTCCATCACCTTCATTCAAATCATCCGCTAACTCTTCATGCACGCCATAAGCAACACCAACAAAATTCTCCATCCCTAGTCCTTCTGCCTCAATATTTTCTTTTTCAACTTGGTTTACCATACGATCGTTATATGGGTTCTCACCATGTAAAGCCCATACAAGATATGTTGATTCTATACCGTAAAGAATCAAATGTTTTCTAACTATATCATATGCAAACCTTTTTCCATTTCGGCATTTTTTACAAGGGCAAGGACACATGGTCGATGTTTGGTCTTTGCCACTAGCAAATAGAATAAAATCCGAAACCCCCTGCCTGTACACACTCCCAAGTCTATCTGTTTCATTCATCCATTCTTTTAGAATCGGCTGAGACATTCTGTAGGTAACACATCAAGTAAACACAAACAAGTAATTGTAACGGTCAATGTCTTTTATAAGCAAGGTTAAAATGAATCAAGATAAAACATACTGACAGTAAAAGTAGAACTCCCGAGGAGAGGAAGCACAAAAGTAAAATATTCCATGCAGAAATTTGCATAACTCCAGGAAGATCCTGTTTTAGGGCCACAAAAAAAGGTCCTAATCCACAAACTAGGAGGACTCATTGTGAGACCAACTACTTGGACTATGTCAGTCCCTATAAGTAACCAATTTGTATGGAAATTTCAAGTTTATTATACTAGTAGTAATAGTCTAAATTACAGCACATCACACAACCTATAACAAAAGTCTTAAAACATCAAAACCACATAAAGACAACTGAACAGTAACCACTTATAACAAGGAATCATGGCTTACTAATGTTTTATGGAGTAAAGCGAACAGAGTGCATGACCAGCAACTTTCCAAGCAAAGCCGCATTTTCCAATTCCGATTCTCTTAGCAGAACTGTAACAGATCTGGTAGACGGCTAGGGCTTCATCTCTTAGCACAACTTCCATTCCATTCTCATTCCTCTTTCAAATAAAATTAAAGAAAATTAAAGTGTACAATTGATACAGAACAAAATTCAATTGGGCCCCGTGGTTCTATATTTATAATGAGATGGGAAGCTACAACATACACAACAAAATCAAAATAAAGTAACCAAACTTCATTATATAACAAAATATGCAAACCAATAACTAACTGCGGACTATGAGACAATGTAAACTTAAAGTTTCCTTCAAAATATGTTTCATAAAGTCTTACCTTGTAGTAAGTAACACAGAAACATGACTTTAACTCACTCTGTATAGCATTTAACTATGCAAAATTAATGAAAAGACTCATTATTCTCATTGCATTCCCTATAATAAGTTATTGACTTGAGCTATATGCATTTTGGGTTATCCTTTATGGGTATTTATTTTGGTCAAACAAGGACGAGAGTAAATTGCATAAATGAAATAAGTTGTACAGATTAGTGCCTCAGTTAAATGGTTTTTCTTTAACAAAGTAAGTTGTACAGATTAGTGCCTTAGTGTTAAGATTTTATATGTATGGAAGCTTTCTGCTTGGCTTTCACTTTATATTCAAAGGTCAGGGTTACTTATAATAAGGAACTAGCGGAAAGCCACAAAAAGCTTTCATAAATCATTACTTTGGAAAGCCACGAAGTAAATAACCATGACTAATCTAATAATAATATAAATGTCAAGCACAAACATAGGCCAACAAAAGCTTTCATAAATCATTACATTTCTCCATCCAAATAACAGTAGACTCATGTCAAGATCCAAAGTATAGACTCATGGTCACATCCCTTGCACAAACCTAGGGCAACAAAAGCTTTCATAAATCATTACATTTCTCTATCCAAATTACATTGATCCTGTCTGTATACAGTCAAGAGCTCTCCTGGAAACTAAATAAATAAATAAATGGAAACAAGAGAAATAAAAACAAGAGAAATCAGATATTAGAACCTTGTAATACCTAAGACTGTGATATAATTTGCATTTTACGAAATTAGAATCATTATTATATTATAGGAGAGAAATTGTTTTCAGTACACCTGCCTGTCTATTTCCTAAGCATGATTCACCTATTTCAAATGGACAAAACTCTTATGAGACACAGCACCTAAAGTGATGTGTATTACTAAAAGAAATGTGAAATACTGGAACCCTGCATTATTCTAAACCATCTAAAGAAGGCTCCAAAGGACCATCGCCATTGGAAACCTCATAAAAATTTCCAAAAGATATTATGTAAAATGAGAGAAAGGTCTAGGATTTGTAGTTTGGGAGAGGTCTTTGACTGACCCTGTAGCTAAAAGTGGAAGAACCTATAAAGGATGATTAATTTGGGTTACCAAAATACCATCTTTTTTCTACTCCATCATGGATTAACAAGAAACTAAGACATCATTCAATACTTAAAAAAGGCGCTTCAGGATTGAAATATGAGTCTATAACAAACAATAGTCAAATCACATGAAGACAACTAGCTCTTGGTAAAATAGAAACTTGGAGATTAAATAAATAGCTCCCAAACAATCAATCAAGTTAAAATAACATATGTAGATTCCTCATTGTCTTTGTACTCTCACAAGGGTCCCTCTCGCCTTGTGGTTCCAAGGCAAGAGCTCCAATGGGTCCCGAATTTCATGAAGGATAACACCAAAGGACTTTGAATATGAATTGTTGTGTTAGCATATTATTGTCTCTTCATAGACTCTAATACCTGACACATCTCCAGGTCGATTAGATGCTCTCACATAGATTTAGTTCCTTGTATTTTATGACCCTACTATTTATAAATCAATTCCATCTATCCATCCATCTAAGTTTTAGGCTCCTGTATTGGAATCCTGAATGTTGGAAGTTTGGCAAATGCCTGCCACCAACTTAGAAACCAGTTATCTCCTGTACAAGTCCCATTGGCCATTGGTGTTTCCGATGCCCACAAGATCAAAGTAGACACTCTTATCTCCATACTTGGCTACAAAATCACTGGACCTAATGACCCAATTCATTCAAACAAATCATTAAGAGAGACTCATTAAATTGAAGATTCCACAAAGTTTTTTTTTTCGTCTTCTTTTGGCATTTGGATAGATAGATTCCACAAAGTCTGACAATCTTTTATGATCAACCCAATCCCCTCAATTAGGTCTTTAGATTGGTAAGCACCCAAGGTCAACATATGACTAAGGAAAAAGATAAAACACTCAACCCATAGATCCGGGGTTATCTCAACAAGAGAGCTCATAAAGAAAGTGTGGCAAATTCTTAGACCCTACCACCAATCTACCCAGCCCTCCTCCTTTATTCGGGCTTGCAATCCACAAATGCCAAAGATCAAACACATGGCATGCAAAAAATTGTCAAAACATCAAAACAAGTGTCGGGCTCAAATACGAACTGAATATGAACTAAAGTTAGCAAACTGATTGGCCGTAAAAAAAATGTCCGGAGAAAGCTTCTCTGTTGGCTAGTCATAACATACATTTGCCATGATGCAGTATCCAAAATCGATAAAAATGAAGACACAACAGACAAAACCTAATATGACAATGAATTACAAGCGTATGCCACCATTAACGTGTAATAGGATCTGAAGGGCTGATTGACAAGAAAGCCCATCTCATGCCCATGCCATTCGTAGTGAGCAAAGAAAGAGCCATTTTCCTTTTCCCCCACATAAGAGACTGTTTGGTAATTTGGATGGCATTATATATTTCATATATTGAGGCTACCAATTCCACTAGAATTGGATTGGAATCGCCTTGTGGAAAATCACAAGATAAGGAGACAACTTTTGGTGACTTTTCAAATCGGGACAAATAAAAACATGGTTTTCAAAATGGGCCTTAAAAATTTCGAAACTTAGTCTCAAATCAGGACATCCGGGGCATGGCCTGAGGAAGTTTGTGTGTAACTAGTACCTAAGCCCCAAATATAATTCTATCGATCAAACAGACCATCCATGTAGCTCAAATTGTGAGCAGTAGTATCCATTTTTGTGATCGTTATTTGTTTGTGGGTGTGGCCAGTGGCTTTCTTTTCCCAAGTAGCCAAAAGAAAATCCTAACCTGATCGATACATATCTAACGAGAAAGGTGACAAATATACAGGAAAACGTATGTATATGTATAGTGCTGTCATCTCCTTATGGTTCTATCATGCAGGCCTTCAGACCCATATGATGTACAACTCAACAAGTCTAATAGATATGCTCTTGCTTCCTTCCTGCACCATCACCACCATCATCCAAAAATGGTCTTCCAGTTCCATGCATATCAGATTCACACCCCCAACGACACTATAGCAACCATCTTTATCCATATATTTGAACTGAAGATGAAGAGAATGGAAAGAAAAGAAAGACATTCCTTTTCCCCCACATAAGAAACGCATAGCAATTTTTAACAAAACGCCCAAATTTCTAAATTAAAGAAACCCTAAATCCAGAAAGTCTACAAAATCAGCCCTAATTCCCATCTTTATCCATATATTTGAGAACCCCAAAAATAAAACGCATGAGACTCTACCTTTGGGTTTTCGCAGTGAGCAAAGAAGGAGCCAGAGAAAAGAGAACCCTCTCTCCTATCTCAAGCTGCAGTGAGGGTCGTCTTCAATGGGGCGGAGGAACTAGCCTGGGCTAGGGGGTTCTTCTCTGATGAGATCCAATCTTCTCTGACGAGATCTCTAGCGAAATCGCTGCGGCTCAGATGCAGGTTGAGAAACTTCCGAGAAGAGAAGTTGATGATTTTGAGCAGCAAGTAAGTCGTAGAAGAGGAGGGAACGGGAGAGAAATGGAGAGGGAGGGAGGGAGGGAGATAGCGATAGAGAGGGAGAGGGAGAGGGAGGAAGAGAGAGGGAGAGGGTAGAGCGCGGGAGGTATAGGCGCGGAAGCAGGGCGGGAGCGGGGAAATTAAGGGGAAGGAAAAATTGGTTTCGGTGGGTGGGATGTAAAAATTTACTCAGCGACCGATTGAATATTTATTAAATGTAATACAATTAATATAACACTTTAAAACCATTGTTAACTCAAATAAAATGTTAGGAAACTAGTTACACTTAAAAATCGTTACTTACCAAAAACCCTGAATGTTACTAATATTCTATTTTGGTGTAATGAGAGGTTGATCCGGAGGTAGAGACTCTTGCAACCAATTCTGACATGGTGAAGGAGGTACGTCGTGCTGAGATTCCTTCCCCAGCAGCTCCGACTGGAAAGAACTCTTTTGTTCCTCTTCCAACGGGGCATGACATCAGCAGCCGACCGACGGAATGGGGCGAATCTTCAGCTGGGCCATCTCATCTTTTTGCGAAGAAGGTGGTGGTGCGGGTTCTGAGCTCTTGGATTAAGACTCTCCTTGCTGGACACTTGGATGCCGGATTTGGCATGATCCAGCATGTGCAGGAGATTCTCGGTGATGCCGAAGAGGCTGGTCTGGATGCCACAGGTGCCAAGGTGATCGTTGATAGGATCATTGCACTAGGTGACAAGTGGTTTGAGACCATTGGCTTTGCTGATGACCAGTTCTTCAAGGAGATGTTCCCGGACCCTGCTGATAAGGCTAAGTCTGACCTGAATGAGGCTACACAAAGCAGGAAGCAGCTAGTCCGGGAGAAGAACTTAGAAGAGCTAGCCATCATTGGGCTGCCACATGACCTTAACATCCTTGATAGGGAGGTCGATAAGGCCAGGAAACGTCTTGAGCATTTGAAGGCATAAGTCACTGCCAAGTGGGCTGCTATAACAGAGGCTCGCGACAGGGAGAGTGCTCTGATTCGTCGGCTCGTAGATGCTGATCGAGTTCTTGGAAGGAAGATTCAAGAGGACAAACAATGGCAAACTGCTCGGGATAAGCTTCCCGGTGTGAAAGAAGGGTTGCAGTCTTCTCCAGCATCTCATGGCAAGTTCCTGAAGAAACGTGCCTTAGAAACTCTGACGGCTGAGGCCAAAAGTTTACTTGAGGAGTTGGAATTTTGGCTGGAAACCATTTTTGGTTGAGCTCCTGATTTTTGTAGCAGAAACTATACTTCTTTTATTTGGTACCACATGTATTTTTCGGTACTCTTTTTTTTTGTAGTACTTGTGAACACTTTCTTTTTTTTGGTACCGCATGTATTTTTTTGGTACTCTTTTTTTGTTTTGCTTACGTTCACTTAAATCTTTTTGTGATGAAAGTAATTGCTAAATGGGATTTGATTAAAAGTTTATCATTTTGTGAAAATCTTTTGTCAAATGATTGTTTTGGCATGGGAGCCAGAATTTTTTTTGTGGCATGGAATCCGATTTTGGCATTGATAGCCAGTTTTGTGGCATTGATAGCCGAGTTTGTGGCATTAATAGTCGGGTTTTTTGAAAGCCAAGTTTTTGGTTTGTGGCATTGATAGCCGGTTTTGTTTTGTGGCATTGATAGCCGGTTTGTGGCATTTATAGCATGTTTTGGTGGCATATATAGCCGGTTTTGGTGGCATATATAGCCGGTTTGGTTTTCAAAAATGCAAGTATCGACTAAAAGTCACCTCCCTGCTTAATGGTCTTGTAAGTATCGATGGAATGTCGCATCCTTGCTCATTCAATTACGAGTATGATGGAATGTCGCATCCTCGCGGATTTGGGTGCAAGTATCGATGGAATGTCGCATCCTTGCTTTTCAAAAAGTTTGGTTTTGCGGGTACTGACTTGATGTCGTTTCCCCATGATTTTTGAAATTTGCGGTTTTCTCGAACCTTTGGGTTATGGATATCAACTGTAATCTTGCATCTCCATGATTTCTTGGTTTTTTCGAACCTTTGAAATTTGGGTTGTGGATATCAACTGAAACGTTGCGTCTCCACGTTTTTTTATTTTGTAAGTATCGACGAAATGTCGCTTCCCTGCGATTTTGGAAATGTCGAACGTAGTTCGCATTCTTCTGATTTGTGGTTTTTTAAAAAACAAAACCATTTTTTTGTTTAAAGACACGAGGTTCATAAGTTTTGACCTAAAACCATTTAGGCGGTTAAAGGTAGGGTGGACTAGGGTGGAAATCCCTGAATCTGGATTTTGTTTCAAACCACGAATTTTGGGTTCAAGGATTGAAAACTTTGGTCAAGTTAGGGAGAGGTTCCTAAACATGGAAATTTTGAACAATGAAACGGTGAAAGTAAGCATTGTTTGAATTTCTAGAAATTTCAACATTTGATATGAAAATTCTAAAAAGAGTGGGTTTAGCGAGCGTGTACCTGGAAACCGGTTTTGGCCGTACAGGCATTGCTCTTACCCAGTTGGGTAAGTCTTCAAGGGTAATACCGCTTTAAGAACTTACCACTGATGGGCATCATACATCTGTCACCTTCCATGTTTAGGAGTGCATATGCGCCGTTGGAGAAAACCTTGTCGATGACGTAGGGTCCCTCCCATTTTGGCTCAAATTTGCCTTTGGACTTGTGAGCAAAGACCATTGGTCTTTTTACAGCAAGAACCAAGTCACCTTTTTTGTAGGCACGTTGCCTGACCTTTTTGTCGAAAGATCCTGCCATGCATGCTTAGTAAAGTTCAATGCTTTGTCGAGCTTCGAGCCGTCTGTCATCGAGATTGTCCAGCTCATCGAGTCGCAATTTGACATTGCTTTCTTGAGTCATGTCATTTTGCAAGGATACCCTCAAGGAAGGAATTTGTACTTCCAAGGGTACGACAGCTTCACATCCATAGACCAAGGAGAATGGTATGCTATGGTTTGGTCCTCGAACGGTGGTCCGATAGGCCCACAAGCTTGAGACAGTTTGTCGTTCCAGTCTCTTTTTTGACTAGAGACCATTTTTTTGAGGATTTTGCAGAGTGTCTTGTTGAAGGCTTCTGCTAATCCGTTTGATGCCGGATTGTATGGAGTTGAAGGACAGCTTTGGATTTTGTATTTGTCGCAGAACCTCTAGAATCGATGATCCCAGAATTGTGGTCCGTTATCATGGATGAATCTTTTGGGTATGCCGAAACGACAAATGATATTGGTCCGCAGGAACTGAAGGACTGATGAGGTCTTCATTTCGTTAAGCGCAAATGCTTCTGACCACTTGGAGAAATAATCCATAGCGGCGAAGATGAACTGATGACCTTTGCTTGAAGGGGGAGAAATAGGACCTATGATGTCCATACCCCAGGCTTCGAAAGGCCATGAAATCGCTGTAGGATGTAGCCATTCTGGAGGCATGTGATTGTAATCTCCATGAACTTGGCATTGTTGGCAGCGCATAGCAAATTGCATTGCGTCAGCTACCATGGTAGGCAAGTAATAACCTAACCTTTTTATTTTATCATAGAGCTTGGGACCAGCCTGATGAGCTCCGCAAAGACCAGCATGAACTTCTTTGAGTGTTTCTTCAGCCTCTTGTTGTGACAAGCAGCGTAGAAGTACTCCGTTGAAGGATTTTCTATAAAGGATTTTTGAAGGAATATCCAAATGAAAGCTTGGGGTTCGCCTTTGGATGCTTACCCGTTCTTTTGGATCTTCAGGTAGGATTCCGAACATAGTGTAATCAATGAACGGATCCCTCCAGTCGCTGATTGAAGGTTGAAGGATAGAAATCCGACTTACAACCACTTGGTGGCATTCAGCAACTGCTTGGTGTGTGTTAAAAGGAGGAAGGATTCTTCTTTCGCATACTGTGATTTGCATGTTTTCCCCTTCTTGGATTGCCATAGATGCGGCAAGTCCAGCCAGGGCATCTGCACGTATGTTTTCACCTCTTCGAATGTGGGTGATGTGACAGATGTCAAACTTTTGCCGAAGCGATTGTGCCTTGTTGTAGTAAGGCAGCAGATCAGGCTTCCTGACTTCAAATTTCTGATTCATCTGGTTGACGATCAGTTGAGAGTCTCCAAAGATTTCCAGTATGGTCATACCGGATTCGATGGTGAGTTCCAATCCTAGGATCAGATCTTGATATTCAGCTGCATTGTTTGTGCATGGTTCCAGTAGCGAGAAAACGTGTGGAATCATGTATTTGTCGGGGCTAACAAAGTGGATGCCAACTCCCGAGATCAGTTGTCTTTTTTTCATTTGTCTTGGTTGCACCATCAAAGTTCATGTCCCAGGAAGCATTTTGTGGGAAAGTCTCCACATTGTAGACTGGTTCGTCTGGGAGATCATCTCGGAGTGGAGAATCGTTAGGCAATAGATGCTCTACGAGAAAGTCCGCTAGAGCTTGCCCTTTGATCGTCTTTTGTGGTACATACCTAATATCAAATTGTGACAGAAGGATGGACCATTTTGCCAGTCGGGCATTGAGAGAACCTGTTTTTGTGATAAGGACCTTCAAGAGGTTGATCCTCGAGACCAGGTAGACTGTGTTGGAAATCAAGTAGTGACACAGCTTTTGTACGGCGAACATCACTGCACGGCATTCTTTTCCTACTAGAGAGTAGCGATGCTCTGCACCTACTAGCATGCGGCTGAGGTAGTATAGAGCAGCTTCTTATCTTTCATCATTTTCTTGTGCAAGCAGAGCACCCAGAGAGTGATCAAGGGCTCTTTTGTACAAGATGAACGGTTTTCTAGTGGTAGGAGTAGCTAACACTGGAGGTTTGGTCAGGTATGACTTGATATCTTGGAATGCAGCTTCACAGTCAGCATCCCATACAAAGTTTACACCTTTTTCCATCAACCGGGAGAATGGACGGCATTTCCCCAAAAGATTGGAGATGAATCGTCTGATGTAGGCCAATCTCCCTTGAAGCCCTTTGAGTTCTCTCAAGGTTCTAGGAGAGGGCATTTCTAGAATGGCTTTGACTTTTATGGGGTCAGGCTCAATTCCAGCTTTCCGAACTAAAAATCCGAGGAACTTACCCGATGAGACGCCGAAGAAGCATTTCAGAGGATTCATTCGCAGTTTGTGTTTGCGAAATCGGAGGAAGACTTCTCGAAGGTCTTCGAGATGATCTTCTTTTCTTTTGCTTTTGACGGCGAGGTCATTAACCTGTCTTATGCTGCTTATCTTGTAATATTTTCATCATACCCCTCTGATATGTGGCACCAGCATTTTTCAGACCAAAAGGCATAACAGCGTAGCAACACACGCCAAATGGGGTCCGAAAGGATATATGTTTTTCATCTTCAGGATGCATCTTTATCTGATTGTAGCCAGAGAAACCATCCATGAATGTCATTCGCTCGACTCCACAGGTAATATCAATCATTACCTCTGGTATAGGGAGCGGGAATTCATCTTTAGGGCATGCGCCATTCAGGTCTCTATAGTCAATACAGAACCTGATCTACCCGTTTTTCTTTGTGACGGGGACAATGTTGGCCAACCATTCAGGATGTTGTTCCTCACGGATGAAGCCGACACTTTTGAGTTTTTGAACTTCTTGTTCAATTTTATCCATCACATCTGGATGGAAGCTTCTTTGGCCATGCTTGACAGGCTTGATGTCTTCTTGAAGATTGAGTTTGTGGACTGCTATTTTGGGGTCTAAGCCAGGCAGTTCAGCCTAAGACAATGGAAAGCAATCAACGAACTCATGAAGAAAGGCGATATACTCGGGTAACTCATCATCCTTTATATTCTTGCTTATGAAAACAGGACGTGGGTTATCTATTGTTCCCAAGTCTATCTTTTGAATAGGATCTTCTATTGGAAGGTTCGAATGTGGTTCCTCCACAATATTTTCGGAGGCTTCCAGTTCAACGAAACCTTCTGGGGTTTTAAGGCATTTCCAGACCAAGGTTTTGTTCGTTTCCACGGGTCTTCTTGATCGGTAATTTTCCCAAGGCTTGCTATGAGATGGTCCCAATCGCCTGTTGAAACCCTATCGAAGTAGGGTACTTCTTTTGCAGACGAGGGTTCTTCTGGGCTAGAAGACCACATGTCTGTGCCATCGGACAATTCCTCTTCATTGTCAGAGAAATCATACCAATTGGATGAGCTTCCTGGATCTTTGTCAGGTGACTCATTGAAGGGATATCCAGGGAGATCGATGTCTTCATGGACTTGAGATGTTAAGGCTTGGTTAGTAAATTGACTTTTAAGCCTTTGTGTCAACTATCTCAGGGGAGTGTCGGGATCATACCCTAACCCATGTGAAGACTTTTCTACATAGCCATAGAGTCTCCAATCTTCCAGCTGGCTTTTGGTCAAGGCGGGCCCCAATGGCGTGAGAATACCGCGTCCTTCTCCTAAACCAACTGGGTTTTGAGCGTCATAGCCCATTTTCTTCATAATAGCTTGTGCCACAGGACTATATAAGGATAGTTGAGGCATACCTTCATTTTGGAAGGGTTCAAGCATGGAGTTTGATGAAGAAGCATCCGATCTATGGAAGAAGATCGGCTTTTCCTTTGCTGAAGTTGATGGACCGCGCTCCCGATGCCCGGGTTCCTACCGAGGTCGGCGGACGTGGGAGTCCGTTTGGTTCCGACCCTTTCGTAACCGGGGGGCAAAAGGGCGTGCATCAACATTTCTTTTTTTGTGGGTGTGCCAGATTTTCTATTTTACTTGGAATTGCAAATGGTGATCAGGAGATCAACCTTCGCAAGTAAAAAGGAAATCAACTTCTTTCAAGTTTTCCATTGCACATATATTTAAGAAAAGAGACATTTTCTTGATTTGTCGTGAAAGGCGATTTTTTTGGCATTTATAGCCGATTTTGGCGTTTATAGCCGATTTTTGGCGTTTATAGCCGACTTTGGCGTTTATAGCCGATTTTGGCGTTTATAGCCGATTTACAATCCTTATCAACAATGAAAGACAAGAATTGTGATTTTTGTCTCTTTTGAAAAAAATACAAACTACAATGAAAAGCAAGAAAAGGAGGATCTAACTTCTCAGGAGATTGTGGGGGACTCGTTTAGATTGACGGTCGCAAGCCATATGTGGGCTTTGCCATCATCCATGCAGATGAGAACAGCGGATGCTATTGATTCGCTTGGCTTGGCTATAACCTCTGGTTTTTAGAAGACAAAGACCAAAGGAAGGTCCTATGTCCAATAAAAAGCCGAGTAGACGGGCTGAAAAGCCATATCTAAGCCATTGGAGGCAGGAGGAGAAGGCAAGGACCTTGGGGGGGGTACCCCCAAGGGACTTTTGTCACCTTGTTGCGGTGGCCGGTGTAGAACTTCCGCAGAGTTTTCTCTCTTTTTCCTTTCTCTGGATTTCTGTCTGTGTGCTTGTGCTTTTTTCTCTGATTTTTCTGATGTTCTTTCTTCTTGGAGAGCCCTCCTATTTATAGGCTTTTAGGTAGCCTTTTAGGTGGGTTTATGGGCTTTTAATGTCATTAAGCCACATAATGGGAGGAGTTACAAAATTGAATTGTTTATTTTGTAACTCCTTTTTCTTGGCTTCTGATTGGCCGGAGGAGATTGAGGGCATTTAATCGCCTTTAATCGCCATGATGGGAGGAGTTTCATGGGTTAAATGCCATGAATCTCTTGACTTGTAACTCCCGAATGCTTGCTTCTGATTGGGCCGTCCAAAGAAATGGATTAATGACTGTAATAAAGCTAGTCAATTAATCGCATTAAGTGGTCGCCGAGCAGCTGAAGAGTCGCGGGCCGTGCCACGTCTTTTGGAATTCTTCTGTCGATGATCATCGATGGATCTTCATGTAGATCGACATCAGATGACCATGTAATTTCAGGTGTTTGTTGCCAACAGCAGGTCGGTGCCATCTGTCTTGTCGATTTCTCGATCGGTCGGGTGGAAAGCACACTTTTTTTGGTTGACCGGGTGGCGATCAATACTGTCTTCGATACTCTTGATGTTTTACCCGTGTTTTGGACGGATATCAGAGGACTTGGTGTCTCAAAAACATGAATTTTGGAAAGTACCAGAGGCTGGGCTCCTCGAATCGCGAAAAAACGGCGAAAACCGGGGTTTCCGGGGCTTTCCCGGCGACCCCGGGGTCCATGGTCGCCGGCGACCCTGGCCCAGGGTCGCAGGGGTCTGCGACCCTGGGGGGTTTCCCCCTTTCTGGTCCCGTTTTGCGTCCGTTTTTGCTCTTTTTATATTCTTTTTTCTTCTGTACTTTTCTTTGACATTTTGATCATTTATTGGCCTGATTTCTTTGTAGGAAACCTGATGAGAATCCTTGTATTTTATTTTGCAAAGTTTCCAATTTCCTGAGAAAGCCGAAGACTTTGTCGCGCAGAGCTGCCGATTTTCTGTCAAAAGCTGAAACTGGGTCAAACGATGTCGGAATGACCTGAAATTTGGTGTGAAGCCTGCTGAGCAATAAATAAGACCAACCATAGGCTTTTGTTTGAGTTTTGAAGCCGTTTGGGGTCCTATCACCTGTAGACTTGCTTTTTGTCGCGATGAAGATGTCGCGGTTTGATGTGCGGTCAACCGATGTCCGATTGACTTGAAATTTGACAGGGAACCTATTGGAGTCATTTTAAGATGATCCATAGGTTCTGTCTTGGAAACCATGGTCCCGGAGAGCTTTACCGCCGAGAGGCTTGATTTGGCTGTTGGAGAAGCGAAGTTAGGCCAAATGATCTTGAAATGGCTTGAAACTTCTTGTGTACTCCTCTTTTGGCTGTCTGGATGAATCTTGCAGTTTTTGTTTGATTCTGACAAGATTTGATTTTTGGAAGCAGCATTGCCTATTTATGGCAGGTTGCGACTTCATGTAGCTCTTTGGATCTTGAAAAGGCAAAGTGACATTTTTGGTGTCAACAAATGCCCCCTCGAGGTACAGCGGCGAGTTGCTTAACTTTTGTAGTCGATGTGCCTCGAAGAGATTTTTTGAAGGAGAGCCTGTGACTTGACCAAGAGTCTTTGAGCAGTCTTTCTTTTTGGTATTTGTAGCCTTTCGAGCTTCCAGGGGAATTTTATGGCGGTGAAAGGGATCACGTACCATCTCAAGGCAAAGTTTTGAAGATGACATCTGGGATGTGGATTTTGGGTTTTGACCTTGTGACCTAACAGGCTATATATGGCAGGTTAGGGGGTCTGGTTTGGTTTTGATCGTGTGACCCAACAAGCTGTATGTGGAATGTTGGGGGATCAATTTTGGTTTTGATCTTGTGACCTAACAGGCTGTATGTGGCAAGTTAGGGGATCAGGTTTTGGTTTTTGATTTTGGTCTTGTGACCTAACAGGCTGTATGTGGCAGGTTAGGGGACCAGGATTTGGTTTGATTTTTGTGAAATGTCAATTTCAAGATTTTGGCTCAATTTGGTAGATGAGGCTGGATGGTTTGATTTTTGGAAGCTCATGGGGCTTGGAATTTTCTTTTGTATGGTCCAATCAACTCAAAAGAGGCATGGAACCATTTTTGTATGCTCTTGGTAAGAGGGATTTCTCTTTGACTAAAAGCCCAAAAATTTTTCTTTTTTTTTTTTTTTTTTTTTTTTTTTTTTTGGGCCTAGGTGGTCAAACCTGGCTCATATGGGCTAACCCATGGGACCTTAAGCTTTTGAAATGGCTTAGATCTCATATGGTGTCATTTTTGTAAAGAATATCCGAAATATCTCATTTGGATAGAGAATATCTAAGAATATCTTTACTTGGAGAGAATCTCTCATGATCCCTTTATTTTGGGATAGAATATCTCAAGATATCTTTCTTTTGGGAAAGAATCCGTCATAGATTGATTTTAGGAGAAAATCTCTCAATATCCCTTTATTTTGGGATAGGATATCTCAAGATATCTTTCTAATCTCTTTCTTTTGGTAAGGTTACTAATTAGTAACACTTACCTCTTTCTTCTTTCCTTCTTTGGTTTGCTCTCCTCTATAAAAGCAAGGAGAAGGTTGGATCTCTTGCTCTTATTACTTTCTTTTGCAATAATCTCAAGAGGGCTTCAAGACCAAGAGTTTTTCTTCTTCAAGATCTTCAAGAGTTTTCTTCTTCTTCTCCATCAATGGCTTCAAGTAAGTTCTTCTTTTTCAAGAAAACTTCATTGTAGGAAAAAAAAAAAGTTCTTCTCTTTTTTTTTTGTTTCTTTCTTTTCTTCTTTTTTTTTTTGTTCACGTGTTTGCCTCTTTTTTTTTTCTCACACGTTTTTTTTTTTTTTGCTTTCTTTTCTTTCTTTTTTTTTTTCATGTTTTTTTTTTATTGTGTGGGCCGTACGGACAGATCCGTACGGATCTGGCCGTACGGCCACGTGGCCTGTGGGCCACGGCCTGTGGGCCAGCCCCCTCCTTTTTTTTTTTTTTTTTTTTTCTTCTTTTTTTTTTTGAGAGAGTTTCGTTTCTTTTTTGTTTTCTTTCTCCTCCCTTTTTTTTTTAGAGAAAGTTTCTTTTCTTTCCTTTTTTTTTGTTTTCTTTCCCCTTTTTTTTTTTTGAGAAAGTTTCTTTTCTTTTCTTTTTTTTTGTTTGCTCATCATGATAATGCATTTTTTTTTTCGCAAATCTAGATGTTCATGCATGCCTTTAATTTGTAAATTAAACTCGTAGCATGATGTGATTGCATACCTGAAAGTGTTTGCAAATTTGGGAACTTGGAGCTCGCAGTGATGTTGAGCCCTTCCTGATTTTGCGGAGACTTTTAGGTTTCGAAAGTTTGGAGTTTCGGAGCTCGCAGCGATGTTGAGCCCATCTTCAAGCTTTCTATTTCTTTCGGGATAGTTCCTTTTCTTCGGAATTGCCCCGTCATCATGTCAAAATTTCGCCAGATTTTTTTAGCGAGGTTCTGTCATTTTGATGTTTGATCTTTTTCTTTTCCATCCTTTTCAGGTGGTTCCTCCAGAGCGAACAAGGGTAAAGAGCCTGCTACAAGCGTACCTCGTCGGTCTTCTAGATCCTCTAATCCGGCCGTTCAGCAGGCTTTCGAGAAGGTCCAGTATGTTGAAAGAAACCTGGAAGAGTGCGACTCCCTCAACAGAGATGAGATGAGGCAGCGAATGATCACTCTCAAGGGAGAGGAATTCTATAAGATCATGGTAAGCAGTCGTCCATGGCTGATGGAAGATCAGAGCATTTTGCCCAAGCCTACCTTCTTCTTTGGTGATGCAGTCCCTGACGACATTACATACCAGAGGAGATCTTTTCAGTTTTCCTTCACAACAGATGGTGAGAAGAAGACTGTTACTACCCGGTCGATGTTTGATCGCACCGTCTCGATTCTGAGCCTTGCCCCCACGTGCCCTAAGAGGGAAGATCCTCCAAGTTGGGTGAGAAGGACAAATGTAATCAAGACCGGGGTTTTTGTCGGCGGTTCTCCTGGATATACGGAGAGGTCGCCTGTTGACATGGACTTGTTGATGCCATCCAGCGGCTACCAGGGCTCTGATTATCCGTCGGTCGATTTGAGACCGGTGGGCCTTGGTATTTTCAGCGGTGACGGCAGCAATTGGATCAAGCCTTTTCGACTTCGAGGTCGTTTCAATGCTGACTCCGAGTGGAAGTCGTGGACTGATCGCGTCCTGCTGATTGGTGGCGCCGTTTTGAAGGAAGCCGGGATTTTTGATGCGGTCCGCGCTTTTGGGGAGACCGTGATCTTTTCCGACGAGGCCTTCATGGCTATGCTGGAGTCGTTCCTCCCTCAAATCAATACCTTCGTTGTGACGAATGGTGAGATTGGTTTTTCTTTGAAGGAGTTGAGCGCCATTACCGGATTGCCCATCCTCGGCAAACTCTATGAGGAGTTTATGCCGATTGACAGCGTCCTCGAGGGGCAGTCTGAGGAGTTCAGGCTTCTATACTTTCAGCTCGTCGCCTTCTATGATTTTTTGAAGGAGAAGGGGGGTTCGAAAGTTAGATCCAGCAGTTGGAAGAGTTTTTGCTCTTCATTCCCCAACTTCTTTGATAGTAGGGAGCCTTCTGATAGCATGACCCAGGAAGCTGGAGCTCAGGATCCAAGTTCAAAGAAGATCTTGGCCATGCAAGAAGAGTTGAGAGATTTCTGTGCAAGCACAAACGCCATATGTCCTGACATTGCACTGCGGAGAGATCTCGCTGTTTACCTCACTTATTGGCTTGGTGAGGCTGTATTTGCTGGAGGAGATGGAACGCACATCAGGCCGCATTGTATTTTCCCGGCTTGTCAGATGGCGTTTGGAGAGCAGCTTGCTTTGGTGCCTGCTCTTTACTCCTACCTGTGTACCGAACTGCAGGCTGCTGCTTTTCTGGTTCGGCTTGGGCTTCCCATGAATAGGGTATTTTCAGCCCATATCTTTTATTCGTGGTATGTATACCACTGTCCTGGCTTCCATCGGCTGGGTGCTGCACAGGATGATGATCCTCTGATGATTCGACTGGCTAAGGGCAAAGCCGTGTCTGAATCACTTTTGTTTGCCCGTATAAGGATCCGACGGTTCAGGGACGTCGAGATGGGGCAATCGTCAGTAAAGCTTTCTCCGGAGTTGCGGAAGAAGGCTTTTGATTTTGGTGCCTCCCGAGACTCTACCAGGGCGGGGTCGGGAAGGCATTATTCCTTGACAAATGCAGAGAGAGAGTGGCTTTTCAGCATACGTGTCGGCACGATGGTGTACCGTAGACACCTTTTCGTCGACATCCAGCCGTATGTACCTTCTCGCTTTGCTTTGCAGCTTGGCTTTTCTCAAGGCGTTGTTGGAGCGCCTTCAAGCATGGTGAAGCGCTTTGGAGGCTTACAGGACGGGAGAAATGCATGGGCTTTTTATAGTGCTGAAGACACTACAGCCATGATTTCTTATCCTGTGTTGCTGACTTCCCGGACTGCCGGCTTTGCGAAGTGGTTCGCGGAGAGCTTCTCGGCATATCGGGGACTTTCCAGGAAGGAGCTTGATGTGAAGCTGGCATCTGGAAAGGGCCTTGGAAAGTCGGATGGCATCCGGCGAGAGGAAGTTTGGGCCTTCCTTTCTGGAGAGAAGCACAAGATAGGCTTTCTCGGTGACCAGGGCGTCATCGGTTCTGAAGCTGTTCGAGAAATACCTGACGAGGCTTTGGAGCAGCTAGAACAGGAGGAAGCCGAACTTGGCGCTTGGATGCAAGCGGCGCAGAGGCAAGCTTCCGTGGAGTCTACTGGCAAGAGCAGACCATCCAGTGATGAGTCAAGTGGGAAACCTGACTCTGACAGCGGGGTAGGTTCTTCTAAGAAGCGAGCCCGCAGAGGTAAGAGGAGGAGGAGTCATCATAGCAGGTGGTGCAGCATGAGGACTCTCCTAACTTGGAAGTTCCTCTTACCATCAATGAGGATGTGCCAGTGGATGCTGACGAGCCTCCGGAGAAGAGAAGCCGAGAAGAAGAGACCGTCGGTGAAGGTATGATTCTTCCTTTTTCTCTTTCCATTTCCTTTTCATGGGACTTTTTTCCATGTTATGATCTGCTTCTTGTTTCTGCTTTTCTTCTCTTTTTTTTTTTTTTAGTAGAGGAAGACTTGGTGATGCCTGAGGTCCCAACCGATGAGGTGGTGATGGATCCTATTGAGGCACCTGAAGAAGAACCGAGGGACTCTGGAGTAGATCCAGAATCTCCAATTGGTACGACTTCTTTTGCTCCCCTTTTTTTTTGTTTGTGACTTGGTTTGCTAACACATTTTTTTTTGTCAGCTGACTTGCCACAGGATTCCGATGACTTTGAACCATCAATGGACGCAAATGTTGATGATGCTTTCGATGAGTTCATGGAGGAGGAAAGTGTTCCGCCAGTCGTCGAAGAAGGTATTTTGTAGTTATAACTCTGATAATGATTTTCAAACAGGGTCATATTCATACCTTTTTGTGTTTCCTTTGCAGGTTTTGAAGTGGCAGAGGAGGATCCGTCGCTTCCAGAGCAAGAGATGCCAGAGGTTGATCCAGAGGTAGAGATTCCTGGGACCAGCTCTGACAATATTGAGGAGATTCCTCGCGCTGAGATTCCTTCCCGAGCAGGAGCAGCTTCAGCTGGAAAGAGTTCTTTTGTTACTCTTTCAACAGATGATGACATGAGTAGCCGACCAACGGAGTTGGGCGAATCCTCAGCTGGGCCATCTCTTCTTTTTGCGAAGAAGGTGGTGTTGCGAGTCGTGAGCTCTTGGATTGAGACCCTCTTTTCTGGGCACTTGGAAGTCGGATTTGGCATGATCCAGCATGTGCAGGAGATTCTCAGTGATGCTGAAGAGGCTGGTCTGGATGTCACAGGTGCCAGGGCGATCGTTGATAGGATCATTGCACTGGGTGACAAATGGTTTGAGACCGTGAGTTTGGCTGATGACCAGTTCTTCAAGGAGATGTTCCTGGATCCTGCTGATAAGGCTAAGTCTGACCTGGATGAGGCTACAGAAAGCAGGAAGGTGGCAGTCCGAAAGAGGAATAGAGAAGAGCTAACCATCATCGGGCTGACACATGACCTTAACATCCTTGATAGGGAGGTCGATGAGGCCAGGAAACGTCTAGAGCATCTGCAGGCACAAGTCGCTGCCAAGTGGACTGCCATAATAGAAGCTCGCGACAGGGAGAGTGCCCTGATTCACCAGGTTGCAGAGGCCGAACGGGTTCTCAAAAGGAAGTCTGATGAGGATGAACAATGGCAAGCTGCTCGAGGTAAGCTTCCTGGTGTGAGAGAAGGGGTACAGCCCACTCCAGCATCTCATGGCAAGTTCCTGAAGAAGCGTGCCTTGGAATCTTTGACGGCTGAGGCTAAAAGCCTGCTTGGGGAGCTGAACTCTTGGCTGGAGACCATTTTTGATTGAGCTCCTGTATACAGAAACCATCCTTCTCTTTTTTTTTTTTGGTACCACTTGTATTTTTTTTGGTACTTATTTTTTGTAGTGCTTGTGAACACTTTTTTTTTTTGGTACCACATGTATTCTTTGGTACTTTTTTTTTGTAGTGCTTGTGAACACTTTTTTTTTTGTTATCCCTACGCTCACTTTAATCTTTTTGTGATAAAAGTAATTGCTAAATGGGATGCTCTTTTTTTTTGTTATCCCTACGCTCACTTGAATCTTTTTGTGATAAAAGTAATTGCTAAATGGGATTTGATCAAAAGGTTGTCATTTTGTGAAAATCTTTTGTCAAATGATTGTTTTGGCATGAAAGCCAGGTTTTTGTTTGTGGCATGGAAGCCAATTTTGGCATGAGAGCCAGCTTTTCTTGTGGCATTGATAGCCGAGTTTTTTTTTTTGTGTGTGTGGCATCTATAGCCAATTTTGGTGGCATTAATAGCCGGTTTGTTTTGTGGCATCTATAGCCTGTTTTTGGTGGCATTGATAGCCATTTTTTTTTTTTAAATCCAAGTTTTTTGTTTGTGTGGCATTGATAGCCGGTTTTGTTTTGGTGGCATTGATAGCCGGTTTGTGGCATTTATAGCCGGTTTGTGGCATTTATAGCCTGTTTTGATGGCATTTATAGCCGGTTTGGTTTTCAAAACATGCAAGTATCGACTAAAAGTCGCCTCCCTGCTGAATGTTCTTGCAAGTATCGATGGAATGTCGCATCCTTGCTCATTCGGTTGCGAGTATCGATGGAATGTCGCATCCTCGCGGATTTGGGTGCAAGTATCGATGGAATGTCGCATCCTTGCTTTTCAAAAATTTTGGTTTTGCGGGTACTGACTTGATGTCGTTTCCCCATGATTTTTGAAATTTGTGGTTTTTCTCGAACCTTTGGGTCATGGATACCAACTGAAATGTTGCGTGTCCACAGTTTTTTTTTAGGTTTTTTCGAACCTTTGAAATTTGGGTTGTGGATATCAACTGAAATGTTGCGTTTCCACGGTTTTGGATTTTGCAAGTATCGACGAAATGTCGCTTCCCTGCGATTTTGGAAGTGTCGAACGCGGTTCGTTTGCTTCCGATTTGTGCTTGTATCGACTAAGCGTCGCTTCCTCGCGGTTTTTGAAAAACCATTTTTTTTTTTTTTTTGTTTAAAGACACGAGGGTCATAAGTTTTGACCTAAAACCATTTTGGCGGTAAAAGGCAGGGTGGACTAGGGTGGAAATCCCTGAATCCGGATTTTGTTTCAAACCATGAATTTTGGGTTCAAGGGTTGAAAATTTTGGTCAAGTTAGGGAAAGGTTCCTAAACTTGGTTTTGTTGAACAATGAACGATGATGATGAAAGTAAGCATTGTTTTAGATTTCTAGAAATTTCAACATTTGATATGAAAATTCTAAAAAGGGTGGGTTTAGCGAGCGTGTGTACCTGGAAACCGGTTTTGGCCGTACAGGCATTGCTCTTACCCAGTTGGGTAAGTCTTCAAGGGTAGTACCGCTTTAAGAACTTGCCATTGATGGGCAGCATACATCTGTCACCTTCCATGTTTAGGAGTGCGTATGCGCCATTGGAGAAAACTTTGTCGATGACGTAGGGTCCCTCCCATTTTGGCTCAAATTTGCCTTTGGACTTGTGAGCGAAGACCATTGGTCTTTTTACCGCAAGAACCAAGTCATTCTTTTTGTAGGCACGTTGCCTGACCTTTTTATCGAAAGATCCTGCCATACGTGCTTGGTAAAGTTCAATGCTTTGTTGAGCTTCGAGCCGTCTCTCATCGAGATGTCCAGCTCATGGAGTCGCAAATTTGACATTGCTTTCTTGAGTCATGTCATTTTGGCAAGGATACCCTCAAGGAAGGATTTGTACTTCCAAGGGCACGACAGCTTCGCATCCATAGACTAAAGGAGAATGGTGTGCTATGGGTTGGTCCTCGAACGGTGGTTCGATAGGCCCACAAAGCTTCAGGACATTTTGTCGCTCCAGTCTCTTTTGTGATTAGAGACCATTTTTTTGAGGATTTTGCAGAGGTCTTGTTGAAAAGCTTCTGCTAACCCGTTTGCTGCCGGATTGTATGGAGTCGAAGGACAGCTTTGAATTTTGTATTTGTCGCAGAACCTGTAGAATCGATGATCCCGGAACTGTGGTCCGTTATCATGGACGAATCTTTTGGGTATGCCGAAACGACAAATGATGTTGTGTGCGCAGGAACTGAAGGACTGATGAGGTCTTCATTCGTTAAACGCAAATGCTTCTGACCACTTGGAGAAGTAATCCGTAGCGGCGAAGATGAAGCGATGACCTTTGCTTGAAGGGGGAGAAATAGGACCTATGATGTCCATACCCAAGGCTTCGAAAGGCCATGAAATCGCTGTAGGATGTAGCCATTCTGGAGGCATGTGAATGTAATCTCCATGAACTTGGCAGTGTTGGCAGCGCTTGGCAAATTGCATTGCGTCAGCTACCATGGTAGGCCAGTAATATCCTAACCTTTTTATCTGATCATAGAGCTTAGGGTCCAGCCTGATGAGCTCCACAAAAGATCAGCATGAACTTCTTTGAGTGTTTCTTCAGCCTATTGTTGTGATAAGCAGCGTAGAAGTACTCCGTTGAAGGATTTCCTGTAAGGATTTTTGAAGGAATATCCAAATGGAAGCTTGGGGTTCGCCTTTGGATGCTTACCCGTTTCTTTTGGATCTTCAGGTAGGATTCCGAACATAATGTAATCAATGAACGATCCTCCAGTCGCCCATTGAAGTTTGCAGAGATTGAAATCCGACTTCCGACCACTTGGTGGCATTCAGCAACTGCTTGGTGTGTGTTAAGAGGAGGAAGGATTCTTCTTTCGCACACTGTGACTTGCATGTTTCCCCTTCCTGGATTGCCATGGATGCGGCAAGTCCGGCTAGGGCATCTGCACGTATGTTTTCACCTCTACGAATGTGGGTGATGTGACAGATGTCAAACTTTTGCAGAAGTGATTGTGCCTTGTTGTAGTAGGGCAGCAAATCTGGCTTCCTGACTTCAAATTTCTGATTCATCTGGTTGACGATCAGTTGAGAGTCTCCAAAGACTTCCAGCATGGTGATACCGGATTCGATGGCGAGTTCCAATCCTAAGATCAGAGCTTGATATTCAGCTGCATTGTTTGTGCATGGTTCCAGTAGCGAGAAAGCGTGTGGAATCATGTATTTGTCGGGGCTAACAAAGAGGATGCCAACTCCCGAGATCAGCTGTCTTTTTCATTTGTCCTGGTTGCACGTCAACAAAGTACATGTCCCAGAGGCACTTTGTGAGAAAGTCTCCACATTGTAGACTGGTTCGTCTGGGAGATCATCTCTGAGTGGAGAATCTTAGGCAATAGATGCTCTGCGAGAAAGTCCGCTAGAGCTTGCCCTTTGATTCTTTTTGTGGTACATACCTAATATCAAATTGTGACAGAAGGATGGACCATTTTGCCAGTCGAGCATTGAGAGAACCTGCTTTGTGATCAAGGACCTTCAAGAGGTTGACCCTCGAGACCAGGTAGACTGTGTTGGAAATGCAAGTAGTGACAGCAGCTTTTGTACGGCGAACATCACTGCAGCATTCTTTTCCTGACTAGGAGTAGCGATGCTCTGCACCTACTAGCATGCGGCTGAGGTAGATATAGAGCAGCTTCTTATCTTTCATCATTTTCTTGTCGCAAGCAGAGCCCCAGAGAGTGATCAAGGGCTCTTTGTGTACAAGATGAACGGTTTTCCAGTGGTAGGAGCAGCTAACACTGGAGGTTTGTCAGGTATGACTTGATTCTTGGAAGCAGCTTCACAGTCAGCATCCCATACAAAGTTTACACCTTTTTCATCAACCGGGAGAATGGACGGCATTTCCCCAGAAAGATTGGAGATGAACCGTCTGATGTAGGCCAATCTCCCTTGAAGCCCTTTGAGTTCTCTCAAGGTTCTATGGAGAGGGCATTTCTAGAATGGCTTTGACTTTTATGGGGTCAGCTCAATTCCAGCTTTCCGAACTAAAGAATCCGAGGAACTTACCCGATGAGACGCCGAAGAAGCATTTCAGATGGATTCATTCGCAGTTTGTGTTTGCGAAATGCGGAGGAAGACTTCTCGAAGGTTTTCGAGATGATCTTCTTTTCTTTTGCTTTTGACGGCGAGGTCATTAACGTACATTCAGTCTTGTGCTGCATATCTTGAATATTTTCATCATACCCTCTGATATGTGGCACCAGCATTTTCAAACCGAAGGCATACAGTGTAGCAACTACACGCCAAATGGGGTCCGAAAGGATAGTATGTTTTTCATCTCAGGATGCATCTTTATCTGATTGTAGCCAGAGAAACCATCCATGAATGTCATTCGCTCGACTCCACAGGTAATTATCAATCATTACCTCTGGTATGGGGAGCGGAAATTCATCTTTAGGGCATGCGCCATTCAGGTCTCTATAATCAATACAGACCCTGATCTGCCCGTTTTTCTTTGTGACGGGGACAATGTTGGCCAACCATTCAGGATGTTGTTCCTCACGGATGAAGCCGACGCTTTTGAGTTTTTGAACTTCTTGTTCAATTTTATCCATCACATCTGGATGGAACTTCTTTGGCCATGCTTGACAGGCTTGATGTCTTCTTGAAGATTGAGTTTGTGGAACTGCTATTTTGGGGTCTAAGCCAGGCAGTTCAGCCATAAGACATGAAAGCAATCAACGAACTCATGAAGAAAGGCGATATACTCGGGTAACTCATCATCCTTTATATTCTTGCTTATGAAAACAGGACGTGGGTTATCTGTGTTCCCAAGTCTATCTTTTGAATCAGGATCTTCTGTTGGAAGGTTCGAATGGTGGTTCCTCCACAATATTTTCGGAGGCTTCCAGCTCAACGAAACCTTCTGGGGTTTTAAGGGCATTTCCAGACCAAGGTTTTGTTCCTTTCCACGGGTCTTCTTGATCGGTAATTTTCCCAAGGCTTGCTATGAGATGATCCCAATCGCCTGTTGAAACCCATCGAAGTAGGGCTACTTCTTTTGGAGATGAGGGTTCTTCTGGTCAGAAGATCCACATCGTCTGTTCCATCGGACAACTCCTCTTCATTTCGGAGAAATCATACCAATTGGATGAGCTTCCTTGATCTTTGTCAGGTGACTCATCAAAGAGATATCCAGGGAGATCGATGTCTTCATGGACTTGAGATGTTAGAGGCTTGGTAGTAAATTGACTTTTAAGCCTTTGTGTCAACTATCTCAGAGGGAGTGTCAGGATCATACCCTAACCCAGTGTGAAGACTTTTCTACATAGCCAGTAGAGTCTCCAATCTTCCAGTCTGGCTTTTGGTCAAGGCGGGCCCCAATGGTGTGAGAATACCGCGTCCTTCTCCCAAACCAACTGGGTTTTGAGCGTCATAGCCCATTTTCTTCATAATAGCTTGTGCCACAGGAACTATATAAGGATAGTTGAGGCAGTACCTTCATTTTGGAAGGTTCAAGCATGGAGTTTGATGAAGAAGCATCCGATCTATGGAAAGAAGATCGGCTTTTTCCTTTGCTGAAGTTGCTGGAACAACGAAGGAAGCTGACGTAGGATCTTCTATGTCAGAAGTTGTCTCCATTGGAGTAAGAGCAGGCTGAACTTGCTGAGTGTCAGCTTGGCTTGACGATGTGTCGTCTTCTGGCTCTGAATCCGAGTCCGTGTCTTGCATGATAGACACGAAAGAGACAACAAATTTGCCCCCAGGCTTTTGTTTTGCCTTCTTCGCTTTAGTTGTGATGACCAAAGGCTTTGAAGATTTGAGGGAGATGATGAAGGGAGTTTGCATGCTCTCTTCAGATTTACCGGATGGTTTGTTTTCTTCCGGTGATTGTTGAGGAGCTTTGCCTTTATCTTTCTGGAGATTTTCGGCAAAGGATGCTGTATGCTTCTCCTCTTCTTCTTTTTCACCTTCATACATCTGTGAGTCTGCGAAGTGGATTTCTTTACCTTTGAAGGGTTTTCTGTCCGCAAAGACTCGATGTATCATGCCGTCGTCGCCAACAAACTTGATGCATTGATGTAGAGTTGAAGGGACAACACCATTCTCATGGATCCAAGGGCGTCCGAGAAGGATGTTGTAGCATGAAGGGGTCTTTATTGCATACACTGTGACCTCAGAGATAAGATCACCGATCTGCAATTTGAACCTGATTTTGCCGATAGGCCTTTGAGTACTCCCATCGTATCCAAAGATAGATACAGATGTGTGCTCAGTTTGCTGGGTGGGATGCCCAACTCTTCAAGAGCCGATGTGGAGATAAGGTTGAGTGCAGAACCTGGGTCGATCTGAACTCTATGCATAGGCATTTCCTTGATATACCCTGTGAAGTATAGGGGTCGGTTATGCCTGGTTTCGCCAAGTAGGAGGTCATCCTTTGTGAAGGCGATGGTTGCACTGGCTGCTTTTTTAACCGAGAGGCATTCAATGCATGATCCCTCAGTTTTCTTCTTTTCTCCCTTTGAGGAGGCTTCTGAATTTTTGACCCGGTAATCCATTTCAATTTGGAGGACTTGCGGGGCATGTTTGTCGACATCCTCATTCAGCTTTTGTAATTCCGAAATGAGATTATCACGAGTGTGCGGAGACATTCGCAACAAATCTAGGATGTGCAGACGTGCAGGTATGTGCTTGAAGTGTTCAATCAAGTCATACTTGAAAGCCTCCTTAGGGCCTGCATGTTCATCATTGTTGCCACTAGGGGCGCTTACAACATCTTTTCCCGAAGGATTTACATATGTAAAGGAAGATTGGTTGTAATTTTTGTGGTAGTCCCGGCCAGAGCGGGTGCCTCTACCAACTTCGAGAGCTTCTTGAGAAGGGTCTTCGTTGGAAGATTGTCTTCAGGATCAAGAGGCTGTCGTTTTTCATTTGCTGAGGAGCATCAGCAGCAGAGTTACCATCCTCAGTGATTGTGTTGCATGGAGCATTTTCCGGGAACAAGTCCTGAACAGCATCCAGCAATCTTTCTTCTTCGTTGACTAATTCATCGTCCCAAGCATCAATAGCTGGGAATTCTTCAGTCAGGAAGGGTGTGAACTTTGAAGTCACAGTCTCAGGAGAAGAAACCTGAGAGGGTGTCATCTCAGTGAAAGTCACGTGAGACGAGGTGGCTTCAGAAGATACATTGCTAGGCGTCGCCGGAGTGTAAGTGCTCATCAGACGATGCTTCGGAAGAGCTATAATCCCGAATTATCACATTACAGGAAGCTCTGACGGGAGACGTTGCCTGATCGGAGTCAGACTCATCCTCGGATGTGAGAGGATCGTCTATCCAGCAATTTTCTCCATTTTCAGGAGTTAAGGGAGGATGTACCTGGTGGTCTTCAGGGACTTCAGGCTCTGGATTGCGAGGAGGCTCGTTGACGCGTTCTTGCTCTTGTTCTAGAGCGAGTCGCTGCAAGATCCTTGCATATTCTTCAAGATCAGGTATGGGAGCCGGATCTTCTTCTTCATCATCTCTTTGT
>CM022946.1:109577291-109694225 GCA_012931725.1 Litsea cubeba
TTGTCGGCATGCAATGGAGTAGGAGAGGTTTGAGTGAACCCAAGTTCCGAAAGAAGGGCCCCGTAGCCATAAGACTTCAGAACAAGCAGAAGACATTGCCCTATATTCAGCTTCCGTGGAAGACCGGGATACACGAGCTTGTTTCTTGCATTTCCAAGAAATGAGCGAATTGCCAAGGTACATGCACCAACCAGTAGTAGAACGACGCACGTCTTGACAGCCTGCCCAGTCAGCATCTGCATAAGCAGTTAGATGAAGAGGATTATCCTTTGGATAATATAAACCACGATGAACAGTTCATAGCAGATAACGGATAATGCGCTTCACAGCTATCAAATGAAGGTGTTTGAGGAGCGGTCATGAACTGGCTCACAAGATTAACAACATAGGATATGTCAGGTCTAGTGATGGTGAGATAGACAAGACTGCCCACGAGGCGGCGGTATGTATGAGGATCAGGAAGAAGCTCTCCATCATCTTTACTCAGTTTGAGATTTACCTCGCTGGGTGTATCAACAGGCGAAGAATCCTGGAGGTCGGCCAACTCGGTAAGGTCGGATGTGTATTTGTGTTGATTAACAAAAAGACCGTTGGGAGATTGATGCACCTCTAAGCCCATGAAATAATGCAAAGGACCCAAATCCTTCATATTAAAGGAAGTGCGAAGGGAAGCTTGGAGAGATTTGATCATACCATCATCCGTACCAGTGATAATAATATCGTCAACATCCACCAAAAGTACAGTATCCCTTGTAGAAGTGTGGCACAGAAAGAGAGATGGATCATAAGAGCTCTGAGTAAACCCACTTTCGCATAATCAACTCCTGAAGGTTTCGAACCACGCCCGTGGAGCTTGCTTTAGACCATAAAGTGATTTTTGCAACCGACAGACAGACCTCTTGGAGGGAGAGGGGACCCCCTGTGGTATATGCATATAGACTTCTTCATGCAAATCCCCATGGAGAAATGCATTTTTGACATCCATTTGGTCTAATGGCCAAGACTGAGATGCAGCAATGGCGAGAAGTAACCGAACAGAGGTCATTTTGCCACTGGCGTAAATGTCTCCTCGTAGTCAATGCCATACTCCTGTCTGTTTCCGAGTGCCACAGGTCTAGCTTTGTGCCTATCCAAGGAGCCATCAGATTTAAGTTTGATCGAGTAGATCCATTTGCAACCAATGGGCTTAACTGCCGGAGTACACTCCACAATATCCCAGGTGTGATTCAGAGCTAATGCATCTAATTCCTCCTTCATGGCCTGGTTCCAGCAATCGTGTGGACAGCCTGTAAATAAGAACTTGGGATAGAGATAGAAAAGAGAGTGGTCATCAAAGAAGTATGGGTACTGCCATACCGCTCTGGCGGTCTGGAAGTTCTGGAGGAGCGACGTAAGCAGTAGTAGGCGCGGAACCAGTTGTCGGTGGAGGATCAGGGGGAGGGCCATCTGCAAGGGGAAGTTTCTCCCGTCAGTGGTACACAAAGGCATGATTAAACCTAGTAACAGAGGTTTGATCCGAAAAACCTGGTAAGAGAGCTGGTGAAGAGGGGGAAGGACAATCTATGTGAGTTTGGAAGAAATATTGATTTTCAAAGAAAATAACATTTCGAGAAACCCTGATACGATGAGCAATGAGATCATAACAAACAAAACCTTTTTAATTAGTTGCATAACCCAAAAATGCACACCTACGAGATTGTGCTGTTAGTTTCGTTCTTTCTGTGGGAGGTAGATGAACAAAGCAAACACAGCCAAATGTATGGAGGTGATCAAACACAGGATGATGACCAAACAACTTAAAATGAGGCGTGAAATGAGCAATAGTATGTGATGGAAGGCGGTTAATGAGATAGACAGCCGTGGTGAGAGCTTCAGTCCAAAAACGAGGGGGAACGGATGATTCAATCAGAAGAGTTCTAGTTACATCAAGAAGATGCCTATTTTTCCGTTCCGCGACTCCATTTTGTTGTGGAGTATACGGACATGTACGTTGAGAAATGATTCCTTTATGGTTTAGAAAAGATTGAAAATCCTTGGAAACATACTCCCCCACTGAGTCTGAGCGCAAAGTTTTAATGCATTTAGAAAATTGGTTTTCAACATAGTTAACAAAAAATTTAAATGCATTAAGAACATCAGACTTCGAATGCAATAAATAAATCCAAGTAAATCTGCTATAATCATCAATGAAAGTTACAAAGTACTTGAAATGACTATGGGAAAGGGTTGGAGCAATGCCCCAAACATCACTGTGAATCAAGTCAAAACATGCAGTGCTCCGTGTGGTGGAGTGTGGAAAAGGTAAAGTTTTACTCTTGCCTAATTTACAAGCATCACATGCAAAAGAAGCAGAGTCAATACGTTTATATAACAATCCAGATTGAAATAAAGTAGACAAAGTAGAGGCATTTGGATGACCAAGTCTATTATGCCACAATCGAGAATTATTCTGAATAAAAAAATAAAATAACTGATGTAAAGTTTTATTCTCAATAACGGAAGACACTGGTAAGGAGAAAAGTCTGCCACGCTTAGGCCCCCTCGCGATCATTTCCCCCGACTCCTGGTCCTGCACAACACAGCCAGAAGAAGAAAAGGAGACATTGCAATTATTTTCAACAAGTTGACCCACAGAAACCAAATTGGTAGCAAGATGAGGATTAACTAAAACATTGGTTAAGGGTAAGGGGCCAGGGGTATCACCAACAGAGGTGATGGGGAGATGATCTCCATTGGCAGCTTGAACAGTGAGATGACCAATGTAAGGAACGACATTCTGTAATGTTATGGGTGAAAAAGTCATATGGTTACTTGCACCAGAATCTAAGTACCATGTATTTGAAAGAAAGGAATCAGTACCTGCGATGTTCATGGATGCCAAGGCATTGATGATCATTTAGTTAACCATTTCAGGAGTGAGAGGAGCTGGGGACGCAGATTGTGATGAGGAACCAGGCAAGGAGGAGGAATCATATTGCAGAGAACCACTAAAGTCAGATGATGCATATGGTGGAGTGGTGATTGTGTAAGCAGTAGGAGCTGACGTCACGGTGGAATTACCAGGGCTGGACTGCACATAATTGCGGGAAGTAGAATTGCGACTCTTTTTCCTGCATTCTTCAATAACATGACCAGTTGCCTTACAATATCGGTAGATTTTTGCCTTGCATTGATTTGCATAGTGACCATATTTCCTGCAGTTATGGCACTGAACTTTACTGATATCCCGGGAAGATGGTCTGGTGTTAGCAACATAGGCAAGCGGAGCCTCAGTAGAACCCTGCTGTTCCAGAGTAGTTTTCATTAACAGACGTTGTTCTTCCCGCAGAAGCTCCTGAAGACAGTCATCCAAGCTGGGAAGAGAAGCCCTGCTCATTAAGTTAGATCGAACTGTCTCAAACTCCCGACGAAGTTTCATCAGAAACTAATCCCGATGGCTACTTTGTTGTAAGGGAAGGAGTTCAGGTAGGAGTGCATCGGACACCTTGGCAAACTTAATCTCATCATATTCGGACCACTGTCGGCGAAAACCATTGTAATACTCCTGAATAGACTGGGTGCCTTGAGTGAACTGAGATATGTCAAGTTCCAATTGAAATTGACGGGCAGCATTGCCTTGTTGATAGATCGTCTGAAGATAATCCCACATTTCCCTGGCAGTTTTATAAGGTCGGAGGTTGAGGATAAAATGGGGCGCAACCGAGCCTAACAACCAGGTTTTGATTTTAGCATCCTTAGTTTCCCAAGCTAAAATCTTCTTGTCATCTTCTGCTGGCTTGGGGTCAGATCATCAATATATGACCAGAGTTCCTTGCCTTCTAAGTAAATTTGAAATTGGAAGGCCTAGGAGGTATAATTGGTTCCATCAAACTGAACCATTTTAATTTCATATTTTTCCATGATGAGTAGACAAAGAGAACAATTGCACACCAGAATAAACGACGAAGAACAGCCAGACCAGAAAGAAATTCTAACAGTTGCTGTAGCTAGAAGAAAATGCAATTGTCCCAAGGCAGCAGAAACACTACCAGATATCTCATAGCACTCACAGCACAGTACCAGATATCTCACAGTACTGTAGCAGATATAGGAAAAAGAAATTGCACAACAGAAAAGCCAAGACGACCCTGACGTAAGTGGGTGGATTCCCACGGTTGCCCCAGCAATTGATCAATGGCCAGATCACAGGGTGGGGATGAAAAGGTGCTAATTTTTCAAATATAGTTTAGTTGAGATTTTCAATTTGACTAACAAACCTGAGTCATTCCCAAATATGTTAAACACCTGTGTAAATTTTATCTCTCCAATCCAATTTATCATGGGCCAAATCTTTGAATATATTGCACTTCTTCATATCTCTTTAAATTCCTTTTAGAGTTGCGAAAAAAGTTGTACCCCGACTATCAATATACTTAACGCAATCCTCCTTTATCCAAGCTTGGGATAGGTAATTACAACAATTGGGGAAGGCATCAACCATAATCACTGTAATTTCAAAATATCAAATTAAAAACAGCTTCAAAGTATGGTTTTTTTTTTATTTTTATAAATCCAACTGTTGTACACTACTTGTACGGTCACCATTTCATGATAAACTGTCTCAACAAATGTGCAATTTGCCGCACCCTAATTATCTATCTCCAATCAAAATGGGCTCTACCCCTGAAATAATCTCTTCCAAAACTCAAGGGAATCTAATCAAATCCATGACTTTTCCATTACCTACTGTTTTCCACTCATCGTCCATGAAAGAAGATTATTAAAAGAGAAAAGCATATGTGAAGATATCAGGATTAGCCAAGGTGGGAAGCTAAAGATGAGGTTTGATTATGGTTTAAACGATGTGAAAAAGTGTATGAATTGCACCAAACAAAGCAAAAGGTGAAGGTATTGATGTTGATGGAAGGCCAAGTAAGTAATGAGTTGGGGATTAGGACACGGTTGAAGAAGATTTGGCAGATTGTGACAGCATTTGCTTGTTTCTAACAATATAGTAGGTTAACAAGGACCTATTTTAGAGGAGACATAAAGAGATTTTATTTTCTTCACAAAACATGATTCATTGGACCTATGTATGAAATTAGACACATTTTTCAAAATGACCCCTTTTTAAATTGAGTCGGATATGCCATTGCCACCTGAACTTAGGGTGGCAACTGAGTAACCAATCATCCTGAGTATCTAAGGTCTTTAAATAAATGCGGGCATGGAACCTATTTTTGGATTCGGCAAAAATTTGGATTCCGATCTTAAAAATTCAGATATGAGAATCGGACATGTTTCAACCGAAGGATCCAGATTCAAGATGATTAAATTCACTAATTACAAATATATAGGTTTTAAGGGCCTACCATAGCTTGAGTTAAATTCATAGTTGAGTCTTCACAACTTTAATCATAATACCGTTTAATAGCCTCATATGTACCTTTACAAAACTTATATCCAATCATATCAATGCATTCCATGTACATCTCACTTTGGATCCGAATCTAGAACTTGATCTGGTTTTTGTTTTTTCTTTTCTTTTATTTTTTAAGTTGATACCTCATTTAGATACAACACATAGGTACTGTTGTGAGTGTTGTCAGATCAGGATCCAAATCTATAAAGACAAATCCTAGTCTGGATCAACCATGGCCCTGCCCCAAGTCTGACCCATTTGCATTCCTATCTGAGCCCAGCCCAAAAATCAGAAGGGATCTTGAATTATTGGGTCAAGTTCAGGTGGGTTGCCCACTCCTTGGTGTAAGGATACTCATGGACCAGGTTGGATAGGAACTAAGCTAGTGCAAGCCCTGCCCATTTAGGTCTCAAGTGTAGTGTTATGTCCCAAATCCAATACATGGGCCTAAAATTTAGCCTGAGACCCAGCCCATTTTCCAAAACACATACATCAGTATCTGTTAGATTTGTTGCACTACATTATCCCTATAAGCATTTCATAATCGGGCTAGACACCTTGGCCCAGGTAAGTCTAAGGGCCCAAAACGAGAACCGAAGTCCAGTCCAATGTGGGTGAACCTCTGCTGCCGCTCAGTCTGGCCGAGCCCAGGAGCATCCATGCCTAGGTGCAACTGATTTGTGGAGGCTGCCCGTTCTTGGACCTAAGCATAACTTCAGACAGGCCCAAAATGATAGCTTTCATGGATCTCATGCATATCTTATTTAGTCCTGAAACTCTTAATACTACACCATTTCAGGGCTTTTACAGCTTCTCATTTACGAATGCAAGCCGTAAATGATATAATAGTACGGCGCGCATGAAATGCGAGCCGCAAAAGGGCTTTTTCTTCTCTTTATTAAGGCGTGCATTTTGCGCGCCGTGAGATCTTATCAATTACGGCGTGCATTTAAGACGCCGTAAATTATTGATCATTGGCAGCCCACATTCGCAAGCCGTAAAAATATTAGGGTATCACAGCCCACATGTTGCACGCTGTAAAAGGCCAAGCCATTCAAATTAAGTTCACGGCCTGCTTTGAGAAGCTGTAAGATTAATCAGCTTTCACAGCCCACATTTCGCATGCCGTAAAAAAAGAAACCCGCCAAATTAATATTCCAAAAATATTTCGAACCCTTTTTTTTACGCCCAAAATTTAACCCCAAATTAGGGATAGACAATACCCACTGAGAACCCAAATCTTGACACCAAAAAAATTCCGCACCCCTTCTTCTTCTCACGATACCCACCGAGAACCCATTGTTCACCACGTTCGGCTCACACTACAACATTTTGCATTTTCCCAGCGTTTTTTCACTACAACAAATCACACCACTCCCGACTAAATTTCCCGACTAAAATACGTTAGTTGGCAAATAACGAACAATTACAGACTAAATAAATATTGATCGGCAAAATTAAACAAATTCGTCGACTAATTTATTTTTAATCGGCAAAATCAAATATTCTCCCTACCAAAAAATAAATTAGTCGGCGAATTTGTGTTTTTTTGGCGCCACCTAGCATCCCGGGGAAATAATCGCGGGTAGTACTTGATCAACTCCGACTAAATAATTTAGTTGGAAATTTCTCTTCATATTTACCGACTAAATTATTTGGTTGGCCATTGTGTCTAAGTAATTTCCGACTAAACTATTTAGTCGGCAACAATCCAACAAATGAAACTTGTACAACAATCACAAATCATGTTCCTAATGATTTTGCACCTCGATGAATGAGGTTTTTGAACCCGATCGAGCTAAAATTTTACACAAATAATTTAATCAACAATTAAAAAGAAATCATTGATCTGGATTGTCATGATTATGTCCCGGCTTTGGTGATACTGTACATTCAACTAGTGCACAAGGTCTAATTTACTATCAATTGTATTGCATTTAGGGACTTTTTAAACCCGATCGAGTACAAAATTTACCCGAATGATGTAATCGACAAGATCAACCAAATCAACAATCTCGATCATTTTATTTTGTCATAGTTGCATGGCTAATGTACATTCACTTCACTACAACAAATTGCATTTTTCCTGGCGAATTTTCTTGGTGCAATCAAAAAATGCCAGGGAAAGTATAACTTTCCCCGACGAAAAGGCTTTTTACGCCGGGAAAAGACCGAGATTTGCCGGCGACATATTTTCGCCGGCGAAAGGCCGATTTTTTTCGGCGATTTTTTTATTTCGCCGGCAAAGGTTGGCCCTTTGCCGGTGATTTTTTTTTTCGCCAGCAAATGTCACGTGCCAAATCCTCCTCCGTTCGCGCCTTCATTTGGAACATCGCCGCTTTTATTTTGGAAAATTCCCCCATCTGCGTTTTAACCAAAAAGAAAACAAAAATTGGAAAAAAAAACCCCACAAAACGGCAAAACGCATCTCCCTCATCTCAAACCCCTTCTGCATCTTCCTCATCTCTCTGCATCTCCCCCACAAGGCGACTCTGCATCTCTGCATCCCCCTTCTGCCCTTCTGCATCTCCTTTCCTCTCGGTCCCTGGCCCATCTCGCCTGGTCCAGCGCCCATCTCCCTCATTTCTCTGCATCTCCCTCTCGATCCTCGTCCAGTGCCCATCTTGCAGCGCCCATCTCTCTCTCGTCCAGCCATCTCTCTGACCCATCTCTCTCTCGTCCGCCATCCTCGCCGTAGAGCAGCCCCGCAAAGACACCTCTCACTATCTTCAGCACAGAGTCACCTTGGGCTCATCAGACAAATACTCATCCAAGCTCCCATTACGCATGAAGTCATAAAACCAGCATCAAATCGCCACGCCGACGACACCAACGCTGCAACTGGACTAGATTCCGATGCCGGAGCCAACCAATACACTCAATCTCCGCCACAAACTCCCTTATCCCCTGCTTCGAGAGGCGAATTGGGTTCTGAATTTCATGCCATTTTTTAAATCTGAATGTCCCCTGTTTGTGAGAATGCTTTCTGGGTTTTGTTCATGGAATCTTTTTTTAATGGTGTTTTGTCCTTGGAATCTTAGAAATTAAGATGAAGTTGTTTGCCTGTGGGAGTGGTTCAGTTCAATTTCCCGTCTTTTGTTTTCTCCTGTATTTAATTTCAGCTGTGATTTCGTTTTCTGCGGAAAGTGTGAAGTGAAGATTTCGTTTTATTCAGTTTCAGTTTGTATTGTTTGATAGGGAGGAGCATTTTCTGCAGTGAAATTAGTTTCTACCTCTTGGGTCTGAATATAGTTTCTGCAGAAATTGGGGAGAATGCTTCACTAAGGGCATTTTTCTGCGGCATTTTAATTAAGTTCACAGTTCATTTTCTGTGGAAAATAAATACAAGTATTTTTTAGCACTGGATTGTTGTATGAGTAATTTGGTTGTGAATGAGAGAGGAAACCACAGCATAGGTTACATCCTCATGGTTAGTGCATTAATACAATTCATGTAAACTCTGTCTGTGTTATGTTCCTAGTGTAATTATTAATTCAGCTTAATGCATTTATGTGATACCTTCTTGTTTTGTGCAACGAACTCAATCTATTCGTAGGGCTGATTACCTGAAGTTATTTGCATTATTGTTTATTTTCTAGAGGAGAAGAAAACACATTGTCATGAAGCTTTATTTTGGGCTCTTTGGAAAAACACAAGTAGAAAGAGGCTAGAAAATGCTTTCACCTCTGAAAATAGAAACTGATGGAGTGTTCATATTAAGAAGGAACAATGGAAAAGGGAAAAGAGATAATCTTTATCAGTGAAAAATGCTCTGCTCAAAGAGACCCATTACTGGGTTTGATTGGTTCTAGAAAAATTAGTATTAGTAGTCAGTAGATGGATGGTTTTGTGGGTTCTAAAGAGAAGAGGAATATGGATGCAAAGGTCCTATACCCCATTTATTTTCATATTTTTTTCATCCTATGTCCATGGAAAACCTGAACGTGAATATGTGATCGTATTCATGTGGTTGAATCTCTGATGGCCCACCAAAAGAGATGTACCATTGGGTGTGTAGGTCAGAAGAAACATGGATGACACTTAATTCTTGTAATCTAGCATAGGATGTATCATGTATGGATATCTCATATGATAGTTAAATGTCATCACAACATTGCTAGGGGCTTCCAAATAATGAGTCTATTGCAATAGGTGGTTGCATTTGCATTGCATACAATTATTTGTGTAGTTCATAGATGGTTTTGATCCTTGTCATGTGAGATGAGGTTATGCACCACTTACACACCTAAGCACTTGAGCATATGAATATTTCTTCTGCTCAGTAAATTTACCCAAATATCATAGTTTCTTTGTTTTGTTAGGACTTGGCTGTGAAAAGTCTCCATGTCAGAAAATTAATAATTTGCTCACGCGATTTCTACATCTTAATTTTTATTCTAAATATAGGCATATGTTGAAGACACGAGGAAGACATTATCCAGCCAAACATGGAAAGTTAGCACAACAATATGTTGGGGGCTACAAGACTGATGGTTGAACTATGATGGTGTTGAAGATTTCTGCAAGAGGTTAAACCATGAACTGGTGGAGCTGCCAAAGGTACACACAAACTAAAAAAAAGAAAAAGAAAAGAGAAAAGGTTAAAGCATTTTGGCTTCACAAATAGTTTTTCCTTTTTGGTACAAAACCTAGCAATCACAATATGGGACATTGCTTTTCAAATTCTTCTTCTGCCCCTATGTCTTTATGACGCAAATTGTCAATGTTGATTTTGTAGGAGAACTCGGAAAAATCACAATCTGTAATAATTTTGTGTCTACCAGTACCAGTACAAATGCATGATATAATACGTAGCTACTTCACATGTCATGTTCCTGGCAATTTCTAATCTCCGGAAAATATCTGAGACTTTCAAAATTTTGGTGTTTACTCTATATGATCAGGAAAACTTCCTACAATTTAATAATTAAAAAAATGAAGAGAGAAAAATATGAGAAGTTGTTAAAGTTGGGAGTGATTACATGTGGTTGGTTATTCCAGGGCGACTTTATGGTGGCAACCCAATAGATAATAGAGATGGATATGGAGGTGACAGGTAACAATAGTACAATTCCTTTTTTAACTAAACCAATAGTTTTTTTTTTTTTTGAACTACTGGTTTTTAACTAAACAAATAGTTAAGCCATATGTTTGGTTTCTTGCTCTAATTTGAAGCTCTTATGTTGTTCACATAATAGGTTTGGCCATTTGGTTGATGTGTATTCATGGAATCTTACTTGAGCCAACTCGATCAGGTGGATACACTCATTCCTTTTCAATTTTTTTGTGTACTTGAGTCTTCTGACTAATTGATGAATATATATATCTAGTTATTTGTTGCAATCAGTTATGTACTTGGTCACTTGTAATTGTACTATGATGGCAGGTTTGCATGTGGGCATATGTAAAACAAAGTGCAAATCCTATAGCAGTTGAAGTTGCAAAACTCTTCTTTGCAGGTCATTGATCCTTTGCTCAATTTGGTATATTTCTGCTTTTTCTCATAGTTCAGTCCTCCTAACTCTTTGGAGACTATTCCTTAAGTTGCACCACATGCCCTGTTGTAGGATCTACCATCATGACTGTGCCTATATTGTAATCTTGGAGCATGGTTGGAACTTTGACCCACGTTCATGTACATATCTGATTTCATGGAATTATTTCTTATAGTGTTAATTATAAGGAAACGGAAGTCATTCCTGTTGGCTCTGCCCTTGAAAGTGAATTTGTCAATCTGTTGTTGAGTCTACTTAACTGAATATTTAGGAAGAGCTGGCTTCCTGAATTTCATCAATGACATGTTGGGTACTTCGGTCAGGCCAAACCTAGGTTCTTATGATGTATGCAACTGCTATGATTTGTTTTTCTCAAATTTCTAGGTTCTTATTCCTTTCTTACATTAAGATGTTTCTCTCTACATTTGAATGGTTATTTCCTTTGTGAAATGTTTGGGGGACTTGCTCATATCTATGATTTCTAAAATTTTCCCTACAGCTATATGAACTTTTTGTTAAAGGATTGTCTCAAATGTTTAAAGTGTATCTCAGAGATTTTAAAATGTATCCTCAATCACGTTTTGATTCTTAATTTATGAATGATCTGGTTTATAAGTGTTTAGAACTGGCCTATGTTCATGTTGCTACAGGTTATCTTAAATGAAATCTGGATTTTTATTGCCAAATTAAGGATGGGTTTCAGAACTTTGAAACATTTTGACTCAGAAATTTATCTTTCTATGATCCTTTAATTGTTTCATGAGATTGAACTTTGAAACAGTACGAATCCCTCTCCACTCGTTTGTTCCATACACCATTGGCACTTGTATGGAATGAATTATCAGGCATTGCATGTCCTGATTATAAGTATATAATCCCATCTTCTTCAGGCAGTGCCAGTATTAAGCCTATTTGACTGAGTTGACTTGGGGTTGATCTGGATATGGTATCCTTCTTATTAAAGGATGGTATTTTTAAGAGACCACTAAAAAGATCCATAAACAAGATGGTCTTGTGGGCAGATCATTGTTCCATTTTTTTCTTTTTAGCAAGGAAGTATTAAGATGTGCATGCTTCTTGTTCCTTGTGCTTGGTCCAAATGGCACTTATGGGGATATATTCTATGTATGAGATCCAATGTCCATGTAACATCATCATGCAACCTCACCATGTAGATGCCCTAACACCAAAATAAGGGTGGCCCACTAGTGGGCCATAAATGTTTATTGAATGTGGATTGAGTCTGACCTATGGAAATTTGACCTGATTTTATCATTCAAAAAAAGAAAATAAAAGAAATCAATTGCTTTCTTCAACTCCATGCAGGACCATGTTTTTTTTATTTCGTTTTGAGTCCTCTGAATCTGTTCTCATTATGACACTGGTAATATTTTGAATCTTTCAGTTAGCCTCCCTACACTTGAATTAATGTCTCTTGCTCTTTTTCTTTTTGTTAGAGAATTTAGATATGAACCTTTTATTTGTTGGTTGACACCAATGAGACCATTCCACTTCATTGGATTCCCAGTCTTAGTTTTGTGGACTTATTTGACAATCATCTTCATGTCAGGTTGGAAACTTTAGAGTTGAACCACCCGGCATCAGAGATTATTAAGAGTTTTGGTCATCATCATTATTTTGAGTCTCTGCGGTCCTTTTTCAGGAGTAAAAGTACCCTTTTTGATATCAGAAAAGTGTCTAAATTTGTCATATATTTCACAAATTTGTGGCTTTAGCAATTGATTTTTCTTCTGCAAGATGATGATGAGGCTGATACAGTTGGTTGATGCACTCTGAAAGTTGAAAATGTCACGTTAGTCTCTCTGAATAAGTTATAGGTAAGAGATTGGATTTTCTGGCTATTTTTTTAGTGTTTATCTGATTTTAGTCAATAGATTCCTTGGGTGAGCCATTAATCACTTAATTGTGGATTCTTCTTCTCTGGAGTGATTTTCTGAGCATTGGTTCAATGATTATTTGGGTGAGTGATTGATTTCTTATTGGTGTGCCCCCACCCCAAGGGACTCCTTAAGATAATAATTATATGTGACATAACACTTCTTTGCATTGGCTTCTTGTATGTGTTTTTTTTAGTTGACAATCATGTCATGCACTCTTCTTTCTTCTCCCAGTTTGATTTCCTTGGTAAATATTCCATCAGATATTTCAACACTGTAGAAGTGGAGCTTCCTGTCTATAAAGCTATTCAACAGTTCCAACAAGGTGACTGCATGGCCTTTGGTGCTATCTGCTTTCCCATCCAGTTTGTGAGACTAAATGAGTATCTTTGTTTCTGTTGATCAGGAAAAAAGGAAGGGGAAGATCTTTTTGACAAGTTGGACACCAGCAAACTCAATGCGCATTTGAAGTAACTGATGCCTGGCCTTACAGTAAAAGTTTTTCCGTACATACAATGCATCTGTTACCTTGGATGATAAGGTAAGATGTAGTGGAATTATGTCTTGGAGGGAAAGTCCTTGAGCTCAGTTTTCGGCTCTGATCTTTATACACTTGTTCAATTCTTTTCACTTGAAGATATTTCAGTACCATATAAGCCCTTTTACTTGCTCATCCTGATTTGGTGGATGTGCATGGATTGCGTTTTAGAAATTAGTATGGCTGTATGTAAATGTGTCTACGCTATTTGACAAGGATGCACTTTTTTCCCTAAAAATGATCTAAACTTATCAGGGATCCAACATTCAGCAGGAACTTCAGTTATGAAAAAAGTAGTTTTTTATCCTCTTGTTTTTTAACAATATTTTAATAAAACCTGTATATTGCAGGTTTGTTTATCTTCCTTGTTCATTAACTTTCAGCTTTTCTTTTTAGGTTATATATATCATTCTCTTCCTCCTTGCTAGGAATGAACCAGAAGGTAGAAAGTGTGATTATAGTGTAAGCCCTTTTTTTTTGTTTATCTTCTATATATATACAATATTTCCATAGAGATTTGTCTAGTCAAACTTTATGTTAATTATTAGTTATGATCACTTTGTATATATAGTGCGAAGTTTTATTGGTGTATGGTGTACTGCAGGTTTTCTTTTTCCTGAATGATGTTTGTTTGAAAGCCCTCTCTCTTATTCAGAAATTTTTTCCATGTGCGGGATAAGCCATTGAATGGGGATATTTGAAGGTTCTGTAATGTTCAATGTGATGGTTATAATATTATTTTTTCAATATTCAATGTTGGATTTGAGAATGTTTTGTACATTTTTTGTGGCTTCCATATAATGTTCATAGTTGACAAAGCATTTGAATTTGAACGGTACAGAATTCTGAATGAACAAACAGAACCATATTATGTACTCTCTTTAATATATATATATGCTGTAATTTTTTATTTTTTTATGTTTCTTGATTTTTTTTTGTTCGGATTTTGTGGGTATATTTTGTTGTTGGGTTGATTGTTGCCTTAGAATGTGTTTAGAAGTGTCTTGTAAAATGTTTGTTTCCCCGGGAGATTGATTTTTTGCACATTTTCTGTAGATCAAACCCAAAATGTGGAGTTCCAAAATCAATGCCTGACGTGTACATAAACTGCAATGGATGTATACATATGCCGGACGTGTTCGTTTCGTCATGATTTAAGATATGGAGTTTTTGAGATGATTTGGGCATATAGCTTTTGTCAATCTCTGCTTCCCCAGATTCTAGTAAGCAACGTTGACGATGCTATGTTTGTAGTGTGGAAGATTTGAATGGTTGATCCTTTTCATGTATTTTTTTTCCTTATGATTCAATGATGACACGACAACGATGGAGTTTTCTTTCATATAATGGTAGGTACCTTTGGGAATAAATCTTAATGGAAGAAGACGAAAAGTGTGTGAATCTTGTAAATGAACAAATAAGAATTCCCTCATTGTTTTGGTATTGATTTGAATGAATGATCATTTTCATGTAATTTTTTTCCCATGGCCTTGTATAGACTGCAAGTCTAGTGTTTTTGTTTTTAACTGCAGGTCCAGTGTTTATTTGCATATTCGATTTACATTTTTTTATTTTAGTTTATTAATTTGTACTTGTAGCAATAAAAAAATATGGATTTAATTTTTTTTAATTAAAAATAATTAATTTTTTTAATTAAAAAATAATTAATTTTTTTTATATAAAAATAATTAATTTTTTTTATATAAAAAAAAAATTAAGGCGCGCCTTGCGAGCCGTAAATTAAAACTCGCCAATTCTTTAATGGCCTGCATTTGTAAGTTGTAAAAACATATATACTCAATTACGGCTTGCATTTGGAGCCGTTAATCAGATTGTACACAACACATTTATAGCCCACAAATGCAAGCTGTGTAAATATTTTTCGTTTTAAGTATTCACGGCGTACTACGTGTGCCATAAATTTAAGCACACCAATGCTTTAACGACACTCAGTTTGCGTCGTAAAAGTTTAGCATTTACGGCCTGCTTAATAGGCTATAAATCTGGTCCAAAAAGTCCTAACAACATCATTTTCGGCGTGCATTGATCCTACTTACGGCCTGTATATGCACGCTGTAAATAGTTCAAACCTTTTACGGCAGGCGCTTTTACGGCACGACCCTCGTGAGCCGTAAACTTACATTTACGGCGCGCATTTCACGCTGTAGAAGCCCTGAAATGGTGTAGTGACCCGCCCTCCTGAAGCGGAAATCAGGTCAGACTCAATTGACTCGGTGCCCTTCAGTTGAGTTTTGAGTCAACCTGGAGTCCTGGACAGTTAAGGGTGAGTTGCTCGGACTATTGTGAGTGGCCCCCTGTTGGTCAAGCAATCATGTGCATAAATTCATCCAGGAATTGTCTACATACATCTCGTAGCCAATTTCGCCTTTAGATTTTCCAGCATCCAAAGCCAAAACTGTTTAGACCTGTCAACTTTAACATGATAAAGATGCTACAGACCACAATAAAAACAAATTTAGATACAAACGTAGGAAGTTTACGTGGGCCATTCCTCATTTCTTCTTTATTACAGGATCAACGAATGCGTGATGCATGGGATCAGAGGCCCAAAGTTCAACTAGATGATGATGAGATGAGGTCAGTCTGTGGACTTCTTCCATCAGCCAGATGGTAGCTTCAGCTTTACATGGATGAATGATGGTATCCAAGGGTAGGTGTTCATCATCTGTCCCAATCCTAAACTCATCCCACTATTTGAGGGTGATGTTGGTGAGGTAGTGAAACGGCTGTCCATATAATTTCTTCAATGATTTGGCTAACCCCTGCCATGTTGTGAATGGGATCACAGACCCGCGATTAATAGGGATAGGGATATGCTTCATGTATTCCTGATACATCTCTACTCCTTTGATCACTGCAGCTGCACCATTTAACATGTTTATACCATCCAGCACTAATTGCAGAGAGGCCTATGCACTGCAAAACAATATCAAAGCAGACCATATACAACTATAAAAAAAAATAAGAAAGCCACACAAGAAATACGAAATGCATCATCTGGATATACAGGTTTTATTCAGTAGGCCCCATTATCTGGTGATCTAGACCATGTTCTTGGTCATGGGATACTGTTCATGGGTCTGACCGTCTGAGGCATCATGAGCCAGGACATAGAATCATTGCCTAACATGAGCACTGCCAAGGTTTTAATCGATTGAATCACATCACAATTTGTTGTTAGGTTTGAATATTTGAGTCCAATTGTACCATGAGTCTTACAAAAAGTCTGCATGGACAAACTTTTTGGCCAGAATTTTGGACTACGTCTACACCATTTCAGGGCTTTTACAGTGTGAAATGCGCACCGTAAATGTAGGTTTACGGCTCACGGGGGTTGTGCCGTAAAAGCGCCTGCCGTAAAAGGTTTGAACTATTTACAGCATGCATATACAGGCCGTAAGTAGGATCAATGCACGCCGAAAATGATGTTGTTAGGACGTTTTGGACCAGATTTATGGCCTATTAAGCAGGCCGTAAATGCTAAACTTTTACGACGCAAACTGAGTGCCGTTAAAGCATTAGTGTGCTTAAGTTTATGGCACATGTAGTACGCCGTGAATACTTAAAATGAAAAATGTTTTACAGAGCTTGCATTTGTGGGCTATAAATTGGTTGTGTACAATCTAATTAACGGCTCCAAATGCAAGCCGTAATTGAGTATATATGTTTTTACGATTGATCAATCAGATCATTGAAAGCGGCAATGGCCAGATCCCCGGCCGCATCCGCAGGATAGTCTCGTGAGATCGAGGGATCTGATCCGGCAGAGAGGGTTTCGAGGCGGGAAACGGCCGACTCCAATCTCTGCAAAAGCTTCTCCTCCATGTCTAGCTAGGGTTAGAACTTAAGGAGAAATCTCTCTCTTTCTCTGAGAGAGAGGGCAGACATCGAGAGGGAGAGGAGGTGGGTGCTGCGCCCAATAGTGTGAGAGAGATGGATCGACGAGGGTGTGTTGTGTTATTTCATTTCGTCGCCCAATAGTTCTAAAAATTGAACCGCCAAGCCAGACGCGCGCCCCAAATTTTATGAATTCCGCGACGAAATAATTTCGTCATGGATCATTTTTAATGGATTCTGCGACGACATATTTTTGTCGAGAAACTTCTTTAATAAAATATGGTGAAATTGATTTACTGACGAAAACAAATCGTCATTAAATAAATAGTTTCGTCGCAAAAACTTTACCTCTTCATGGCGCCAACTCCATTTTTTGGTGTCAAACTTTTCGCGGCAATATTTTGCTACAATTGAAAATTATCGTAGCTAAATAATTTATCTTTTCGTTTTAGGCGACGAAATGAATTTTTCGTCGCGAAAAACAATATTTAGTGACAAAATTTCAAAACATCGCGGAATATTTGTCGCGAAAAATGATTTTTGTTGTAGTGTGGTCTGCGCGTGGAGGAAGAAGGGGCGACGGTCCGCGGGCATGAGAGAGATGAAGATCAGAGAGACTGGAGAGGGTGGCTGCCTCTGAGATGGGTCTGCGCAGGGGGTTGCGAGATGGAGAGAGAGAGGGCCGAGATCGAGAGGGAGAGGAGGTGATGGTGCTGCGCCTTGGTTCCGTTATGAGAGAGATGGACGGGGTCTGCGTGCGAGGGAGATGGAGGAGCGCAGGTCGCCTGGAGAGATGGAGGAGCACAGGTCTCCTGGGAGATGGAGGAGAGGGCTGAGGTCGTGAGGGAGAAGGAAATGGAGGGATGGCTGACAAAGAGATGAGAGATTGCTGGGCAAGAGAGGGTCAGAGAGATGAGGGATTGAGAAGAGACGAGGGAACTGGAAATGCTATGCACTTGAGCGGACGCGGGAAATGGAAAATGGGGCGAGCACAGTGTGGAATGTTATTTTTGGGGCTGAATTGATTTTGAAGGCCCGAGTTAACTTTTATTCTTCCAAAACAAAAATAATGAAAATATAATTTTTCAAGTTAAATAAATTATCAAAATTTGGCATATTGACATTTGCCGGCGATATAGGTATTTCGCCGGCAAAAAATATATCCTTTGCCGGCTACACAAATATTTTGCCGGTAAAACATAACATTTGTCGGAGAGAGAGAGAGAGAAGAGCGCGCAAGAGAGAGTGAAAAGAGGGGTTTCGGTGGCGAGAGAGGGAAAAAAATTGGAAAATTTACCGATAATTATTTTCGTCGCAAAAAAAAGAAATTTTCATCTGTAAAAATTAATTTTTTTTTTTTGAAAAAAAGTAAAAAAACCTACCAACCTTTACCGATGTTTTATAATAGATGTCGGTGATAAATTTTCCGACACTAATTTTTGTCGGTAAAAAAAATTTTCTGACACGTTTTGTCACGGGCAGACACGGGCGAGGCAAAATGAGATTTGTTGCCACTAACTCTATTGGTGGTGGCAACAAGTAAGAAACAGCCACAAAAACACTGGCCGCGGCAAAAAGTTCGACGCTAAAAGTCATTTTTTTTTGTAGTGTGAGCAATGGGTTCTCGGTGGGTATCGTGAGAAGAAAAAGGTGTGCGAAATTTTTTTGGTGTCAAGATTTAGGTTCTCAGTGGGTATCATCTATCCCTAATTTGGGGTTAAATTTTGGGTGTCAAAAAAAGGGTGCGAAATATTTTTGGAGTATTAATTTATCAGGTTTCCTTTTTTATGGCATACGAAATGTGGGCTGTGAAAGCTGAATAATCTTACAGCTTCTTAAAACAGGCCGTGAACTTAATTTGAATGACTTGGCCTTTTACAGCGTACAACATGTGGGCTGTGATACCCTAATATTTTTATGGCTTGCGAATGTGTGCCTCAACTGCTCAATAATTTACGGCATCCTAAATGCACGCCGTAATTGATAAGATCTCACGGCGCGCAAAATGCACGCCTTAATAAAGAGAAGAAAAGGCCCTTTCGCGGCTCGCATTCCATGCGCGCCGTACTATTATATCATTTACGGCTTGCATTCAATGCACGCCGTAAATGACGCGCTGTAAAGCCCTGAATATTCAAGGTATATCATAGGAGTTGTCCAAAACTCTGGCCAAAAAGTTTGTTCATATAGCACTACTATGAATCTTATTAAAAAAATCATAAAATGTTTTTTTTTTCACACTTTTAGGATGTAGAAAACTTTTTAAAAATATAAAATGTTTTTTTTTCACACTTTTAGGATGTAGAAAACTTTTTAAAAATATTAGAAGTTTAATAGATAAAATGTTTAAAATATGAAAGGAATAATAGATAATTCAATTCATCCATATCATCAATATAATGACACATAACAGGATAATAAAAGTATGATATACAGAAGCCAATTGACGTATTTACATACATCCAAGATATGAAAAGGTCACCAAATTAACGTATGTAAATATGTCCAAGATACCAAAAAGTTACCAAAAGTCACCAAATTATGAGGATTGAGAACTTGGTTATATATAGTCCAATATGAGTATCCATCAAAATTTAAAAGTGTTAAATTAATGAAAAGAATACCTTACATATGGATTTTCCAATGAAAATTGCAATGTCTATGGAGGCCAAACCTTTTGCAAATGCTGTACAGAATCATGTACAAAAAACCTTCTTCGATCTTATCATGATAAGGCACTTATGATCTGATTTTCTTTCCCGCTGGGTTAAGGCCTTCAAAAAGCACTAAACCCATCTTTTCTCTCCCAAATTTCTCTATGAAGTTATATGTGTGGGTATTAGTAAAAGAGTAAATAAAATGCCTTCTTTGAAAGGCATAAGAGTAAAAACATAAAATAAATAAAGGAAAAATAAAAAAGAAATAGAAGAAAATCGGTTTTTGACCGAAGTTGCTAATATTAGACTAGATACAAATCGTAGGATTCATGTGAATCTTATAAGTCATGTCAAGACTATCAAGATCCATTTTGGAACTTCTAGACGTGGCCTTCTCTTTTCAAAGGACTCTTCGTTACAGCTTGGTGCCTATGCTGAGGCCGATTTGGTAAGATCCCCTAACACTTGTTAATCAAGGACCGGTTGGTGTGTCTTTCTAGGAAATTCCCTTATTTCCTAGAAATGCAAGAAATATGATAGTGTCTCCGCTGAATATTGATCCATGTGCTCTGCATGCTCGATATCATCTAGCTTCGACGTTTACTTTAAAGAATTTATTATTTTCATCTCAGTCTATGCAGATAATGAAAGTACATATTATAATGGTGTAGCGGTGTGAACTTATTAAGCAGTAAAAAAATATGAATCTCATGTGGCTGTCAATCTTGTAGTTTTTTTAGTGATTTGGAACCATATAAGGGTAGAGACAACTTTAGGAACGACTATGGAGGAGAAGAAATAGGAAAAATAATATTTTAAATTAAAAATGCTTGGCTCTACTAGGTTTTAGACCGTAGCACCGCTATGTTTAAAATAGCAGAGTGGCATCAACCTCTCCTAGGGGTCGCTATTTATAACCATGGGAGTATTACATTAATGAAGAGGATCATTCACTTATAAGCCTGAAAATAATGAATAAAAGTGAAGGTTTATTGAAGAAAAGGTTCAGCAAATGAAGAAATCGAGACCTTGTGATGATCCACCCCAGCAAATCCAGTCAAACAATATGTCAAGGCTTGATCATTGTTTGACTGGATTTGCTGGGGTGGATCATCACAAGGTCTCGATTTCTTCATTTGCTGAACCTTCAATAGTTATAACGCAGCTATTAATTGATAACAGTACTCATGATCAAAGGTTGGAGTATCTGATGATGGTGAGAAAAGGCAATAGGAGTTTCTGGAGGTAAAAATAATGATACCAACTACTTGTAAAGTGTTATTTGGATGAGCATTGAGAGAAAAGTGGGTAGGTGGTTAAATCTACAAGGAAAACTTAAGGAAAAGGCTAGTGTATGTTACAAAATCATTGTTCTATTTTTTTTAATGCTATTTTTTTTATTAATTATGATTGAACTCAACCATTCAAAAAAAAAAGGACCAAATTGTCGAAAAGAAATAGAAGGGAGCTTTTGCAGTTGTGTAATGTGAGCTTAAGTGTTTTTCAGCCTTAGGAGCTAAATAGCTGGATATTCGTGCATGTCGGTCCAATGTGATGCTTGTATCAATACTCAATATTGGACCAATACTTTGAAGGTACTAGTTTAGCATATCCTACTTACTAAGTCCATTGTTTTATAGAGTTTGTTTAGTTTTCCTACTTTTCTACATAAAAAAAGATGTAAGAAATGGTTGTAAGAAATGATAATTTCATTATTTTAGAAATGTTCTAAAGAAAAAATTAGGAGAACCGTGTCTGTAACAATGTCCTAATCTCTAAGATTTCCAAAATTGTAGTGTTGTATCCTCGATCCCCATATCCAATATATGGGCATCATAACTTGGAAGTGGGTTAGAATCTGGGGTTTGTTTTCAGTCGCAGTAGTTTGTATTGTTCTCTTTGGGTTGAATTTCCCTATACAAGCGCTTACTGAGGATCTACAATTGGAGCAATTGCTCCTGTAATGTTAACCACTTATGCCCTACCTTGTAAGAGAGGTTGGGAGTGCATAGCACGGCATGTAACCCATCATGATAACATAGCCATGCCCCACTTTTATATGGATAATGGTTGGAGTCTACCCAAAATCGACAATGGGGGAACACCAGTGGATGGTGATTCATGTAAGCTGTTTTTTTCTGGATTCATGGGAAGGTGACAGAAGTGTTACATGAGCGACTATAGCCGTACACCTTATTTATTTGGCACACGAAATCTTCAGTGTTCATAGGTGATGCATATAATGGATCACCTTTGCACCTAAATGTAGCAGTCGGGGATTTATCCCGCCCTGTTCAAATAAAATTATGTTAACATTAAAAAAAGTAGAATATACCAAAATGAAAAAAAAAAACTATAAAGCCGGGAAAAGGTACTTCATAAAAAAATATTAATCAAACGTGTAAGTCCATGTATCAGAGGTAAACAAATTATAGATCTAGGATTTAAATCAATTAGTAGTGAAATTTATTTAAAGAAATAAAAATTATATAAAAAGAACAAAAGGAAACAGCCAAAATATAAGACTTCCTGCAGATGCATTAATCTATGCTTTTGAACAATATTAGATTGCATTTGTCCCCAACCCTAGCCCAACTGATTAGAGACATCGGTTGAAGCAAGAGTGTGCAAAGCTAATGATGCAGGCCCTAGTATTAGGGCTTGCATGGAAGTGCCGAAGAACAATCAACACGCCGAAGCGCGTATCCGTAGACACTTCAAAAGTCTCTGCAAAGACGATAAACAAGGACGCACCTCAATGGGAAAACTCAACTTTAATTAATCAACTCTCTAAGAATTAAATCTCTTACAAAGCATATAAATAAGAAAAGTAAAACTTGGTTGCTAAGAAAACCTAATAACCTAATTTAGGAAATAAAATAATAATCTAATGAAATTGGAAACCTAAATATAATTACAGTTCTTTAAATAAAATTAGAAACTAATAACTATAATTAAAGAATTAAAAAATCTTAAATCTACTTGGGCCCTACACACGTGGCCTGAGGTCCATCTGCAACAGCTAACCTAGATGATTATTGTGAGATCAGAAAAGATTAACAATCATAATTAAAGTATAAAAATAAAATTCAGATTGCACCACTTATGTGGAATTTCAGTTAAGGGAATTAGTGATGAATATAGGCCTTGTTACAATCCCACAAAGTGTACCTCTCAAATCTGAATTGAGAGTCTCAATGGAAGAATATCTCTTCTACTATCTTGGGGATCAAGTGATCGATCAACCAACAACAAGCAGATTTTGTTTACAAAAAAAAAAGAGCAGATTTTGCTGGTCCTCTTAAGGATTTAATAAAAGGCTAGGTTTAAAGGGTTTTCAACCAAAATTGGGATGTGTGGAATTGGGAAACTGAAATTCAGATTTGTGTCGAACAATTCCCGCAGTTAATATGTCCAAATAGGCAGTAAACAAACTCAAAGTGTGAAAAATAGGCAAAGGACTCAAAAAAAGAATGTTGAATGAGCCCAAAACCCTATGTAAGGTTCGGCTGGGTTGGAAATGGCCTGGACTAGGTTCAGCTAGACTGTTTTGGAGTGGAATGGGTCTTGGTCAGGCTAGTTTGGGAAGGAATGGGGTTCAGTTAAAGGGAATAAGGGTTGGGAAGGGTTTTGTTGGCTTAAATCGACGGCTGAAAGGAATTAGATCGGGATGTAGGGCTCAGATGGTGTGGATGAGGCATTGATGGAGTTCAATCAAGTTAAGATGAGGTGGATGATGGTTCAACCACTTGAGATCTGGTGGGGATGAGTTTGGCCAAAGGGGTTTTGGCCTTGAGGCTTAGGGTTTGATTATAATGGGTGGTTGACCAATGAAAATAGGGGTTAGGGGCTTTTTTGATGAGAAGATGGGGATTTGGAGAACAATAACTAATTACCTCAATGAAAGAGAAAGAGAAGGAAAAGCTGGAAGATCACAGGGATTTGCAAGGGCATCACACCAGTCTGTAGAGAAAGCCAAAAGCCAAAGATTTCTCTTCATTGATCATTAACCCGCAAAAGAGGAATTACATATCATTATATAAGCAAAACATGACCCTAAAGCTAATCTGATGCAGTGCGAGCTAGGCCCAGGTCAACTAGGGCATCCCGTTGACCCATGGGTCAACCTGGGCCATTGGGTTCAGCTTACAGGCCCAATTATGACCGACAACTATTGTGGATTCCTTATTATTATTATTATTATATTTTTCATTATTTGATTAGGATGGTTATCAATAATTTAGGGATTGCCAGAATATATATATTTGCTCTTTTATTTGGACTTCTTTAATTTTTAGGGAAGTCTTATTTACTAAACAAGGGAGAGGATCGATCCTACTCTTACGATATAAGCATGGACAAGCCTCATTGTAATTCATGCTGAGTTTTCTTCAATTATGGTATTTTCCATTATCGTGAGCATGCCCTAGTGCCTGAATCCTTCATTGGATTCGACCTTCAGTCGTAGATCTAAGGCTGTGCATAAGCTCCATCATCTAATTACACATACAATCGAGATTAAAACATCCCAACTTAAATAACTTAAAAGACATAAGCTATGCAAATAACTCCAAAAATTAAATATATAAAAAAAAGAGGAAAAAATAAAATTGGGTTGGCCGTACGACTGTAGTCACTTGGATGGGCCGGCAGATGACCCCCCTCATGATCTTTTTTCTTGATGGTCCCTCCCATGCGGCACGTCCCAATGTTGGGGTGTTTCTAATTTTTCCATATGGGTTCTTCAACTTGATCATGTAATAGATCGAATTAGATCCATCCGTTAATCTATGTGATTGTGTTGGAATTAAGGTCCAACTATAAGACCCCAAACCGGGAGACTTCGATTAGCACTAACTAAGCTGTGTTTTAACTTTAAGTATGTTTAGTGGTTTTTGGTTAAGTTGAGATTAGAATAGCTTTTACAATAGCTTTGGGGAATTTTGAGAGCCTTCTTGAATTGTGGGACCCTTTGGAGATTCTTTTTACGGATTTGCGTGAGCTTGGGGTTTATTCTTGATTTTCAAGAATTATGTTTTTAATCCCGTTTGACTTATCTTTACATTCTCTACAACTTTCATGTTGACCTCGTTCTCATTCGAGGCCCCGAAACCATACTTTTCTCAATTGAGGGCAAAACAGTCTTTTTACCCTAAATCTGGACACTAATTTCAATGTCGCCAAAACCCGTGAAACATATACTTTTTGAAAACTAGAAATTTCGCCGATCAACTTTGTATTCTTCGTCGAAACCATTTGAGGCTCCGAGGGCCATGTTTTTAGCCCGACAAGTCTTTTAAGTTGTGGGCCCCCTCCCCACTTGCTATATAAGGAGAGCCATCTTCTCCATTTTTCCTTTCCTTGCTACTTCTCTTGTGAAAGATACTCTTGCTCCAGCCCTAGGGTTTTCCTTGCCCTCTTCTTGCTTCTTCATCTTCAATCCACCGCCAAGCTATTGCTAATGGGGAAATGGAGGCCACAATATTCTTCCTCATCTTGAAGGCTCACCATTGATGCAACTTGTAGAGAAATCCACCCACTCTTATGTGTTTAGCATGTTTTATGAAAAAACTTTGATTTATCTTCATTGATAGTTTTAATGGTTTAATATGCTTAATAGTTTGATTCAAATGATTTTGGAATATACCCATGAATGAGCCTTTTCATTTGTTAATCTCATAGAAATAGGGCATTGACCTATGTTATGTTTTTATGGATTTTATGTGGATTTTCTATGGACTCTTTTCTCTTATGATTTGATTGGATGGAAAGGAGTTGTTGGGGGAATGTTTTGGAGATTTGATTGATGAAATGGAGGAGCCTCAAGCTCAATTTATTGTAAGGAAAGAGTAGTGTTGAATGGGAATTTATTGGAGAAAGAAAGGACTGAAAACTGTACCTGATGTGAATTTTTCTGGAACTGGCGGTCAGCTTACGGTCACCTGGCGGCTAGCCGCCTGGTGCCTAGAGGCAAACCGCATTAGGTTCGGTTACTTTTCCCGAAAGCTACAATTTCAGTTCTAATGGTCGGTCAGCCTCGCGGTCAGCCAGCGGCTAACCGCCGAGCTCCTCGGCGGTTAACGCCAGCTAACCGAAATGCGCGGTTACAATTCCCGAGAGCTGCAATTTCATCAGGACCCGCGGCTAGCCTCGCGGTCAGCCCACGGCTAACCGCAGGTCAACCGCCAGGTAACCGAAATTTCTCAGCTTTTTAGAAATAAAGAGAATGGAATGGGAATTTCTATTCCAATCACTTGTGGACCCTTCTGGGTCGAAGTATATACTTTGACGTCTTTAATGTCGTTTAAATATTGAGTACCATTTAATGAACGATCGACATAGGATTTCAAAGTATATACGACTCGATGATTCTGGTCCCAAGGTATTGATGTAGGATTATACCTTGTTTAAACCTGAGTTTCACTTGTACACTATAAGTTCCATTTTTTACGATTGACTACCTCGAAAGTATTGCTTTAGCATTTTGATAACCCGTATATGCCCGTCCCGATACTGATGTGTTTTTGTGCCTAAGAGCACCATGTCCCGTATATGTATCTATTTGTTTTGATTCCTCGAATGTGACCTAAGAGTCGGCACCACTAAGCTTGGATAGCCATGTCAGTTTGATCCAGTGACTTGGAGATCCCCCTACCGTACCGCCAGTTGCAACTTAGATACCGCAGAGTTTATATACCCGGCTCGCTACCGTGGTCCCGCAGAGTATTATATGTATTTATTGTAGAAAATCGTTGACTCTCCTCACCTCGTGTGACTGAGGTCAACGTCGTTGAGTCTCACTTCGTGTGACTGAGGCCAATGTCACGATGTGCTCTCATCACTTTTGTGAGAGAGGATTTAGCTTTGTGTGGTTGTCATCTTGTCAGTTTCCGAATCATTGGTACCTTTATAGGATTTTATTACATATGTATCTCTTATAAATGATGTATCCTTCTTTTATGAAAATTATGTTTTATACAGGTTTTAATGAGTTTCCCAATGTATCATTGTTTTAACTTATTGTTATATCTTTTTACCCACCTGCCAGACCGTCGTGTCTGATCCATTTATTTTGGTACTCAGGTCCCGAACCCATTGCCATTGAGGAGGAGCCTGAGGAGGCGGTTGGTGAACCGCAACGAGTAATCGAGTGGCAAGCGGATAAAGTCATGTAGACATTCGATCTAGCTTTGAGGACGACACTTTTGGGTTATGATTAACATCTTTTGGGTTTATTCATTTTGGTTGTACTAGCCTTTGTTGGCCTTTATTTGGGGCAATTTATAGAACTGATCTTTTATATAAACATTAACTTTACTTTGGAAAATGTGCTAATGGTCATTGCTCATTCTGATATCTCGTCATACTATTTATAAATCAATCTTGTATATGGAATGGAATGGTACTAATATGGTTTACTACACGCTTCCGCATCTTGAAAGTGTACGTGACTTGTATATGTGATTGACTTGGATGTATAATCCTCACCGCGGAACCCTGTGGGAAATCACGTGCACGGATGAAATATTTCGATAAACCGTGTACGGATAAGCCAACCAAAGAGATGCACGTGGCGCGGCATCATCAATCCGATCCCGGATTTGGTTCCCTAACCCAGTCCGGGGTCGCGACACCAACGGTGATCATGAGGATCAGCACGATCTACGACCAGGCAATGGTCATCTAACCATAAAGAAGCCTATGCATGAGTCTTCTTCCTCCTCTGGTAGAGTTTGAGTGGAGGAGCTTTGATGCCGGCCTCATCATGGGTGAGTGTTTGTGTGAGTGAGTTCAAGTCTCCCTTTAACCACCAATGATGATGATGATAATGATGAAATAAAAACTTGAGTTTATTTTTACGATGCACAAATGCAGACCCATTATTGGGTGGGAGGAACAATAGAATTCTTGTTGCAATATTGGGTTTTAGTTGTATGGCATATATTCAAAATCCTTTAATTTTTTTAATTGAACACTATTGGAAAACTGTTCAACATTCCCTTAGTTTTTTTTTTTTTTTTGCTAGACAAACCATATCACAAACAACCATATACAATATTTATTTTTTAGTAGAAATGTTGAGAACAAGGGGTTGCTCAATTGGTCAGCAACCCCGCTACTCAGGGATCGATATGTGGGTATGCCACTCTTCCCACGTGTGTAGGCTTCCTCTTCCCACTTGTGTGGGCTCTCTTGGGTCCCAACTCCCTTGGCTGAACCCAAAAGAAAAAGAAAAGAGAGTTAGAAACACTGTTGGAAAACAGTTCTGCATTCTCTTTCACCACTTATTGTCGATACCCCTTTTTTGGCAAACAACCAATACTTCATCATCATCAAAGCCTTGTTCCAGCTATGTTAGGGTTGGCTACATGAATTTTATTTCTCCATTCCAATCTATCTTAAGCATTTCCAAATGCTCAGATAAGTTGCACTTCTTAAATATGTCTTGTTACCAAGAAAAAAATTGTAGCACAAATTCATGATTGTAATGGTTTTACAGTTTTGTTATGAAGAAGATGGTTGATTAAGTTGTACAAGCTATACTTACTACTTTTCTCAAAAAGTTCAAGCTGTTCATTCTTTAGCTCTGTTGTTTGTTAGCATCATCTTTTCCTTGGATTGGTAAACCACATTGCATGAAATAGTTTGTTGAAAATGACCTATCCCAGTTCTTATCCTTGGTTAAGGCATTATTCCCCATGTCTTTCTAGGTACAATCAATGGTGGGTTTACCATAGGGAGCATTGATTGTGGTATGTGAGGGTTGCTAACATAGAGCATCTTATCAAAACAAATGCATATGAGAGGGGATCTTACCTCTATTTTGATCCCAACACATGGGAAACCGTTCGCAAGGTTCGCATTAAATGCCATTCTTTCCAAGTTCTTATAGAAGTTTCTCAGACTGATGATTGCCATCTCTTACATTCTTTTTGAATTTTTTTTTTGAATGCTCAAAAGGTCTGAAACCGTTGATTGCAGGATAATTTCATTCTCTATTATGATTCGTTAGAGAAGAGACCAACACTCCCTCAACATTAGTAGTGTTTATGGAGAGTCAGCCACTAATCTTGCTAAAACTATGTTTTAGCTTTCATTCTCAATCTTATTTAGTTATTGTTTTTCGCAATCTGGAGGCTTCTATTTTGCAATTGGCGATTTGTTTCCCCTCCGGTTGAGTAGCAGTGGATTATTCAGTAGTTGTAAATACCCCACCTTTAGTTTTTCACTGCACGTAATGAAAATCTCACTGCTCTCCACATGTACCTGACATTTCCAGAATTCTTTACATGTTCGAATGAACTAACAAAGGCAAATTGCTTTCCCCGATTGATAGTAATTGTTCTGGGAGAACATGGATGTAAAGTTGAACAGAATTCATGTAGCCGACCCTAGTATATACTTGGGACAAGGCTTTGATGATAGGAAAGGTACAATGTTCATATATGGCCAAAATTTAAATATTTTTATATTATCATGATCATAATCAGAGCATGATCATGCAAATTGGACAGTTGGACAGAATTGCTCTAGCCATTTCTTTTGGAAGCCCCAGAATCTTGGGTGTGGTTAACAGATTGCATAATTTTTGTGTTTTTTTTTGGAGCATTTGCCAATAGATATTGAGTCGTCATCACCCAACTATTGGCTAAGCATATAGACAGGGTAGGTTAGACTTGATCATGCTAATTTTCTTTTTGTAATTTTGTTTATTCCTAGTTTTTCCTATTTTCTTTTAACTCTACAAAAATAGACCTATAAAGTTCTCCACCGTATGTATCTTATGAAAAGTGGAGCCGGGCCTATTGTGTATCTTGCATCTGGCTTTCACCCTTCACCTTTTTTTATTCGGATGAAGCTTCACCTTCCTCTTTCTAGCCAGATTCGATAAAGATTTTCAACTATTTTGAAAAATCCGACCAAATCTCAAGTATTTGCTTAATGTAATTTTGTCTTATGCTTTTGAGCACTTCACTCATTTAATGGAAATTGCAAAGTATAAGCAACAGAGGAATGGGTATTGACAGGTAATGAGAAAGTATTCAAAAGGGTTTCTAATGCCCAAAAGCAAATGATATATAGCTCCTCTTTGGCCATGTAGATGAGGAGAAAATGAAAATTGGTGCATCCTCACTAGATAAAAAACTTTAAACAGGGAAAAAGATTCACCATTTTTTTTCATAGTTTTTTTTTTTTTTTTTTTTTTTTTTTTTTGCTGCTTTGAAGAGAGAAATTGTGTAAAGGAGATAAAACCCTTTGAAAAATGATTATAAAATGTTTACATCCAACTCTCCTTTCTGCATTTAAAAAACCATTTGAAAAATGATTATAAAATGTTTACATCCAACTCTCTTTCCTGCACTATGGCATTGGATGCCTGTCTAGGTCAATAGTAAGTCCTCTTTGGATCACTCCTTTCTTTCCATTATTTAGGTGCTTGAGATAAGTGTCTCTCTAGATTAAAAAAAAAGTGGCACAGATGGCAATACCATTACCTCTGAAACTAAACTATATTACAATCCCAAACACAATTTGACACTCATCTGATCATTGTATTTGTAATAATTGAGAAAAAAAACATTATCAATAGCTTTGGGTTTAATTAGGGGAGAGAAAGAGTTGATTGGCTAGAATAGAAAAGATGCAATTCAATGCTAATTATTGAAGATGTTATATTTACATCAACTCTGTAAAACTAGAAAGATTTACAATAGCTTCACATCGGGCAACAAAATTTTTTTTTGCAAAAGGGTGTATTCTATGCTTCAAAATTGTTAACCCTTTCGCATTCATCAATCCATTCGTGGTAAACATCTATTGGCTCTGATAAACCTGTAACACAGAGAAATGAAAAAAAATAAAGTCAAATAACATGATTCCTAGCTAAAAAACAAAACATGTTATTAATGAATCTGATGATATCATTAATACACCATGTGAAGGGGTTGGGTTTGGGTGAGCGCAGCAAGACCCAGATAAAGGATCCATACCCGAATGGGTTTTTGGTCTGGATTGGGTCCATGTGCCATGATTTGTATGCAATTGATGTATTGAGAAATTACTTATGAAGGGGATTTGATTATATTCAAACTTATTATTAATGATAGTGTTGTAACTCTCTTTGCAAATATAGCAAAATGCTTGTCCAATCATATGTTTCCTATCCCTGAAAGAACAGCATATATACATTCAGTTCCTTAAAACAATGATGCATCACTGATTTTACAAATATAAAAGAATGAATCAAATGTTACTTACATGTCACATTCAACAGTGCCTGGATGGTTGCAGAAGGGGCAGGAAGCATTTATCGAGCTTCATGAGCTTCTTTGAAGGTGGTTTTGGCCTTGTCGACTTCCTCTTCCCTATTTCTCAACTTTAGTCGTTCTACATTCAGGATCAAATCAATATATAAAGATAGAATAAATTTATGCTTCTTGCATGCAGATGATTGAACAAATTTAAAAATAAATCCAAATGAAGAAGAAATTAAAATTGAGCAATCTGAATCCGATGTCTCAGGTATATATAAGATAAAAAAAGGATTAGGGACCTTTTAACAGTCACTGGAAAAAGACCCCATTACAAGAAACATTAGTGAATAAACAAATATAAACTAAAAACCCTTATTTTCTCTATGGAATCTGCACAACACCCTTGATTAAAAAAAACGTAATCGTGCAATCCGACCATCAAAACTGATATACCCATTTCCATTAGAGAAAGAAGCATGATCACTCCAATAGCAGAACTTTTAAAAAATTTACTAAACTGAGAGAGTGACGATAGATGTGTAAAAGAGCCCAGACGAAAAGAGAAGAAATCAAAATTGAACAATCCGATGCATGGGGTCAGATGTCAACGCAATGGCTTGTTAGAATTGAAAGAGATGAAGGAAGAAAAAGAGAGACAGATGAACATACAGATAATTGCAAAAGAACAACAACAAAGAAAGAAACAAGAAAGAGAAACAAATTGAGAAACAAGAGTCACATTGATGCAACCAACAAAGGAGAGATGATTGTAACCAACAGATGATTGAGAATGTTTCTGAAGGATCACCTGAAAATCCAATCCTTGGAAGAAATCTGCAAGTGAGACCCCACTGTAGAATGTCGTCCCTCTGAAATTTGAAAAGAAAGAGAGCTTTAGAGATTTCTGATAAGAAAGAACCTCAAGATTGTTGGAGCATAGGACTGTCACTCACTGATCGTTTTGGTGTAGTGACTAATAATCTATCTCTTATTTATAGACGACCAGGAAAAGGTACCATTATGAGTTATCTAACGAACTTTTGAACTCAACTTTCTATTTCTCATAGGATTTAGATTCATACTCGTACTCTACCTGCAAAGATACCCCATAAGTATTAGAAAAATTAGTACTTTCCTATTTTGGGTTGACTCCAGATGAAAATGGTTTGAATTTACTTCTTCATGAAGTAAAAATTGTGAACAGCTTGTTTTGTTTTAATCTCATACTACTCCAAGACTTAGAGATGGTAAAATTTAAGGCGTTTATTCAGTTTTCTGACTCATCCTCTAACGAGCCCAAGCCTTAGCCCACACTTCTTACATAGGGCTTCAATGTCAACCTGCATCAAAGAAATTGCTAATTGATTGATTTACGCCCAGCTAACCAGCTCCACTCAATTTCAGTTAGGGTTTATCTGTTTGCTTCGAATTGAATTCCCAATAAATCATGGTAAAATGGGTTCCAATAAGAAGAATGAAAGAAATAAGGAGGAGATGTAATGGATTATGATGAATTGGTATTCAATTTTCACTTAAGGGAGATTATGTAATTGCCATTTGGGAATCTTCACATTTGCTTCAGAATTTTTAGATACGTTGATAGGAAGGAATCTCTTAGAATTCTTATAAAATTCAATTAAATTCAATTCTATGAAAACAAAGGGATTTTCATCATCATTCCTTTCAATAGACACCAAACTTGGCATCTAGTATCATTAACCATAATGTTTAGTTGGGCTAGACCAGGCTTTTGGGCTTTGAATACAAGGCCTGATCGAACCGCATCTTCGATCAAATAAATTTCATTTTAAAGGTTGTGACTGTTCGAAATTGGCTTGGCTGAGAGAAGTCGTAGCGACTCAACATAGCCAAGTTGCATAATCTTCCATTTTAAAAAAAATAAGTAAAAGATTAACCGTGTCAATCCTCACTATTTAGACAAAGCAACCCCTTTGTCTCACGCACACACAGAGGACAACCTAGTGGGGTTCACCTTGGGGCTCCACTGATCATGGGACAAAGGAGATCGAAAGATCCAAGTGGGGCCAGCCGAGATATCAAATCTGAAGTGAATCTAATACCTTTAACCTCTTCGTCCGTGGTCCACAAGTTTGTACGGCTTTATATCAAACAACAAAATCCATCCTAAATCTAACGGTCATGTCCATTCGGATCTATATAAATCCATGGGGTTCAGTGACTGGGGGGGGGGGGGGTTTGTTGTGTATGTATGGTCCATTTGGATGGGTCTTAAGGTGGGCCCCATTAAGAGGCCCTCACCGTAAGATTGTGGGGACTATCCTACAGGACCATTAGTCGTAAATATAGTATGTTGTTTGCAGATGATATAGTATTGGCAGAGAACCAAGAGATGGACCAGAGATGGAGCTTATAGGTTTATTACATATTCTAGTGAAGGAGATGAGAGGTTTTATCGATTTACGGAGCAGTTCTCTCATATGAAATTTAAAGGTAGATGGGTGCCTATGTTTGTTCAAGAGCAAGGTATTGGAAAGGGAGATCAACCAATTACTTTTGCAGCTAATTTCATTAGTTACAGGTGCATGAATTGCTAACTTATTCAAGAGCCGTATATTATTGATAACATGTATGTATAATATATATAGAGGGATATGCTCCTATGAGAGTAAGTTTCATGGTACTATAGCGAGGATTTTCAAAAAGGGGAGATTGTTGGGGCCAAAAACCCGAGAGGATCCTCACTAGCTATAGCGAGTGTGATAGGATTACCCAGTTCGGTCAGAACTCTAATTTAGAGGTTGAGTCTAATTTCTCTTCTGATTGGGATACTATTATAAGACTAATGTACGAACTTGGGACTATAATTGGGTGTTTCTCTCAACCCAAAGGTATCCACCAACTCTCTCATTATTCTAAGCAAGAGAGATCTAAGAGAGAGATAATTTTTCTCTAAAGCTATATTTGAGAGATTGTTCTGAAGGGCTACTCTAGAAGGTTTGAAGCTTCTACTTCTTTGTAGAAGATCTGCTCATCTTGGTTCTCAATGTGATTGAAGGAGTATCAAGCACAGGGAGCGGTGCACGATAGAGAAGTCATGGTAACGGAAGAAGTTGTGTAAGAACAACTACAGTCCTTAGGTCGACGTACTGACTGGGAAGGAGCTGTGACTGTGAGTACATCTTGTAACTATTCAATATTGATTGGTTTTTCTGATTGTGGTTTTTCTCCCGGTAAGGGTTTCCACGCTAAATTTGTGTATGCCTTCTTATGGTAATTGCGTGGCTGATAGTTTTGCTAGTTCTATCTTGTTCGGTTGGTTGCATCCGCTGTTTATTGGTTATATTAGACTAGCACTCATTCTGTCAAAACGCCAATCACACGTGGTATAAAAAAGTATTTTTTTTCTATATAGCCCCCTAAGGTTTGTAGGATTTGTAAATAGGCCCCTGAGCTTTTAGTATTAGCAAAATAGGTCCTCATAGCTTCATTTTAATGCCTTACGTGTCCCAAAAATCAATAGTCTTCCAACCACCATAGGTTTTTAAATCGAAATGACACTTTTGTCCATCTCTTTTATCCTTATATGCATAATTTCAAAAGCTTGGACTCAAATTTTTTTATAAAGCATGTAACATTAACACGCACTTGGTGGGAGAGAATAATTTTGCATAAGTTAAAAAAAATTATCAATATAGGGCTCATTTCATTAAATCCAAGTTGATCATGAAGACAATCAACACATGAACTTATAACTGGTTAAGATTCATCCAATCCATACATGACGACCCACAGTTGGATTGAGGAAAGTTTCAAAATACATGATTATGCTTTATGCTTTATTTTTTACAATTTGCTAGGGGGTGATATTTGGCTCTATGTAAAAGAAACATTAGGGGAAGGAGCAAATGTAAAAACAAAAAACATATTAATTTTTAGAATTTACGGGGGGAGGGGGGGATTTTGAACTTTTCTCAACTATGGGTGGGGGCCTGGGCCCACCCTTGGTCATGTACGTGAGAGAGTTATTGAGAAAAACCATTGGGACTTGAGATAAAATAATGATATTTTTATAAATAATAATATACCCTTTTTTGTTTAATGGATGTAAGGGCAAAGCTGTCATTTATATAAAAATCCAATACAAATCTCACGGTGGCTGCCCATTCTTGTTAGGAGTATTGATTTTGGGACACGGAAGGTATTAAAAAGAAAAACTAGGGGTCACTTTACAAATACTAAAACCTCAGGGGCCTATTTACAAATCTTACAAACTCTAGGGAGGTATATACAAATAGCTCTAAAAAAATTCTGGAAATGGGCACAAGTGTCTAAAATTGAATCTTTTTGCTAAAAAAACCAAAAGGCTTCTTCTGCTTCGCCCCACCTGACAACAAATCCACCAACGCCTCATTGTTGCTTACTTCAATGGAATCCCCTCGATTTGGATCATTAATTGGCGCCCACAAAAAGTGTAGAATATTCTATATTCACAAAGCTATCAAAATCTAAGACTATCATCTTCAAGGGGGGTTTGTTATTCTATAAACAAGTTGAACAATTTGACTTACAAATATTGGTCCCACAAAATGAAAAAAAATAAAGGTAGTTAATGGGGCCCACATGAAACAATACTGAATTTTGGATTGTACTAACATCTTTTTGCAAGAGGGGTGTGTGTGAATTGTGATATTGTTGTGTAAATGACCATATTACACATCATTTTCACACTTGATTTATGCACCACATACCTAAATCAGTCCAAACAAATGTTATGATGCATGACCATTACACATGCGAATAATTTACATATGCAAATGAGAGCAAACAAATGACCTCTAATGGCACGTTTAAATTGTTTTTAGAAAAAATAATGTAAAATAATTTTCAAATGAATTTGGTGGAAAGGAGTATATTTTCCGATAAAGTGAGAATGCATTTGTTTTCATGAGGTAGAGTAATTTGAAGTGAGATGACCAGCCAACGAAATGGTAAAGTAAACACACTATTTGTGTTTTATATAGTAGAAGTTTTTGACAGATAAGTAAAATGAAAAATTGGCAGCTGGACTTTACTTTTCACATTTTGTTGTGACCAACCAAATATGAGTAAGTAAAAGTTTTGACAATTAAGATTACTTTTTCATATATTTTACTTTACCACTTGCAAAACAAACATTATCTTAGGACCCATTTGTTTGTATGGGAGCTGAATACATAAAAATTGGTGGCAATCACGGTCCAAGGAAAGATTATTAAGAGTGGCAAAGGATAAATCACTAAGGTGATCATGAGCAAGGGTTAAACCACGAAATTTACCTTGGGGCAATCTATTTACCCCTAGTTCTGCATGGTGATGGGCAGAATTCATTTTTCATCTCCCTTTGATACTATATTTATTAAAGGGGAGAGATTATTTGATGGTTATTTTATATATTTACCTTTGCTTTTCACATTTGTTATAATCAACAAAACATGAGTAAAGTAAAAAAAAATTGACGTTAGGTATGCTGGCAAAGTAAGAATTTTTGCCTCCTACCAAACAAACATTGTCTTTGGAAAATTGAATACATAAAAATTAATGGCCGATGGGGTCCAAGAAAATATTATTAAGAGTGATAAAGGATAGAGCACTAGGGTAATCATGAGCAGGGGTGAAACTAGGAAATTTACCTTGGTGGCTTGGTGAAATCTACTTGCCCCTAGTTCCGTATGGTGAATTGGTGATGGGCAGAATTCATTTTTCATCTCCCTTTTATTCAGTATTTCTTAAAGGGGAGAGATTATTTGATAGTTATTTTATATATTTTTCTTTATTTCTTTATTTTTTTTACCACTTTTAAAGATACAATTCTTTGAATTATTGAAATCAAAGAGGGTGCAATTGAAGAAACAAATACTTCAAAAAAAAAAATGAATAATGTGAGATGAAAAATGAATACGCCATTACCTAAATCAAATCATAAAATCAAAATACTATTCACATGTCCTTTTCAAATCCCTCTTCCTATCTTTAAGGGCATGTTTGCTAATGATGAGGAAACCTCAAATTTGAGAATTTATTCACTATCGTAGATTTAAAGAATCCTCACTAAGGATTTGTATAGTTGAGGATCTTACATTGTTATCGGTGTGTATAGCTGAAGAAAATCGGTATTAATGTGTCAGTCCATAATTGAGGACTTTTAAATCCTATGGGAAAAGTCAGACTTGAAAATCCTAAAAAATGAGGGTTTCCACTAGACCACATCCTCAAGGATTTACAATTGCCAAATGTAAATTTCTCAAGTCCTCGGGGGAAATCAATGAGGACTCCTCGAAGATTTGATTGCCAAATTTGACTTAAAAATTCTTTTGTTGATAGCCAGGCAATTGAAGAAACAAATTTAAAGGCTTAGAGGAAAATGAATAAGGACAAATGATAAATCAAACCTTAGGAATATCATACCCATTATCTCTCCAAAATACAATATTGCATTGATCATAGTCTCATTCGGTTATGACTCGTAATTAACTTCATTCTCATCTCTTGTATTTAATAGTTCTTTCAAATGTGTTTATCATCCAAGTATGACATCCTTTTCTTTCACCAAGATCCTATCATTTTCACCTTTAATGCACATTATATTATCAAGGTCTTTAGTTTTTGATTCACTCATTCTGGCAAGCTAATAAATTCAACTGGTTCCAACTATTTGGTTTTGGGTCAGTTTGTCATTCATTGTATGAGCCCATGTCACCCTCCATTCCATTATCTTAACAATTGGCTGATCTAATTGCCTAATCTAATAAGAATCTGACTCCTGTACCGATTCCAAACAGGTCCAAACCACCTAAAATGTCAAATTCAATAGGAAATGGTATTAACCTGCTTAAAGACCAAGTTGACGCAACAGTTCAGAGAATTTCTTATTTTACAAACATCCTTTTTTTCATGTCATTTTGTCATATCACCATCAGAGAGTTTCCGCTGCTACCAATTTTCTGTTTTTAGTCCAACACAAAACATAATGGAAATTAGTCTCACCAACTTTATTTATATGTTCTTTACGTCTAAAGCACTCTAAAAGCAATCAAAATTGTAGTTATTTATTTTCTGATTTTTTTTTCAAAAGTCCTTATAGTAAAAATGGGCTGAAACAGACCCAGACATCAGTGACAAATCGATATATTGCAAGATACACAACGGTTTTGGCATTGGCTAAGAAAGTGAAATCAGTTGGACAAATCCCTCCCAAACATCGATCTTCAACCTGGTCCTAGAAAAATGATTTACAAGGATATGGATTTAGGATTTCATGCATTCTAAACCAATTTCTCCAAGGGCCATACCTTGTTCACAGATCTTTCAAATGGATGTACCCTTGTTCCTAGGTCCTTCCTTTTTGTTCATCAAGAACCAGCAGAACAGATGCAGTCCGTTGTACTGGCTTTACAGGCTTGCTCTTTTCTTTTCTTTTTATACATGCTTCTGATAGATGGTTGGTGACTGCCAAGCGCAGTGAGTACATTCTAACTAACCACTCTTGATAAATCAAAGTTGGTCTTATTAACCATTTACTTTTTTACACAATGATATATGGCTTAAAGATTCAAGAGTAAAACATTTCTAGGAAAAAGAGGGAACTTATTCCACACTCCTAAATTCACCCATGGAATCTTACAGAAGCAACAACTTCATGCTTGCTTAGATGTTGCTCTGAGATAATAAAATAATACAAAACTGATCAAAGTAAGCTTCTATGGTAATATTGTCCTTGTTCATCTCCCCATTTGTGTAATGATTGAAAGTGTAGCTTACCATTTTTGGGTTGTTTGAATTTTCTCCTCTATCCAACTCACATCTGCTATTCTTAAATCATGTGTTACAATAAATCATGAAAAGGCTCATTTTCCCAAGAGTCCCAGTGCTGTTTTTAATAGAGAAGTCATCCAGCTTAAAAGGGAGCATGGAACATAATATTGTTCTTGTAATTATGACTTAATAGCAGTAACAATTATAAAATGGGTAAGAAGCAAAGTGGAGTTCACATTTATAGGGTCATCTCCAAGAACTGTACAACAAAATAGAGAACTTTAAATAGGGAACTTTTCTACAATGGCAATAAACAAAATGCAGCATTAACTAATGTCTATCAAAGACAACTCGTCAGGCCATTTCAAAGAAGAATTATCAGATCGTCAACTGAGCCAATGAGAAATAGTGGAATAATATTTAAGAAAGTAATATCACTCATCATATATTTTTTTAATCTGTAGTCAGCAAGCATTATTAACAACAGGTCGAGGCTGCACATTGGCAGAAAACCACATTCTTAACACTAACAACACTAACAGGTGCCTGGTCATTCACAAAGACATTTTTTCTATTTGTACTTTGCCAAATCTATACCTAAACTCAAGTAGCCCAATGGCATGGCACCTCAGAAGTGATGTATGCTTAACAAATATCATGAGAAATGCAATGGAAGAAACCTACTGCATATGACCAATTTTGAACTAACTTCTATACTCCGTTGTCATCGTCATCGTTGTCGTCATCATTGAAGCCTTACCCATCTACCTGGCCCAGCTTCTTGAGTTTGAACCTTGAAGCATTTACTTAACCCTATCTAGCTTTCACACGAATCACACCATTGGGAACATGCTCCTAGCTTTAAATTTGATAAATGCAACAGATATGATGCACATAACTCAATTTGGGAAGGCGATAAAAAATAAAAATAAAATCTTACTGAGTCAATACAGTTGACATCATTTACTAAATGGTACCAGAAACAGACTGGAGTAAGGTTCTTCTGATACGATCAATTAGGATATTGAAAATTAGGTCGTATACTGAAAGTATCAGAAAGGGGTTAAGTTACTTATAAAATCATTGTGTGACTCAAGACAAGATTTAGTCCATAATCCTATCAAGTCAAATCTTGAGGTACTTAATGCACGTACTGGAACACATACAAGGAAGGATAGCTTGTCATATAATGCAGAAACAATAATGCCATTATATTGGTGGGTCTAAAATTACAGATAACGAAGACCTAGAATGTTTAACATTTCAAGATATTTGATTGGTATTCAATTGTTAAAAAAAAAATTACAAAAATAAAAAAAATCCGAAAATAAAAAAAAAGGATAAAAATTGAAAAGCAAGCAATATATGTTGGAATGATCTATGGGAAACCTAGATCTAACAATATGAAGCTATTTTCAAGTTGTTTCATGAGTTTTCCATAAGTAATAATGGTTTTTTTTAAAATAACATAAATCCGAAAATAAAAATAACAATATATATAGAAAAAAAAGAAAAATATACATGCAAGATCAAAAGGAAGCATGGATCTACAATGAAACAAGACAATGATGCCATTATGTTGTGATTCATAGAATCATAGTAGTTAGAGAGTGATAATCTCAAAAGTTGAAAAAAAATCACAAAGAAATGCATACCTAGATGAAGAATCTTGTTTAGATTCCTTAGAATAATTGGATCTTTTGATTTGGTAGCAGGAATCTTGATAAAAAAGAAGTTGGGACCACTAGAGGGCAGTAAGAGAGTTTTACAGTAGTGAAAGTGGGGAAGAGAAGGAAGAGAGATATTAAAAAAACCCAAAAAGTCGCCTGGTGAGGGTTTTTATAACCCAGCGCTTCGTAGCGGACCGTAGCGGCCGCCACTCAAGCCGCCACGGTTGCGACGGCCGATATTTTAGCCGTAGCGTGGCGGTGTCCACCGCTACGGCCGATATATCGGCCGCTACGCCTCGTAGCAGCCGCTATTTGCATCCTTGGAGACCACCAAGTGAGTGTAAAAGTATAAATAATAAACTAACGAAAGAAGTGGGTGTATACACCAATCATGTAATATACATGGGGAGTCCTAAGCTAACCCTAACTTAACCAGACCATATGGTAAAGGGCCAAGGGGAGTATGTACTAACCAAGCTAAAGCTAAGGTCAAACATCACATGTAGGGCCCATGTTGTTTATCACGATGGTTACGCGGGTCCGGGATGCCTTTTGTAATCATTTGGTGCTTCTGAAGTTGTTGGCACCCTAAAAACCAACTACGCCACCCACATAGCCCAATATGGGTCCCTCATGTGTTACCGTACAATCCACAAGGAGATGCTAAGCCTACACACCCCCTTGCTAGAGAGTCAATTCGTATTCATAGGCCAAGTGGGGCTAAGGTCTAAATTTCAAGGGCAAAGGGTACCATTCCCAAGAATCCAAAATTCTGGGAAGTGTGTTCTACAATGCTAGGTCAATAGTTTATTGGTGATGGGCTTTGTTAGTACCGTATACTGTTAAGGGTCATTGTAATGGCATAGATTCCACTAGTTGAAATAATATAAAATAGTGGTCAATCATTTACTAGTGACTGATATTAAGTTATAGTCCTATATGGACACTATTATCACATTGCACTCATGTCTTAGTAGTGACTGTTATCATTTAACAGTCACCAACATGTAATAGCTACACCTCATTGACAGTTGTAATGCAAGAACTAATGGGTGTTATAAATTATTCTTATAATCAACATGCTTAATGTGTTAGTCTCATATTTGTGATTTATATAAGTCAACAGTTCTATATATATATATATTGGTGACTTGTGCATTATTAATGACTCTTGTAATGTAATAGAGAGCATTGGTCCAAAGAATGGTATCCAGTTTTATGTCAATCCACTCTTCATTATATATTGCTTATACCTTGATATAACGATGATGAAATGAAATCCAAATTTAAGCAACTACATATCTATCAACTAGTAATAAACTAATGGGTTAGTCAATGAAACTTAACAAGAGAGGAGTATAACTACAATGGCATAAATCAAATATTTCTATCAATCTTGTTTTATGTAACTATCCACCATTAATGCATTTTAAATTCACACCCACCAACCCAAATATCATAAATGCACATGATAGAGAAGGTTAGCACATTTAAAGCATTAGAATCAACCAAATAAACATGCATACACCATTAATCATGTCTATATACTTGCCTTCGGCTTAGTTGAGCAAAAACCCCTTGCTTAGAGTCTAGGGTTACCTCAAACCTTGCTCTTCAAACCTCCCCACTTCAAACCAAGCAAAGAACCCACTTCCTACATGCCAAAATGAAAGGGAAAACCCACTAAACCACCAATACATGCTCCTAGTGTTGAAAGAAGCAAACTACATGAGTTTAGAGAGAGGGTTTGCTTACCTATTGATGAGAATGACAAAGGAGGAAGATGAAGGAGATGATGGGGAGACTCTTAAGCCTTGGGGGAAGCATTGGAAACTCTTGGAAGCCCTATCTTGGTTGGTGGAGGAATAGGGGGAGAAGGAGTAGAGAGTTTGTAGAGAAGAGAAGGAATGAAATGAAATGGGGAAATGGGGCTTTAGGGTTTAAAAGGGGATTTTCTTTTAGGAATTTTGCACATAAGGCCAAGTTGTTAGGGAGTTTACAAGAAAGTCCTTGGCAAATGGGTATGGGCTAATAAAGAGTTTTCTTTTAGGAATTTTGCACATAAGGCCAAGTTGTTAGGGAGTTTACAAGAAAGTCCTTGGCAAATGGGTATGGGCTCATAATGAGAGTCCCTTGGGCCACCGGGCCAAGGTGGGTCCAAGTAAGTATGATATGCATGACCCACTACCTAATGCATCACACACCACTAATCCTAATGCTTAGGCCACAAAACCCAATTAAGCACCCTAAATCTTAGTGATTAGTGACTAACCAGTCTAACCCCACTAATAAAGGCATGAGGCCTTACAGGGGTTGCCTCCAAAAAAGGCTAACAAAGAAAGGAAAATCAAAGAAAACCAGAGCAACTGAATGTCGCCAGACTTGTCCGTGCATAACTTCGTACAAGTTGGAGGTTGGTAGCCCCTTGTGGGATGTTAGGCCTCATTCTTGGCACAATAGAGATCTTTAGTGCTATTTGATTTCTGTTGATTCACTCAAGTTTGACATTAGCAAGAGGGTTACAATTTTGTATTAATGTTTGTTGATCGGTCCCCAAGTGTAGGGTACGATTGTAGTAATAATCTGGTAAATCCAGGTCGATCCACAGGGAGCAATGCTTTTCAAGAAACCTTCCAACTTTGACCTATTCTAAATAAACACTAAATCTGGCCTAAATAGAAACTAATTAAAATAGATAACTAAATACAAAAAAAGCTTAATTACAATGCTTTCAAAAAAAAAAATAAAGGAACTATTGTAATAAAGGAAACTTAATCTAAGCAATCCTAAAATATCTAAAAACCTACAAAAGAACACACAAATCAAACAACCAGTTTAATATAAAAAAATCAAAACAAAACTTCCTAAATTAGATCCTACTTACCAAAATCAATTTTTATGCAAATATGAATGATCTATAATGCCCTAAATGCTAACAATGCAATTTTATGCAAGTTTCTGACTATATGATGCATGCTGTAAAAAAATTCGAAGTATGGAAACTGTTGTGCAGCCCTGTTTTCACTGGACTGTACGACATGACTAAGATGGTGTGAACCTAAATCTAATGGATGGGATCAATAGTCTGATGATGCATGAATACAACAAAAAAAAAAAAAAAAAAAAAACCGAAAAAGGACTTAAAATGAAAAAGATATGATCACCTAAAGATGCCTACTTGAACTCTGTTGTTGCTGAAATCTGAACGCAGGCTTACCAACTACCCCTGTTTGAGCCTCTGGTTGACATGGTTCCCGAGGTTATTTTTGGCTGAAATTCTGGGGTTTCAAAGTCCAATTACCATACTTTAAATCTGCTATTTTGTGGACAAAACTATTAACGTTTACCTAGTTTTTAAATGATGCACTTTTGTAACCAAGTTGGGTCAGTTCTGCTGAAATGTGCAGGATTTTTCACTCCTCACTTATCAAATCCGAATTTAGTATATCTAATCAGTTGATAATCTTGTGATTTCAGCAACAAAAACTTGTTCTAATGCAATTTCTAAATATGAAGTATACACAAAGACACTTTCTAACCATATATCATGCAATCAAGAATAGAAAGTTTCTACTAAACATAGAAAGATGCAAGTTGAGTTTTTAAATCTAGAATTTGTAAATAGAAAAAAAAATTAAGAATATTAACTTGAAAATAACAACAAAAAGGGTGGAAAGAAAATAAAAAGCGGAAAAGTAGTACCAAAGATCTAGAGTCTAGACAATCCTACAAATATTGACAATGCGATGATAATGTCCTCTCTTCTCAAAGTAGGAAAAAAAATTATGCAAGTGATTATTTGATGTCTCTCGACTTTTGATATTTTTATTTTATTTTCAAACCCTTGATCTAATCATGTGAAATATTGTCTCCAATCAAAACACATAAAAGAGCTAAGATAAGAAAATTAAATCACTTACATAGAAAGTTGCAAAATCAATCCAAGTAGTGTCTTTTTTCCTTGATCTTGAAATACAAAAAATTAAGATTCTTCTCTCTTCATCATTCTCTCAACATGATCTCTCAACCTATGTCTAAAGAATTAGGAGGAAAGAAGAAGAAGAAAGGGACTTAGAGAGAAAGGTGGATGGGAGTGGAATAGAGAGAGGAAGAGTCTCCTTGGTTGCTACCAAAAGCCTTGGACCAAGTGATGGCTTCCATCCCCTTTGGCTAGACCCTCTTTTATAATCTCTTGTGTCCCTTTGTTTGGTAACACACCTCCTCCATCTTGGCTTAAATTCAAACTTTAATTGATTTCTTGTCCTTGTGATCCAATTTTTTCCATCTTGGGTTCCTCAAAAGATCTTTAAGATTGCATCTTGATTTCCTTCTTGATTTTTGTCTCCTCCTTGATTAGATTTCTTCTTCCACAAGTTTGACTTTGTGGAGATCTCCTTCCAATGCAAAACTTGCCATCCACCCACGTTTTTGTTTCATATATGCCATAATATATAATTCCAAGTGGACTTAACTTCTTTGTATTAGGTGGAAGCTTCTTTAAAAACTCTTTCACAACCAAGACACATTCATCTAACCATCATGGTCCCACCAATCATAGGATAGGGTCCCATGTTGTTGATTTTTTCCTACAAATTGAAAGAAATTAATTAATCACATATAATAAAAATAAACATGAATTATGCATGGGACCCTACATGCCTAATGATGCACCCAAATGACAAACTTTCCAAAAAAATAGCACATGGTGCCAAAATAACAAGTATGCTTTGATGAAGCAAAAAAAAAAACTAATTTTGGGGTGATGAATGAGATGAAAAATCCTAATTTCACAAAAATCATGCAATACAATGAATTTTGACCAATTCTGACCATTTTCCCAAAAATATCCCCAAATACATGTAATCATGAAATTAAGTGCAATTCTATGCAATTAGACCTAATTAAGTCCACAAATGCTCATGAAATGATGACCTAATGACCTAATTTTGTGGACTTATCATTTGCATAGACAGAGTTAATGAACAAATTGTTGGAAATAGGGTGGGCCTCTAGGATAGGTTTCAAAAACTTTTGACCCACTTGATGCAGGGATCAACTTTCCACAAGGCTATAAAACCCAATCCAAGATCCATGTCCTCAATCTCAGTCATCATGATCAGTAAATACAATCTATCTAGAAGATAGAACCAGCAACATATAAGCAACAAATAAATCTACAACATGCATGGAAGTAGATTATACCTTTGGAGCTCGGTTGTGCTCTAATGGAGGAGTTGCGTCTTTCTTTGATGATGAAACGCTTTCACTAATCAAATAGGGATCTCCAAGACCTCTTGATCTTCCACGCTATGACCCGTATCAGATTCTCCTTTTCTCAAGAAGATGGTGGGACCTCCAAGAGAAAACTACTAGGAACTCTAGGGAGGAACTAGAAAGAGAACTAGAAGAGGGAAGAGAAGAAGAGCTCGTGCAACACTTGCACTAGGGGGGCTTGGGCGTGAATCCCTAGGTGGATTTATGCATGGGACGTCCATGGCCTCTTCTCCTCTTATTTATAGCTTTTGCAAGCCCAACTTACTAATTTCCATTAGAAGTCTTACTTCCAAAAATTAGTAACTATCTCTTCTTAATTAAAATAGAAGTCTTACTTCCATTAATTAATTAGTAACTTACCATATCATAATTAGAAGTCTCACTTCAAATATGATTAGTATCTTTCCAATTCCTTTCTAATTAAAATAGAAGTCTCACTTCTACTAAAATTAGTAAGTCTACTATTACCACTATTAGAAGTCTCACTTCAAATAGAAATAGTAACTTTCCTTTTAGAGTTTAACTAGAATTAGATACTTTCTAATAATTGGGCTAGCGTGGGGACCACTAGGGATTCCTTAGAAAGCTGGCTCCAACTGGGACTCGCGACCCCACATCTCATGTGTAATCCGGGCCCACAGTTAATTGCAAATAACTCCACTATATAAATGCAATTGAACTCCAGTCTTAGGAATATTACATAGAAGACCCTAAACTTCCACATTACCACAAGTAGACCCCTCTATCAATATCCATGGATCAATTGGTCCTGTCTTCCAAACTTGATCCATAGCTTATTATCCTTGAGCTCCAATTAATTATAATGATCAATAGGTACCTTTCCAATTAACTATTAATCGGAATGGGTGCGCACTTACCAATGATAAATCCATTAATTGGCATAAGGGGATATTAGAGATAGATTCCATCTTGACTATTGAATGTTCCCACAGCTCTACTACCATGTACCCAAATCACCGAGGTGTTGACCTACAGTTGGCCTCACTCATTGGTGACTCAAAGCAAATGAATAGATAGAAACTTGAGTTCATTAATGTCTCAGGATTGAGAGCCTATTGCTAGGGAATTATGAGAGCAGACCTTAAAATAAAGACAGTGTTTATAAGGTGCTTCTCATGGTCCTTCAATACATCCAATGTACCAGCACTATGATCCAGAATCTTCCATTCTGATGATCGAGACAAATCACACTATCTCATAGTAATCAAAGTGCTGCAACCTTGTCAGTATGAGATGTCCAGTCTCATCACTGGTTGTGAATATATTTTAAGTATAAGATTTGTCATACATGTCTCCCGTATGTGGATCTCATCCATACACATGTATTACATCTAATATACTTGTGGACCCCGGTTCATCTCATGAACCATCATGTCATTCGTATTGGCTATGTGCAAGTATATAATAAATCACCATTCATCTCATGAAAAGTAAGCATGAATATATGAATAAATAAAGAATTTAATCAATTTATTATATCATCTACTGGATTGAGTCCATAAAACTAACACAAATCTCTGTCCCTTACCCACAAATTTATTTTCTTCTTCACATTTTCATATCTCTGTCCTCATAGGCATGCATGTTAAGAAGCACCCAACTAGAGTGCTCTAAAGGATCTGAGTGTTACATAAAGGATTCCATGTTTAAAATAAATAAAAAAAGGAAAAAAAAAGTTATAGAGATCCACTACAAAGTACAAACTGATATCATCATTAGGCTTTGTGTTTGGTTTCCTAGTCAGCAAATATTAATGAATCAATTCAACTAAGATACTGTGGGACAAAAATAATGAGACAAAATATCAACATTACTTCCATATACTAAGTTCTCATCTATCAAACACATTGCATGTGGGTTAGGAGAAATGCAAAAATCAATAGATTTGAAATAACCATTTCAATATATAAATAAAAATCAATAGATGATAAGATTTTCTTATTCTTGGAAGTAAAAAGAAGAAAAGGTATCATTTCTATTAGACAATTTCTTTTATAAAGCATACTTCAACCAAATGATTGTTTTAGGAAGAAAAGTACCTTTTATAGCATGATGTTCCCAATAGAGTGCTAATCCTTCTCAAAGTATTAACCTGATGTATCAGAAGTATGAAGAGAGGGAACTGACCTCACGACTTGCATTACATCACTTGTAAGCGGGAATTCATTCAATATACTTTTTATATTGCTCATCCTTTGAGAGCAAGTCAACTACAATAGACTTGGTGTGTACATCTAGCAAAACATCTCTCTTAGCCATTATATGGAGAATCCCCACTACCTTTTGCATCTCATTAATTTCACAAAAACCACGAACAATTGCTTTGAATGTGAAAGGATTGGGTAAGCAACCATTTTCTTCCATTTGAAAAAATAGCTCATTGGCCTCCTCCATCAAACCTTCTTTGCAGAGGGCATTGATCATTATGGTATATGTAATCACATCTGGCACCAAACCATTGTCTGAGATGCCATCAAATAGCTTTTTTTGAATGACGACGTCAAATAACTCATGTGCTTTTTCCATCATCCCTTTTTTGCAAAAAACATTTAGCAATATGTTGATTGTCACGACATTAGGAAATATGTGCCTTTCTATCATTTCGTTGTATAATCTCATGCCTTCTTTCCACCGGTTCAAATTGCAACATCCCTGAATTAAAGAACTATAAGTGACTACATCTGGTGAAACACTGTTGTTACCAACCATTTCTGAAAAGTGGCCTAGGGCCTCATCCAAAAACCCTTGTTTGGAAAGGCCATCAATGATAATGTTGTAGGTACAAGTATCAGGCCTACATATTTCCCTCTCCATCTTTCTAAGCAAATGGAGAGCAGAACTCACGTTTCCAGTCTTGCAAAGCCCATTGAAGAGGACATTGTATGTAACTAAGTTAGGCCCATACCCCTTCTCCACCATTTCCGAAAAGAGGTCGATGGCCTCTTTGACCAACCCCTCTTTGCAAAGCCCATGTATGATGGTGCTATATACAATAGTGTCGGGTCTACATCTTCCCCTCTCCATCGCCCTCAACATCTCAAGAGCAGCATCCACGTTCCCACTCCTGCAGACCCCATCTATGATGATACCGTAAGTAACCACATTAGCGGGGCATCCCATCTCTACCATCTTCATCAACAATTCAATGGCCTCATCAATTTCACCCACCTTACAAAGGCCCCCAATTAAAGTAGTCCAAATTACTGCATTGGGCTCGAAACCTAGTTTAAGGAAGTTCCCAAAAATGGCAAACCCCAGATCGACCCTCTTCAATCTGCAGTAACAGTTGAGCAGAATGCCCAGAGTACATATGTTGGGTCCATACCCCTTCTCCACCATTTCCGAAAAGAGGTCCATGGCGTCTTTGACCAACCCCTCTTTGCAAAGCCCATGTATGATGGTGCTATATACAATAGTGTTGGGTCTACATCTTCCCCTCTCCATCGCCCTCAGCATCTCAAGAGCAGCATCCACGTTCCCACTCTTGCAGACCCCATCTATGACGGTACCATAAGTAACTACATTAGCGGGGCATCCCATCTCCACCATCTTCGTCAACAATTCAATGGCCTCATCAATTTCACCCACCTTACAAAGGCCCCCAATTAAAGTATTCCAAATTACTGCATTGGGTTCGAAACCTCGTTTAAGGAAGTCCCCAAAAATGGCGAACCCCAGATCGACCCTCTTCAATCTGCAGTAATAGTTGAGCAGAATGCTCACAGTAAATATCTCGGGTGCAATCCCAGTCGAAATCATCCTCGGATAGAGAGAAACAACAGTGGAATAATGTTTGATTCTTGCCACAGCCCCTAATAGATGACCGAAAACAACAACTGGGGGCAAGGGTTTCATGAGGATCACACGATCGAACCAACCCAATGCATCATCAAGCTTCAAATTCTCTGATTTACTTCGATCGATCACAAAATTCAAGAACTGGGTTCGGCTCGATGCATCATGAGGATTCAATTCCTTTGCAGTATTAGAATAACAAAAACAACTGATAATACTAGTAGAAGTAGTACCTTTTTTTAGTGCAGCCATGGCCGTTCTTGAGCGAGAAAGGGAAGCACTCGAAGAGGCCACCGACGCCATTTTTGGGGGAGATGACTCGAGGGAAAAAAAAAACCCTTCTGCTGCTTTTTTATTTAATCCCATTGCCACACATGAAGAAGAAATGACTGAACTCCAGATTTGAGCGAGTTGGGTAGGTCACTCGTTTGGCCCATAACTATCATGGCCCATAAATGGGCCTGACTTTGTGCTCCCAGCCTCCCACCCATATATTGGCCAACGTGGAAAAGCAATCTGACCTTGCGCGGGCCTTAGGTATATCTAAATTGGAACCAAATATCCAAGATGTACAAACAAGTCATGTTGGATTAATATTTGGGGATACACTTGTGTGGGAAAATTCCGGAACTCATCAGAATCCCGGCCAAGATGCTCCATCACTGGCCCCCGCACCAGCAAGTCCATCCTGGCAAGCTCGGTCTCGTGCTCCCGCCTCGGTCTCGGATGAGAGCTCCACGCCTCCTATGCCAGACTGCTCCACTTCGGCAGACTTTGGCCAGAACATCCCACTTCGATCAAGTGCTCCACCTCGGCACCTTTGCCAGACCTCTCTAAGCCAAGTCAAAGTCGTTCCTGACCTCGGCTCCCCAGCTCGGCAGCAGTGCCAGGACCCTCCATCTCCGCCAGGTCCTCACCTCGGCGAGACTCTCCATCTCGGCCAAGAGCCTCATCTCGGTAAAAGCACTGAGCACTGACAGCTGTCCTCCCATGAACACTCAAGCACGCTACGGCACGTGCGATAAGACAAGGGCACGGCCCATATCTCCTGACAGATCGCCGTCCACAGCTCCCAAGGCGCCAGGATATGGCCATATGGGATAGGACAGGCTCGATGGGACTGCAATTAAAGAAAAGTAGGCTACGATGGGACTGCGCCTCCCTAGTACCTGACAGAGTGGGCTATGACAAGACAGTCAACCACCCCTTTGCCTCCTCTCTTCCTTTATATAAACACAAGAACAATTCACAAGCAGGGGGCGAACGAGTACACCACTCTGGTATGCCCATCTTCTTCCCCAAAATCTCCATCCTCTGCTTAGTTCATACACTAACTTAGGCATCGGAGAGCCTTGCGCCACTTAGGCCAGGGTCCTCTGACCTGCCATTCTTCTTCCTTCTCTCAGGTTTCAGGCACATGCATCGGTGTTCCTAGTCTCTTTGGATAAGTCCGTGTAGGCACCCCCCTATTCTTGTGAGTTACATTTTTTGCACCTACAATTGGCGCCGTCTGTGGGAAAACGAGCAAAAATTCATCTTCCCAAACACCATGCCTCGAAGAACCAGAAAAGGAAAAGAACCACCGACACTGTCGACGCAGCTGCCGGCGGTCCCCCGCCGGGAAAGGTCAGGAGCAAGATCTGGTCCAGCAAGCGCCCAACAACAGGATACTCGATCGGGTTCATCCTCTAAGGATTCGACCTCGACTCTACCTTCGAAAAGGCGCACCCTGAAGGACAACAGAAGCAACCGGGCCCATGGCGAAAGCTCGGGTAACAACCGCGACTCCAGAGAGTGGCTTGATCGACATAGAGCAAGCAGTACGACAGCACATGGAGATGGCCGGCTTCGCTCAAGTTCGGGTGAGCTTTGACGATTTCGGCACATCTCCCTTCTCTCCAGAGATCAGAAGCTTCCCCCTTCCTGAAGATTTCAAAGTCCCGAGGTTCGACGTTTACGATGGAACCTCGGACCTAGCAGCACACCTCCGGCACTTCACTCAGAGGATGTCGGTGTGGGGCGGTGCAGGCCACCTGAACTGCAGAGTCTTCTCTTCCAGCCTCGGGGACCTCCCCCTAAAATGGTTCTGCGCACTCCCCCAAGGATCGATCAAAAGTTGGCAGCAGCTCCGTAGTTCCTTCATGACGAAGTTCCAAGTTCACAGTGTCATCCCCAGGACAGCCGCCGACCTGATGGCCCTCAGAATGAGGCAAACCGAGAACGTCACGCAGTTCGCCAAGAGGTTCTTGACTGTCTACAGCCAGATCGAAAATGCCTCAGATGCAATAGCAGTCATGTCTTTCCAACAAGCCCTCCTACCAGGCAACGAGCTTCGGGGGGACTTGGCCATGCATCCCGTGGACACTATCGCCGCACTAATGACCAGGATAAATCGATTCGTCAGGCAAGAAGCAGACGAAGCCCGAGCCCAAGAGCAGTTCAACCTTTACGAAAGCGACCAGATAGCTTCCAGCTCAGCGGATGCCTCCAGCTCGGCAGAAGCCTCCAGCTCGCTAGCAGCCCCCAGCTCCGCAGAAGTCTCGTCCAACTCGAGAGTCAGCTAGACGTCTCCTGTCATCACTTAGCTTCGACCGCCTGTCAGCTTCGATCGCACGACCCTCTACCGTCATTTCGGCGGCACGGTCCTCTACTATCAGCTTCGATGGTGCCGTCAGCTTCGATGACACCGGCGCGACCTTCTACTGTCAGCTTCGACCGCCCGTTAGCTTCGATCGCACGACCCTCGACCGTCATTTCGGCGGCACGGTCCTCTATGGTCAGCTTCGATGGCGCCATCAGCTTCGATGACACCGGCAACGACCCTCTACTGTCGGCTTCGATCGTACGACCCTCTACCGTCATTTCGACGGCACGGTGCTCTCTTGTTAGCCTTGATCGCACGGTCCTTTACCGCCATCAGTCATCCAAAGCCACCGAGCTCACCCTGGGGTCGTTTTATACACTCAGGCGTGACTCGCATTCGACAACAGGGCAACCAAGTCCTCGGGTAGATACACCCAGGCTTCTTGGCCTCCAAACGACCTCATGTTGGTCCGTCCTCGTGCTGGTTTCCACCTCACGCTGGTTTCGGCCTCATGTTGGTCTCAACCACATTAAACGACCTCATGCTGGTCCGTCCACGTGCTGGTTTCCTCCTCACGCTGGTTTCAGCCTCATGCTGGTCTCGACTACATTTAACGACCTCATGCTGGTCCGTCTACGTGCTGGTTTCCGCCTCGCGCTGGTTTCGGCCTCATGCTGGTCTCGACTGCATTTAACGACCTCATGCTGGTCCGTCCACGTGCTGGTTTCCGCCTCGCGCTGGTTTCGGCCTCGTGCTGGTCTCGACCGCATTTCGCGACCTCATGATGGTCCGTCCACGTGCTGGTTTCTGCCTCGTGCTGGTTTCGGCCTCATGCTAGTCTCGACCGCATTTCGCGACCTCATGCTGGTCCGTCCTCGTGCTGGTCTTTACCTCGCGCTGGTTTCGGCCTCATGCTGGTCTCGACCGCATTAAACGACCTCATGCTGGTCCGTCCTCGTGCTGGTTTTACCTCACACTGGTTTCGGCCTCATGCTGGTCTCGACCGCATTAAACGACCTCATGCTGGTCCGTCCACGTGCTGGTTTCCTCCTCACGCTGGTTTCGGCCTCATGCTGGTCTCGACTGCATTTAACGACCTCATGCTGGTCCGTCCACGTGTTGGTTTCCGCCTCGCGCTGGTTTCGGCCTCATGCTGGTCTCGACCGCATTTCGCGACCTCATGCTTGTTTCGCCCTCGTGCTAGCTACGCGCTTCACCCAGGTTCAGCCTCATGATGGTCTAGGCCAGCGCCAGAGAGACAGCCCTCGGGTTCTTACACCCAGGCTTCTCCATCTCGGCGAGACTGACTTTGGGTTGATACACCCTGGGACCGGCTTTGGATTCATACATCCGGTCGCTTCCTAAATTTTGGGTTCATATACCCTGGGACCGGCTTCGGATTCATACATCCGGTCGCTTCCTAAATTTTGGGTTCATATACCATGGGACCGGCTTCGGATTTATACATCCGGTCGCTTCCTAAAGTTTGGGTTCATACACCCTGGGACCGACTTCGGATTCATACATCCGGTCGCTTCCTAAATTTTGGGTTCACATACCCAGGGACTGACTTAGGGTTCATACACACAGTCGCTCCTAAAACTTCAGGTCCATGCACCCAGGCTTCTCAAAAGGACTGCTTTGGCGTACTGTCCAGCCTCCTTCACCTCAGCCAAAGAGACAGCTCCACATCTCCACCTCAGCCAATGGCAGTTCAACTAGAATGCCGAAGAGACTGTTCCATATCACCTCCTTGGCCTCATGCTGATCTCGGTCACACTCATTCTCGGTGACAGTGCAGTATCGCCGGCCAACGAGACTGCACCTCTAGCGACGGGCCAGCTGGTCACGGTCTCTCAGGTGGTGGCAAACCAGACACTGAAGAATATCAAGCTCAACAACTCCTCTCTTCTTAGCTTCCGACCTCAAATAGTACTCTCAGAGCACAGAAGCCGGGGGGCTTTGTGTGGAGAAATTCCCGAACTCATCAGAATCCCGGCCAAGATGCTCCATCACTGGCCCCGCACCAGCAAGTCCATCCCGGCAAGCTAGGTCTCGTGCTCCCGTCTTGGTCTCGGATGAGAGCTCCACGCCTCCTATGCCAGACTGCTCCACTTCGGCAGACTTTGGCCAGAACATCCCACTTCGGTCAAGTGCTCCACCTCGGCACCTTTGCCAGACCTCTCTAAGCCAAGTCAAAGTCGTTCCTGACCTCGGCTCCCTAGCTCGGCAGCAGTGCCAGGACCCTCCATCTCCGCCAGGTCCTCACCTCGGCGAGACTCTCCATCTCGGCCAAGAGCCTCATCTCGGTAAAAGCACTGAGCACTGACAGCTGCCCTCCCATGAACACTCAAGCACGCTACGGCACGTGCGATAAGACAAGGGCACGGCCCATATCTCCTGACAGATTGCCGTCCACAGCTCCCAAGGCGCCAGGATATGGCCATATGGGACAGGACAGGCTCGATGGGACTGCAATTAAAGAAAAGTAGGCTACGATGGGACTGCGCCTCCCTAGTACCTGACAGAGTGGGCTATGACAAGACAGTCAACCACCCCTTTGCCTCCTCTCTTCCTCTATATAAACACAAGAACAATTCACAAGCAGGGGGCGAACGAGTACACCACTCTGGTATGCCCATCTTCTTCCCCAAAATCTCCATCCTATGCTTAGTTCATACACTAACTTAGGCATCGGAGAGCCTTGCGCCACTCAGGCCAGGGGCCTCTGACCTGCCATTCTTCTTCCTTCTCTCAGGTTTCAAGCACAGGCATCGGTGTTCCTAGTCTCTTTGGATAAGTCTGTGTAGGCACCCCCTATTCTTGTGAGTTACATTTTTTGCACCTACAACACTCTTTATTGAGAAGGCATTTATTTTGAGCATATCAAAATTTTAATAGGTGAGCCACACACTGGAGTTCCTATCAATAGCTTGCATGAGTGAGAAATCCTGGTGGGTGCTCTTCTTGGACCTTTATAACAATGTCCCCTAAGAAATTAACTATGGTGGTTTACCAACACATACAGCGTTGAGAGGTTTTGGCACTTTCACACACATGCCCACGGATTGATCCTAGGTCTTCTAGTTTAAAAGTATTGCTTCTCACAAGGAGCCCAACTAAGCAAAAAAGAAAAAGAAAAACACAATTGATAATTGCCCACCATAGTATTAAATCAAAATCACTATAGTGAAAAGCTATTAAATTTTGCCTAAGGCCCCAATTACCTTTGCTATTCTTTCCATTACCTTGGTTCTATAATTAATAAAGGTGAAGAGATTGATCAAAATGTTGAACATAAGATAAAAGCAGGATGGTTGATATGGAGACTTACTTCTAGAGTGCTTTCTATCCGACGGATGCCAACATGATTGAAGGGAAGATTTTACGGGAAAGTGATTAGACCAGCTATAACCTATGGAGCATAAAATTGGCCAATCAAGAAACCCCAGATGCACAAACTAGATGTAGAATAAATGAGAATGTTGAGGTGGATATTTGGTAATACTAGGAATGATAAAATTAAAAATAAAAGCTTTCGAGAGCATTTAGGGGAAGAAACAATAAGGGATAAAATTAGAAACATCTGTTTGATGTAGTTTGGGCATCTCCAACGTAAGTCGGCAATGGCGCGGTAAGGAAAACTTTGGCACTGAAGGTTGATGACCCATCAAGGGGAAGGGTAGGTCAAAGAGGATATGGATAGAGGTAGTAAAAATAAATTTAAAGAAGTGTAACTTATCTGAGTAATCATGTCCACCAAGGATATACTATGTCCATGGCTATTTGCGGATTTGCACCCTTTTTTTAAGTCAATAGGAATATATTTTTGAAAAATCAGTTCCATGAAAACGAAGTCCTAAACATGTTTTTGTAGCAAAGCGTGCTGACTTCAACCTATCTGTGGCTTCAAGGGTAGGTCAAAGAGGATATGGATAGAGGTAGTAAAAACAAATTTAAAGAAGTGTAACTTATCTGAGTAATCATGTCCACCAAGGATATACTATGTCCATGGCTATTTGCGGATTTGCACCCGTTTTTTAAGTCAATAGGAATATATTTTTGAAAAATCAGTTCCATGAAAACGAAGTCCTAAACATGTTTTTGTAGCAAAGCGTGCAGATTTCAACCTATCTGTGGCCTCCTTCGAACAAACTTTTGCAGAAACTTTTTGTGCATTTCCTTGCAAGAACAAATATTTGCACCAAACAATGAACAAGTTCTCCCGGGAAAACGTCTCAGTTTTTTCAAGTTTCATGTAAGAACAGTTACTTAAAACGCCTCATTTTCTTCCTTCGGTGACTCCCTTTTTTTTTTCTCCTCTATCAATTTGATGTACACTCCATCCCTCATTCTCCTTTGGTGATTCGGTTACCCCTCAAGTTCTTTCAAGCGCTACACTCCTCATGCTCAAGACTTGTTTATTTTTAATATTAAAAAGACTTGTTTTTTTTTTCTCTTTGATGGAAAGAATGAGCTTAGCTTTTCATGTTTGACTATTACAATTTTTAGTAGTTCTTTTAATATTAGAGTCTCTTCCTCTGATGAAATGGAGGAACCCAATAATTCCAGGAAAAAAGAGTCCCCGTAAAGGTGAAGTGTTTGACAATTTGCAGTTTCAAAACCCGTCATTCTCTTTCATCTTTCGCAATTCATGTGAGCCCTGATATGTTAATACCAAGCATTAAATTTTCTTTCGTTGAGCCATTAAACTCTAAAATGTTTAGCTTCAGGTCTTAAATATTCAAAGACTTCAAATAATGAAAGTCTTTAATATATAATCAAAACCATTCAACCTTATTTGTGAAAATGGTGCTCCCAAACATGATAATGTGTTTATTTTTAATATAAAACCAAAACCATTCAACCTTATTTGTGAAAATGGTGCTCCCAAACATGATAATGTGTTTCACATAAGTAAGTTTTACATATATAAAATTCACATCTATAAATTTCATTTATTACATCCCAAGCATAAAAGACAATCTTCACTATAAGAAAAGTGATAACTATCCCCCAAAGTGCAGCTTAAAAGAAAATTTCCATGTCTTTAAAATAAATTAGCTTAAGCTTGTTATGCATTGTCAAGCGAAGGTAAAGTGTTTACTAGATTAGCTCAATTTATTTACCCTTAGCTCAAACTCGATCAAGTCCTACAAAATGCAGCTTTGATTAGTGTTTGAGACAAGCTTGAGCTGCACAAAGCTTGGCTCAGCTTATAATGATTAGGGCTATCAATGGACCTCCAATTATTTGGTTGACACAAAGAATTCGACCTGAACAATTAAGATAAAATCATTTTTTGGACCCCAAGTGATAATAAGGTCTAGGTCCAGTGAAGTCTCAAACCCAATTCTTGGCTTGCAAAGATGACACATACATATAATAAAAAAAGATCATATTTCTTAAAAGTTTTATACATAGCAGGCACAAAACCAAGTGCAACAGAAATGGTTTAAAGCTTCTAGTACCTGAATGGGTGTCCTTTTCCGTATGGATTTTGAATTGGTTTGGTCCACTATGTACCCACGCGGTACCTAACCTATTTACATCCCCACTCACTATGACAGAATTTACCATAAACGACGGCCAAGGCCGTCGTTCAACAGAAAAATACGATGGCCATCGCGTGCTTATGGCCATCTGAAAAAGTGCAGTCGTTTTACATAAACGACTGCCCTATGACCATCGTATAGTTTCAAATATAAACGACGGCCCGTCGTCGGACTTCCTTCGATCATTCAAAAAAGGTCGTCGTTCAGTTGATGAGCTGTCATTTTTATAGTGTTTTGGCATTTTTTCCCAGCCAATTTTTATAACCGATTTAATGGATTTTGTCTTGTAACTTTTGTCGGTTTTTGGCAAGATTGAAAATAAGGGCCCATTTGCATGACTTGAATATCCTGACTTGAAAAAAAAGAAATAGAAAACATTTTATTAAAGAATAATGAAGGCCCAATCTCATTAGGCAGGCAGTTACATAGATGTATTATGTACAAACTGTATTGAGAAATCTCTAGTCCTAAGAAGGCTCTTAAGTGTATCAACCCAACAGTGGCATAAGATGGATGAATTGCAGCAGCCCAACACTAGCACACCAAGACGTTGTTTCTCAGCTTCGGGGTCTCTCTCTTTCGCAGATTCCATGGGACCTTGTGCCTTCTCAGGTGCAACTGAAGGTTTTGATCTCGCAACAAAGGCCGAAAAAAAAAAACAAAAAAAAAAAAAGAACACACCCACATCAAACACTAGAATTGAATTGAATAATATGGTATGAACTAATCCCATATTTTGAGGGGTCATGTACTTGTAAATTATACAAAGGAAGATGAAGATGGTAGTGCTTTTTTTATTCACCTGGTGTGCCTGCCAACCTTCTTTTCCTTTTGCTGTTATTGCTGCCATATAGACATGAAAATGCCCGAGGGGGGACTGTAGAGGAGGCATTGTTGCCTTGAGAGGGGAATGGCGAGACAAACATTGAAAGATATTATCTGGATTGAATTGGGTCTTTAGTTTATACCAAGATCTCCAATAACCCAAGAACAACCTCTCTCTCTGGACTTCAATTGAGATGAAAGGGTGCAAGTAGCTTTGGAGATGAGTGTCCTGTAGATTCTTTTATTCGATAAAAATACAAGGAGGGGGGGGGGGCGGGGGGCATAGGGCTCTCCTAGGGAAAAAAGAAGTAAAACAACAATGTAAGAATGAGAGTTGCAAAACAACCAAAGCACAGAAACATACTAGTATAAACAATACTCTAAAGACACAAGAATGGAGATGTAAATGTGGGGATTCCAACAAAATTTTAAATATCTGATTTGATGGTCACCTTGGCTTGAGCAATGACTTCATCTACTTGTTTCCTGACCTCTTTCTCAATATCCTGCATAAATGCATAGTTCGGTTATCCCATAATTCGTTATAGAATTTCAAGCTTCAGATACATGCGGTTTTTGAAAATACTAGTAATGTCAGAGAATCGTTTGACTCTAGTCAATATTTTATAAATACTTTTTTGCTCTAAATCCCATGATATCATGGGAACAATATATGTCACAGAAATTGATAAATCCCATGATGCCATGGCTTTTATGTAACATCTTAGGGAAATTTTTTTCCAAATGATTAAACTTGAGGAATTGTGATCAGATGTGTATTTACTTTTAAAAAAATATCAGTTTTTCATATTTTATAAATAAAATAAATTTTTTTTACTAGTTACAAAAAAATATATGATACAAAAATTGATAAATCCGATGATATAATGGGATATAGTGCAAAAAAACTAAAAAGATAATGTTGACCAAAGTCAAATGACTCTTGTGACATTATCTAAATTTGGATAATGAAGTTGGGAAAACAGAGTTTGAGGTGAACCAATACGTCAAAACCCCTATTATCCATTTAGAAATTTTTTTCCTAAAATGTGCATAAAAGTCATTACATGACGGGACACTCTCATTATATCATAGGATTTATTAGGTTTTATGACATAAACTGTTCTCCATGATATCATTGGATTTATGGAAAAAAAGTTATAAAAGAAATATTGACAGGAATCAAGTGACTTGGGTGACATTATTTGAGTTCCAATCAAGAAATTGAAAAAAATCAAATTTAAGGAGGACTAATATGTCTAAACCATCCAAGAATCTAATGCTTTTATTTTAACCCATACCCATCCTGAACCCGAAAAGATTCAATGCCCAACTCGCCTCAAACACAAGCCACTTTTTTTTTCCATAAATAATAAGTAACGTGCCATTTTTAACGATAAACTGAATGAAAAAATACTTTTCTATACTGTTTTTCAATATCCAAAAAAAATTAATCAAACTACCATGTCTGAGAGTTACCCATTTATGGTGCAATTTAAAAATAACTTCAAGCTCGCTTGTGTCAGCCTACTTGAAAATGCAATGTGAGCTCAGGTTTCGAAAATCAAACTAAGATTTTGATTTAGCCGAGGCTTGGGCTTTAGATACTCAAGTTCATCATCATCATTATCATCATCAAAGCATTGTCCCAACTATGTTAGGGTCGGCTACACGAATTCTATTTCTTCATTTCCGATCTTTTTTTAGCCAACCTTAGATACTCAAGTTGTGCCCAAATATTCAAAATGCAAACAACTTCTATAATCCTATTAAAGTAAAAATTAGGAGTATATTTATTTTCGAAGCTTGGAGATGGGCACTAGGGAGAGCAGCACTTACATTTCAATTCTTGCAAAGCCCATTGATGATGGTGCTGTATGTAACTATGTTAGTTCCATACCCCTTCTCCATCATTTCTGTAAAGAGGTGTATGGCCTCTTTCACCAATCCTTTTTTGCAAAGCCCATGTATGATAGTGTTATATACAATAGTGTTCGGTCTACATGTTCCCTTCTCCATCGCCTTGAGCATCTTAAGAACAGCAGCCACCTTCCCACTCTTGCAGAGCCCATCTATGATGGTACCGTAAGTAACCACATTAGGTTTGAAGCTGAGCAGCATCCACCTTCCCACTCTTGTAGAGCCCATCTATGATGGTACCGTAAGTAACCACATTAGGTTCGAAGCTGTTTAACGATATCTCCTAAAATGGAAAACCCCAGATCGACCCTCTTCAATCGGCAGTAATAGTTGAGCAGAATGTTCAGAGTAAATATGCATGGCACAATCCCAGTCGAATTCATCCTCAACCTCAAGTAGAGCAAGTACAGTGGAATGATGGTTGATTCTGGCTACACCCCCCAACAGATGATTGAAAACATCAACTGGGGGCAATGGTCTCATGAGAAGCATACGATTGAACCAACCCAATGCATCATTAAGCTTCAGATTCTTTGATTTACATCAATCTTTCACAAAATTCAAGAACTGTGTTCGGCTAGAAGCGTCGTCAGGACTCAATAACTTTGTAGTACTAGAATAAGAGTTGATAATAGAAATTGAAAATGGGAATGAAAAGACAGTGGATGGAGAAAAAGTAACACTTTTTTTTACTGCAGCAACGATGATGGCTGTACTTGAACGAGAAATGGAAGAAATCGAAGTGGCAACCAACGCCATTTTCTTTTCTTTTTTTTTGGTTGGAGAAGAAGAATGCTTCTCTGATATGAGCTCTAGCCTCGAGCTCTGTAGGCGTCCTATCCTGTTTAGGGGATTGATTTTCAGGAGACGAAAAGTGGTTCCGGGCTAGAAGAGCACCACTGTAATTTTTAGGGCATGTTTGGGAGAGGAATCCTACCATCTACATTATGTTGGGTCCAATGGTTGTAACTTTTTTGGTTAATTTCTAATAATCTATGAGAAATCAAGGGTTGTGCTTTCATCCCATAACTATTTTGATCTCTCTAAAGAATTTGAACGGCTCGGATCTTCCAAATGGCTTCACATAAATAAAAAAAATAAATATTTGAATTTGAATTTCTATTCCACGTATTTCAAGATTTATAATGGATCAACGGTTGAAATTTGACCGTTTGGCCGTGCTTGGTCTTCTTAAGATGATGTATGGTATGGATCATGACTTAGGGGCCCACAAAAAGCAGAAAACTGAAAAACACGGACCGTAAAAAATCCTTTCTTTAATACTGTGGCAAATCAATGGTTAATAGTTTTTTTTCCATTTTCTCATCATCCATCATTAATCATGTTGCCAGATTTGACTAGCTAGATGTTTGAGGCCTTTTAGAGCAATTGAATGGTTTGGGTTCAGCATAAGGGGCCCATAGAATTTCAGATCTTATGATCCAATGGTTTGGATTTCTTTGTTAATATCTCAAGATATATGAAAAATCAACGGTTGATTTTTGACATATGAGCCGTTTTGGGGATTCAAAAGATGATGAATGGTCTGGATCATGATTGTGGGACCCATAAAATAGAATATCACAAAAAAACATTAACCCCAAAACTACCGTCTGGTTACTGTCGCTCCGCAAAAGCACGCTAGCAGCTTTCTCCTTTCCGAGAGCGGGGGGTCTGATCATGAATATATTCAAACACATGGAACAAAGGACTCCTTCACCACTTTTTCTTTTTTGTTCCAAACTTGAGTTTTCTATGGAAGTAAGGAAAACTGTTAAAAATCCTCACTGTGGACGTTTGCCAAACATGCCCTTAGTGGAAAGGTCCTAGGTTGGGATTCAAAACTCGTGATCATATTTAGTTTTATGCAGCTCCTATGGGCCCCAAAATCTTAATCTCACCCATTCAAATTCTTTATTGACTCATAAAACCCCTAACTAACTGTTTAATGGACTTTCAATCATTTGGTCACCTCGAAGAACTAGACCTAAAGGATTTGGATAAAAATCTCTTTTTTTTTACCCAAGTGATAATTGGGTCTACGCTCAGTCAGGCCTATTCCAAATTTTCCATGCCCAAAATGATGCGTTTATTCAAAGTATCATTGATTTAAATTTTGTATATATCACGCAAAAAAATCATGTACAAAACAGATAGTAGAAGGCTTCATCTGCAACCTCTTCATTGCAAATTCAACATCAGTACCCGAATGGCAGTTCTTTTCTTTGTTCTTTTTCCTTTTTTATGAAAATTGAGTGGTTTGCTCTACAAAAGACCCGAGTTGAACCCAACATGTTTACATCCCTACTTATGATAACGAAGATTTTATAGCTCACAAGAACAAATTAAATGGAGATGATTCTCTTGTGAACATAATCACAAATCTTATTTCTAATATTCTCAATGTACAAGCCAAAATAGAGTGAAGAGAATGAATTAAATAACACCCAATTCAATGTACGAGGAGAGTCTTTTTTCCTTCACAACTTAACATTTCAATATTTCTAGCCATAGCAAACCTGAAAAGAATTGTGCTACAACTAATATGATGCATGAAAATTCTGCAACATCCAACTTAGCCATTTTATGTTGAATGTAGATTTTATTGTATTTTGTTTAACAACCAACTATTTCATAGCCATCAATTGGAAGCTAGAATTGACCAATATGTAATTATTTTCTGTATATGGTCATTGAGGTCTGGTCTCGCAAAGCCTATCTGCATATTAGTAGTTGAGTGGTACAATATGAAAACCTAGGCAAACTGTAGAACTTAGCATAGGGAAAAGAAACAAAGAAGGATATTTTCATTGAAATATTTAAGGTCCCAGTCTTCAACAAATACAGGCGCACTACACCATAAAAGCTTCCTACTTATGAGAAATTTTTCTGCCTTTGCCCAAAACTTTGACTCCAAGTTTAGCCTCCAAGTAGATGCATTATTGCTACAAATGACAGAAAAGAATCCCCGCCAGCTGAGATTTCAGGACACCCAAAAGAAACCCAGAGGAAATGAACCATGTAAAAGCATTTGGTTCTCCTCTGATTTTTCAATTATATCGTTCGTCACTTACACCATAACCAGCCACAAGTTAGTCAAGGTCATTAGGGGAATTAATGGCTGCCAAAGACCAAGTCACCATTTTTTTTTTAATTCTCTTCCTGTTTTTTAATGTGCACAAGCATGGGACTTTGAGGAAGCAAGCCAACCAATTAATCAGGATATTTAAATTACAAAACTAAGAGTGATATTTAAATTCTTTTTTCTTATGCTATTGATTAAGAGTTTAAGACCCAATTGGAAATTGGTGGAGTAACATAACACTTGGGATTGCTCTCATTTTTTGTATTCGAAACCCATCCACGGATGATGTATATTTGTGTGGGTTTAGAAGGGGCCAATCGGGGGATTAGCCCTCGAGGGATACCCTCATCATAAAAAGACTAATTTATACTAAAAAAACAGCTGTTAGAGAAAAAAAAACAGAGAGAGAAAATGCAAAAATTATCTTGCCATGCACTTTGTTTCCCAAGCCCAAGTGACCCTTGGGACAAGTCCTTGCTAAGAGGAACCAGTTGCCGAATCCAAATCCCCCAGTCACTCAGCAGTGGAGAAAAGAGAAAGATATCTATCTGAAGCAGAAGAAGAAGAAGAAGAAAGGGAAGAGAAAACTGAAAAAGAGAAAAAAAGTTAATCTCTTCACTTTCTCTCGATCTCTCTATTGATTGCATTTCGTCTTGACTTTTCGATTTCTGTTAAAACTTGGGTTTTGATTGTAATATACATTCTGCAGCAAAAATGATTTCTTGGGTGTTCTTTATTTGCATTTTGATGTCCTTTGAAATGGCTCAGAATCTCGCAATTGCATTTCATCTTGATTTTTCGATTTCAATGAAAACTAGCATTTTGATTGCCAAGTATATTCTGCAGCAAAAATGGTTTCTTGGGTGTTCTTTATTCGCATTTTGCTGTCCTTTGAAATGGCTTGTAAGATAGTTAGTGATGGGAATGAATGGATTAGGACGGTCTTTTAGCCCTCACAAAGAAAGCGAGGAGTAGTGTCTGAAAGGGGAACCTTGATTCTTGCATAATTTTCTTAATGTCTTTTAACAGACCCTGCAAATTAATTGTTGAATAGGTTTTTATTGTTATGCCAAATCATTTGATCCGGCTGCAAGCAATATGGGTTGCGTTATGAGCACACCCTAAAAGTGAATGGAAGTCGTCTTGATGTCTTTCCATTAATTATCGCATTCTACAAAGGTTTTAAAATTTAGATCTGGGAGGCAACTTGTCCTCCCTCTAGTGAAACCCGAGAGCCTAACAGCCTTCAAAATATTGAAAAGTATGATAGAAATTCTAAAAATTTGAAAAATGTAGCTATTGGATTTTTATCCTCCAGTGATGAACATAACTTGTTTATCTCATTCATGATAAAATGTAACTCCCAAAGCTTTGACTTGTATTAGTAAGCCAGCTGATGGAATTAGAGGAATCACTCTCTAGAATTTAATCCCCCCAAAAAGACTTCTTAGAGATCCCGAAGCTTTTCTAGTTGCCTAAACTTCTACCTCCTTGGAATCACTTACTCCAATCAGCCCCAAAAATTCAGCAAGAATATCTTGCAATGTGTTCCAAAGAGCAAACCCCAGAGCCTGCCTATTTAGGTTTTCCTTTAGGTGTTCCATTTACATTAAAGATTAGGGAGCTCGGAGGAGCAGGCATTTAAGATACTTTGATATGCTGAGCATGGTACCTTCCCAATAAGACATGACCACGTTGATAAACATATTATTTCTTTCTCATCGACTCAATTCCCATTAACCAAACGAAACTTCACAATATTTTTAATGACATTCAAGCTTTCTTCTTATCTATGAATTCTATTATTTCTTTTTTTCAAAGTAGACCATGGGGTCACCAAGAAAGAAAGTCTCCACATAATTCTACCACGACCCGAAAAGACCTAATGAAGCCCCGACTGCTCTTTTGAGAGAAGTTGAAGAACACCAACTCTTTTTTTCCCAGAATGGTAACACGACTTGAACCAATTGAAAAATGAAGGATCAGACCTGCTCAGTGAAATCACAATGTGGAAATAAGTGATTGATTGTTTATTTCTTCTATTTTCAAAGAGAATGAAATCCCAAATGTTGTCTGAACTCTAAAGAGATGCCTTGCCTTCCCAAATTCTTCCCTATAGAGACTTTCCCTACAACTGCTAGCCAGCAAAAGCCTCAACCCTTGGAGGGGGCCTTGAAAATTGAGAGCACAAAAGGCGCTCAAAGCAGATATGAGAAGACTGGCCCTATAGAAAGATTTCGAGTAGAACTTTTCAGAAGGACAATGTTTCTAAATCCTGGCATTTTTTAAATCTATGCATTAACACATACTTCCTGTTTTTTCAGATTCATACAGATTTCCATCCCTACTAACGAAATCATCACTGACACATAACCACACACAAACAACAAAAGGTAAGAAAAAGAACACAAAAACATTCCCATTTGAAAGGTGCTGCTGCCCATACTGGACCCATGCCTAAAAGGCTAGTCTGGGCCACACATTCCTAATATTCTAGATCTATCCACTCTTCCCTTTTCCGTACTATAAATTTCCTCCATGAATCTTTCTTTCTTCACCAAACCTCCACCACCATTTACTTGAGCAAGGACTGTTGTTTCACCATAGATCCTATATCAAGGCCTCCATTTTTAGACTTCACAACATCATTTCATTCAAGTAGGTGCAGCTCATCCACTTTTCCCCTATAGAAAATTTCTTTGAACCAACTTCATCCTTTCTGCCACTGACACTTGGATCTTAAAGAGAGACGATAAACTGGGAGGTATTTCCACACTTTTTAATGAAATTGTTTTGGCAAAATTTGTAAATGCATGCTTTTTCCATATAAAATGAAGCAGATTCTTTGTTGAGAGCAGGACTTGATCGGGAGAGCATCATCATTGCAATTTACTTGATGTCTCTACAATGAAAAATATTTAGCTTTGTTGTGGCAAGCTTACCTTTTGTGTCCTTTTTTTACTTAAAACAGGTCCAAATAGATGTTTGGGTGCTTTAGACTATTTGACAATTTTCTGGGATGTCCGATTCAATCAAGTTTAAGGCCTTTTGCCTCTTTTTCAAGAAGTAGCCAAAAGGTAACTTTTTCATATACACATGAATGTCTAAAGCATTCAGACACCTTTTGTTGTTTCTTTTTTTTTCTCTGTGACAAGTTTGCCCATATAACTTTTATAATATGACAAATTTGTCTGTACTATTTATTTCATGAAAAAATTTCTTGTACTAATTTTACTATATGACAAGTTTGCCCGTATAACTTTTACAGCATGACTAGTTTGCTTTTTGTAATTGAATTAGACATATCAAACAGTCAACTTGTAAAAGGGTCTAATTGAAATAGCTTTATTTCATATCTATTTGAATCAGCTGTATTTCAAATAGATAGGACTTTCCAGACAAGCCCTTAGTCTCTCTATCCACTGGATGTGGAAGCCACTTATGCAATTCATATTTTTTAAAATAATTCTTCAGTTAATTATTGAGAAAAATAGGTTCATTAGTTGTATGAATATGTGGGTAGTGAGTGATAAATTGTTCCTATTATCTAATGACGTTTTTGGATGAATTTTGAGGTTTTCAGATCATGAATGCTCTTTTCTTTCAACGTTTTAATCTTTTATATTATTATTTCTTTTTTTTTTCTTTTTTTTCTTCTCCTATTAAACAAGGGTAGGAAATAGAAAAGACCAGGCCTTAGTCCAGCCTGTTTAGCGGGGCCCACCTTTAGCTTCTTGTGCGCAATGTGGATAGCTAAAAATGGAAGACTTTGCATAGATGGCCTATGGCTAAAAAAAACACAAAAAAAAAAATTCATTTGGTCATAACCTATGTTACCAGAAACGCGGTTCGTTTCGATACGGGGTATGGGTACGGGGTACGGGGTACGCTACTTAGGGTGGGACGCGGTACGTTGGGGTAGGCTTCATCGGTACGGTATTTGGAGTCGTAATGGTATTTGGAGTCGTAATTCGCTGTATTATGTTTTTTACGAGACGTTAATGTGTGTGTGTGTGTGTGATGCAAGGGCGATCAAAGCTCAGGATCCGCATGCCCTGATGGACCCGCTTGATGAGGTCCACATGATCTCTAATTCTGAGATCCCTATCATTAGTTTAGCTAGTATCTAAATTAGTAGTGTTACTTTATTTACTTATTTCTAGAATAGTAGGTTGCTTATTTGTTTGGAAGATTTCCTTTCTAATTTATATGTTGGTTAGCTATTTCCTATATTGCTTATTTAGGAACAATGCTACTCTATATATAGAGAAGCCCCTTATTGACATGAGATAAGAATTTTAATACAATTCAGAATCGTGAGTTATTGTGGTTGTAGGTGCAGAAAATAATGACCCACAATAACGGGGGAGCCTTAGAGGACTTATCCAACAATGATGATGACTGGGGTACCGTCCGAAAGCCTGAAAGGGAAGAACACACGGTCAGAGGACCCTGGCCTGGGCGGCGCAAGGCTCTCCGATGCCAAAGTCAGTGAGAGAACTAGAACAATGGGAGGAGAGGAAGAAGAGAGGCAGAGTAACAGCTCTTGAGTGTATATGTTGCGTACCTTTGATGGTGGTTTGAGGCTTTATTTATAGAGACTTGGGTCGTATCCTTGGAGGATATTTTGGTATGGGTCCCGTGATTCGACTGGGAAGTCACGATCAGCCCACGTTGCATTGAATGCGGTCCAATCCAGCCCACTTTGCATTAAATGCGCGTCGGGTCAGCCCACGTCGCATTTAATGCGCGTCTTGTTGGGCCAAATCGTGTTGGACGCCTTTGGCGGTAGGGTACCATCGGATCTGCCCTCGGGCCTTGCCCTGATGTGGCCTCAGCCGCTGGATGCCGCCCTGTCAGGGATCTGGCGAAGATCGTGAGCGGCTGGATGTCGCGTCTGTCCCACTAGCTCGTGCCCCTATCCCTCCACGTGCCAGATGACGTGGGGGGTGAGGGGCGCAAGTGGAGGCTCTTCCTTGCTTCGGCTTTCATCCCGGCTTCTTCAGCCGAGGTAGAGCTTTCTGCCGAAATGGCACCCGGGGTGGCTCAGTTCGGCGCTAGTGGCCCGAAGCTGCCTGACTTCGGCCGAACCCCCTGTCCTGGTAGCCGGGGTGAGCTTGGTGCCACGTGGACTCTCACGCGGATGGCACGTGAGAGTGCTTAGTCTCATCTGATGGCTGTGATTAGCGTAATCCTGTGGTTCTGGAAATCTCCCCACACAATTGCCCCCTAGCTTTTGACCTCATAAGCGCCTTAGCTTTTAGGGGTGGAAAGCTAGAAGAATCCGTCTGGGGGTGCGGCGATCATTGCCTGGTGTCGCTTCAACTGTCCTGAAGCAATAAACGCTCTGACCTGTCTGCGCTGGGAAGCGAGTCGACGGTTACACGCGTTGCCTTTTCACTGATTGTGCTGTCTTGTTGATGGAACAGGCGCGGATCGCGAAATCCGTCCTTTCGAATTTCGAAAGCAGCGCGCGCCGAGGGTTTCTTCTCCATAAATAGGGTCGTCTTCTTCTCTTCTCGTCTCTGATTTCTTTTCGCCTTCGCCCTCTTCTCCGATTTCTGCTCTGCTGCTCAAGATCTTTCTAGCGAGGACGACCACAGGGCGTGTCTGGATCTGCCTCTTCGTCTCCGTAAGTCGCTTTGTCTTTCTGTCTGGTTTTCCTTGGGACTTTGCGATTTCCAGGATTTTTGCGATTTCTAGGGTTTTTCCTTCGTCGTCATCCTTTTAGACATGGGCACCCCTAGATTTAGGGTAGATACCGACGAGGGTTTGGCCAGGTTTAGAGCTGCTTTCAGCATTCCGGAGGGGGTCCTCCTCAAACCGGCGGACCTTGCCGACAGTGCCCTGTATCGCTGTCACGGCGGCTGGATGCCGTTCCCTCTGATCTCCGTGATCGAGGGCGGGGTCAGATTTCCTCTGCACCCCCTGCTTAGGGCCTGCCTCAGCCTCTGGTCCCTTGCCCCGGGTCAGCTGATGCCCAATGGCTATAAGGTCATCATGGGCACAGCGAAGTTGAACGAGATCTTGGGGACCAACCTAGGTCCTCATGACATCGAGGATACATATGATATCTGCAAGGCTGGGGAGGGAAGATATTATCTCCGGGTGAAGCCGCAGCGAAGAGGCTTCGTCCTGGCCTTGGAAGATTCAAGTAAGAATGCCGAAGATGCCTTCTTCTGTGTTTCGGGGGACTGGGAGTTCGGTGCTGGCGAAAGTAGAAGGCTAGCGGTCCCGTGCCGCCCTGGGACAGTCCCAAGTAAACATCGCTCCTTTTCATTCATCTTCTTTGCTTAATTTTGACGATGCCGAGCTGACTCCTCTATTATTTGTTATGCAGAGGCAGGTGCGAGACGACGCCGAGCTGCGAGTGAGGGCTGGAGGAGGAACTCGGACGACATCAACAAGGTTGAGAGGTACAAGGGGCACGAGACTAGGTCGGCTTGGAAGCTGCTCGGATACACGCCGAGATACCGCGGCCACTACCAGAGGATCGGGGTACCCGAGGTGGACGAAGCGCATCCTGACCGTCCAAACGTCTCCCTTGCTGTACCTGCCGGGATCCCTTTGAGCGATCCTGCCGCTAGCCGAGCTGCGTCTGGATCCGAGGCGTCCACTTCCAGTTCGGAGCCGCCGAACCTGAGGCAGATAGTGGACGCTTACTCCTCTGATCAGGAGGAAGATATGGCGGGAAGATCGAGGGAGCCTGCTGTCAAGGACCTAGCGGCCAAATTCAGGCGGGGGTCTTCTTCCTCTGCGACGCCATCTTCTGCCGGCACCCGAGCAGCTATGAGCTCGGGAGGTGCTGGTGACACTTCCGCTCCTGCTCCTGCTCCTGCTCCTGCTTCGAATGTGGGAGTTCGACAACGTTCGCCAGAGCGCCCGAAGGAGGGGTCCCCGCCCAGGAAGAAGTCCAAGGCGGGAGAGAAGGACCAGGGGGCCGAACAGCCTCCGAAGGGCAAAACCCCTGCGCGGGTCCCCGGAGTCAAGGCTCCAGCTGAAAAGGGTGCACCGGCTGAAAAAAGCGCACCGGCTGAGAAGAGCGTGCCGGCAGGCAGGCCGTCCGTCGGGACGACTCGCGAGCACAGCACCTCGGCGGGGCAGGGATCCGGGTCGTCCTCCGGACCCCGAACTGCCCCAGCGCCATGGAGGCCGAGGATGGAAACGCAACCCGGCAAGCCTCTGAACGTCGAGGATCGGCTGCTAGGGAACGCCGACGTCATCGGGGCTCTCGCCAAGGCCTGTGCTCTGCCACGGGATATGGAGACGCACGAGAGGTTCGATAGCGAGAGCCTGATGGTCTCGGCGATTCAGGCTAACCTCCTGGTAAGTCCTTTCAGTGTTTTCCTTCCAAGTAACTTTAGCTCGACTGCCCCGGTTTGACCCACTTTCTCCATTTGCAGAACGTGTAAAGGCTCCTAACCGTGGTTGGAAGGAGCGACAGGAACGCGACGAGGGTCATTCAGCTGGAGTCCGAGAGGGACAAGCTGAAGAAGGAGCTGGAGGAGCTGCAGGCGGGAATAGAGCGGATGAAGAAGGCCAGCGCTGAGGAGGCTGCTCGGCTGGCGTCGGCTCTGGCCGGCGTCACGGAACTTACGGCGAAGACCGACCAGCTGAAGGGCGAGGTCTGGGCAAGGAACAGGAAGACCGTCGAGCTGGAGTCGGAGCTGGCCAGGTTAAGGGCTGAATCGACAGCTGAGGGGACGATGCTGCGCGGGGAAGTGCTGGCTGGGCGAGCCGAAACGGCGAAATTGAAGACGGTGAACGCCGAGCTGGAGAAAGAGAATGCCTCTCTTCTGTCCGAGGCCCAGTCTGCTTTCCAGGATGGGGTGGATCATGCCTCCGAGCTATATGAGAAGCAGGTGGAGGAGATCACCGCCATCCTGTTCGAGGAAGGATGCCTGGCCGCACTGAGACGTGCGGGGGTCCCTGAAGATCACCCTATCTATCGGGACCTGCCGAAGTACTCGGACTCGGCTCCTATGCCGAGCTCCGCTCCTGCAGCCGAAAGTGTCCCAGTTGAAGCTCCTGCAGTTGACGACGCTCCCGTTGCCCTGGTCTCGAGCGATGCCCCGGCCGTGCCTCAAGCTGATGCCTCCTCTGCCCCTGCTCCGGCTGAGGGTACCAGTTGAAGCCCTTCCTGCCAGCGACGTTCCAAGCAGGGACGCGGTTTCGGCCGAAGCTTCTGGTTCGGCTGATATGGTGATCGACCTGGTGGAGTCGCCGAAACCACAGTAGCCGGGCTCCTCTATATTTCTGTCCTCTTTTATGTAATATTTTTGCTTCTCAGCTTTGTAATACTCTGTCAATTCAATGAAAGTCGGGCTTCTTTATTTCTCTGCATTTGTCTCTCTTTCATTTCTGGATGTGGCATTGAATGGTATTTGAATGCCCTTAATATAACGCGACTCTTGAGGTGGAAGGGGTCAAACGGTCCTCATAGCCGTCTGTGCCGATTCTCCGTATTCTGGAGACCATAAATAGTAATAAACATGGTGGCACGGCCTATGAGGGAAATGGACGGATGTCTCCACTTGGCGTCATAGGGATCGCTGGTCAACAGTCGTGCATCCCGAGTAACGCGTGGGAGACTTCGCCCCCATAACTTCCTTCGGAGGCAGAGCCCTTCTTCTTCCTATAAGTAGGGGCGACAGGCTTGCCATGGGCGATGAAAAGAACAGAACGTAGGATAGTTTAAATCACGTAACATAGGAGCCATGCCTGTTAAACATTCTGCAATCTTCGATCCGGGGGGAACCCTTGCGCCTGTGGACGGATTTCTCCAAGGGGGAAAGCCCATCGTGGTCTGCGCACTCTCTGAAGGAGCTCCCCGTGGACCCACGCGCTCTCTGAACGCGGGTTCATGGCCGGCCATCCCTGGTTTGGTTGCAGAGAAGATCTTCTGTAATGCAGATGGGGGACGGTGGCGCATTCTCGTCCGACACGGTCTTGCGAGACCGCCGGACGGAAGGCGGGATTGAGGCCCCGGTGGACCTGGGGGTTCTTCAAACCTTGGCTGGTCTTACTGACCGGAGGGTGTTGAAGAGCTTAGCGAGGTCCTGTGCCTCCAAACTGGAGGGGCTCTGCAATCGCTTTGGTCTGACCAACCAAAGTGTATTATAGAGCTCTGTGAAATTCAGGATCACTCAGAACCTCCAGGCAACGATCCGGCGTCTTCGAGCCTGCAGCCTGAAGAGTCGGTGAAGATCAGAGTCTCCCAGTTTTCACTTCATTTTCTGTTTTTAGAGGACTGTGATCCTCCTTTCTGTACTTTGCTTTCTGTTCTGTAACTCTTGTAATAAAGCAACTTTCAATGAATAAAAAGGATGAACTTTGTGATCATTCAAACTGTGTGCAGCGCCTTTGCGTTCTTTTTTACTTTTCATGTACTGTTCTGGAACACAAGTGCTTTTGTGCTGCTTTTGTGTGTTTGAGTGCTGGCACAGTTCTTTCTCTCTGAAACGCTGACCTTGGCCGAAATGGCTGGCTTTGGCCGAGACGAGCTGCTTATGCCGAAGTGGAGTCATCATTCCGCTGGTTTCGGCTATGGGAGCGTGAGCTCGGCAATGATCTTTGAGGGGTGTATGCACCCGGACTGCAGATCCTTGTAGAGGGGCAAAAACCCTGATTTTAGGAATTCGGCCGAGTGTCCGAACTCGAGGCCTTTTCCAGGGCTGTTAACCCTTGAGTGGGTTCAAAACCCGGGACTTTAGGAATTCGGCCAAGTGTAAGAACTCCAGGCTATTTCCAGGGCGAAGACCCTTGAGTGGGTTCCAAACCCGGGACTTTAGGAATTCGGCCGAGTGTAAGAACTCCAGGCTGTATCCAGGGCGTAGACCCATGATTGGGTTCAAAACCCGGGACTTTAGGAATTCGGCCGAGTGTAAGAACTCCAGGCTGTATCCAGGGCGTAGACCCATGATTGGGTTCAAAACCCGGGACTTTAGGAATTCGGCCGAGTGTAAGAACTCCAGGCTGTATCCAGGGCGTAGACCCAGTGCTGCCGGAATCAGTCAGAGAGAGACAACAAATTGATGGCAAGGCGAAAACTGCTTTTATTGATTCTGAGATTCAATACATCCTTAGAAATAAAATTTCTTCAAGTGGGATGCATTCCATGGTCTCGGCAGTGGCTTGCCTTCTAAGTCTTCGAGCTTGTAGGCTGACTTTCCTGCCTCTGAGACTATTTTGAACGGGCCATGCCAGTTCGGGGCCAGCTTCCCTTCGTTTGGCTCTCTGTCAGCTGGCAGGGTTTTCTTTAGAACCAGCTCTCCCGCGGAGAACTTTCTTTCTCTGACATGTTGATTGTATGCCCTGGCTAACCGCTGCTGATAGTCGGTCAGTCGCAGGGCTGCTGCTTCTCGTCGCTCGTCTGCCAGCTCCAGCTCCATTGCCAGGTTTGTCTCATTTCGGCATTGGTCGACCAGCTCTGTCCTCAGGGTAGGAAGGCCGATTTCTAAAGGAATGACTGCCTCCATCCCGTAGGCCAGAGAGAAAGGTGTTGCCGAGGTGGACCTCCTTGGAGTTGTTCTGTATGCCCACAGCACGCTCGGAAGCTCCTCTGTCCATCTGCCCTTTGCCTTGTCCAGTCGCTTCTTCAGGCCGTCCAGGATCACTTTGTTGGAGATTTCTGCCTGGCCATTACTCTGTGGATATGCCGGAGTGGAGTAATGATTTCTGATGCCATGCTATCGGCAGAAGTCTTTGAAGGACTTGGAGTCGAACTGAGTCCCGTTATCCGAAATCAGGGTCCGGGGGATGCCGAACCTCGTAAGGATGTTTTTCCAAACGAAGTTCCTGGAGTCCCTGTCCGTGATTGAAGACAACGGTTCAGCTTCTATCCATTTTGTGAAGTAGTCCGTAGCCACTATCAGCCATCTCTTGTTTCCCGGAGCTCGGTGAAGAGGCCCCACAATGTCCAGGCCCCATTGAGCGAAGGGCCATGGGCTAGAGAGGGGACTCAGATCTTGTGTTGGCTGATGGAGGGAGTGGGAGAACTTCTGGCACTTCTCGCATTTCCTGGCGTAGACCTGCGCGTCTTTCTGCATATAGGGCCACCAGTAACCCTGACTTATTGCTCTGTAGGCCAGGGATCGACCTCCTATGTGACTGCCGCAGATTCCCTCGTGGATCTCATACAGGAAATCGTCCACCTTCCTTGGATGGACGCATTGGAGGTATGGACCTGTGAAGGATTTCCTGTAGAGTTTGCCTTCGGGAGAGAGCCAGAATCGAGCTGCCTTGAGTCTGATCCGGTGAGCTTCAGCCTTGTCCTCGGGGAGCTGGTCGTCCTTCAAGTAGGCGACAATTGGATCCATCCAGCTTGGGCCAAGGTCGGCACAGAGGACAAGCCGAGATGAATGGAGTTCTAAACTTGACCTTGATACTGACCCAACCTCGATGGTCCTTTTCTTCCCTGCTTCGACAGCGGAGGCCAGGTTTGCAAGCGCATCTGCGTGCGTGTTGGTATCTCGGGATATTTGCCTGACCTCGGCTTTCTGGAAATGAGAGAGCGATTTTTTCGCAAGGGCTAAGTAGGCCGCCATCATGTCGTCCCTGGCCTAGTAGTCTCCAGCGAGCTGGCTAGTTACCAGTTGAGAGTCGCTGAAGATCACCAGGTGCTGGGCTCCGAGGATTTGGGCGCTGTTCAACCCTACAATCAGTGCTTCGTACTCTGCCTCATTGTTTGTCGCTTTGAAGTCCAGGGTGAAGGCCTGCTCTATGACCAGACCCTCTGGCGATTGGAGAACTATGCCGGCGCCAGCTCTCTTGGAGGTGGACGACCCGTCGACAAAGATCTTCCATGCCGAGGTGGGAGACTGCTCGACCTCAGCTTCTACTGGCTCGTGCCCTGTGCCCCCCAGTGCCGTGCCGAGCTGAGTCGGAGCTGGGTTGGGGGAGACGAATTCGACAATGAAGTCTGCCAGAATCTGGGCTTTGATCGCAGTTCGGGGACGGTACTGTATATCCTACTGCCCCAGTTCAACTGCCCACTTTGATATTCGCCCTGAAAAGTCAGCCTTTTTGAACACTGAACGGAGTGGATGCTCCGTGATCACCACAATGGTGTGGGATTGGAAATAATGGGAGAGCTTGCGAGAGGCGCTGACGAGGGCCAGCGCAAGCTTCTCCAATAGAAGGTACCTGGTCTCGGCATCAAGCAGGGTCTTGCTCGTATAATAAATCGGTTTTTGAACTCCCTCGTCCTCCCTGATGAGGACGGAGCTCACTGCGTGATCCGAGACTGCAAGGTATAAATACAGAATCTCCCCCAGAGTTGGGGTGGAGAGTAAGGGTGGTGACATTAAATAGGTTTTGAGTGCGGCCAATGCCTGGTCGCACTCGGGAGTCCACTGGAACTTCAAATTTTTCTTTAAAAGCTGAAAGAAAGGCCTGCACTTATCTGATGACTGGCTGATGAAGCGATTGAGTGCTGCAGCCATTCCTGTGAGCTTCTGAACTTCCTTCGTGGTAGAGGGGCTCTGGATGCCCTGAATGGCAGTGATCTGGTCCGGATTAGCCTCTATCCCTCTCCGCGTTACCAAGCTGCCGAGGAACTTGCCGGAGGCCACGCCGAAGGCGCACTTGGAAGCGTTTAGCTTGAGCTTGTACGCGTGAAGGATGTCGAAGACTTGGCCAAGATCCGCCAGATGGTCGCTGGAGTGCACTGATTTTACGACCATGTCGTCGATGTACACCTCTACCGTTCGGCCGAGCTGAACTTAGAACATTTTCGTGACGAGGCGCTGATAGGTTGCCCCCGCGTTCTTTAGCCCGAAGGGCATCACCTTGTAGCAGTAAGTGCCGCGGGGGGTTATAAATGATGTTTTCTCCTCATCAGGCTCGTAGAGCGGGATCTGGTGGTAGCCTCTGTAGGCGTCGAGGAAGCTCATCCGATCGTGACCGGCGGTGGCGTCGATCAGTTGGTCAATCTTTGGAAGGGGGAAACTATCTTTAGGGCAGGCCCTGTTCAAGTCTGAGAAGTCCACGCACACCCTCCACTTTCCAGTTTTCTTCTTAACCACCACCGTGTTGGCCAGCCACACCGGGTACTGGACTTCCCGGATGGCTCCTGCCTTTAGCAGGTTGTCGATCTCTTCGACGACCGCATCTGTCTGCTGCAGTCCTGTCCTACGGGCTCTCTGCACTACCGGCTTGTGGTCGGGATCCACATTCAGCTTGTGGCACATGACCTCAGGGTCGACCCCAGGCATTTCGCTTGGGCTCCAAGCGAAGACGTCGACGTTCTGCATCAAGAACTGAGAGAGCTCGGTCCTCTCCTCGTCTGGCAGCTGGGTGCCAACCAGGAAGAACCTGTCTGGGTCTGCCGGGTTCAGCCTGACCTCGGCCAGGTCCTCGATGCTCTTCTTATCTGGATCTCGGCCGATTTTATCGAGGCCTTTCTCGAACTCGGCGAGGTTGACGCGCTCTGGCTCCTTCACTGCTGGGACTGCGGCCAGCATGCACTGCCTGGCTTGCTGCTGATCTCCCTCCACTGTGACTACTTCCATCTTGCCTTCCTTGTTCTCAAGGACGAACTTCAGCTTCTGGTGGAGGGAAGAAGGGACTGCTTCTAACTTGTGGAGCCACGTTCTGCCCAGAATGACATTGTAGGGAGAATGGGCGTCCACGACTAGAAAGTCGGCCGTCACGGAGGCCCCGCCAGCTCGGGTCTCCAGGGTAATCCTGCCCTTGGGGTAGACTGGCGTGGCGGACAACCCTAGCAGGGGTGTACGGACCTCCGTGAGGTCTGCTTCGGAGAGTTTCATCTTCTTGAAGCAGTCGTAGTAGAGGACTTCGGAGGAGCTGCCGGAGTCGACGAGGATCCTCTTCACTGTGAAGTCTTTCAGCTTCATGGTGAGGAGCAGGGGGTCATTGTGAGGGAGCTGGATTCCCTCAAGGTCTCTGTCTGAGAACGAGATGGCGGGTCGGTCGCGGCGGGCTTTCTTGGATGCCGGAGCGAGTTCGGCTTTCATTACTTCCTTCACGTGCGAAGCCCGTCTGGCTTCGGCACGGGCCTGGGAGCTGCCCCGGGACGAGGAAGCGGGAGCTGAGGACGCCAGATGGATCACGTTAATGATCTTCTCTGAATCCTCACTGTCGGGAGCCTGGGCTGCGCTCTGGTGAATCCGGCCCTCGCTACCGCCGGCATCACCTGCCTTAACGAACTCTGGAATGTGGCCTTCTTCGGCCAGCTTCTCCAGGTACCACTGCAGAGTCTTGCAGTCCTCGGTCTTGTGCCCGTTGCCCCTGTGGAAGGAGCAGTAGAGCTTGCTTCGGCTGCCGGAGGTGGGCTCATTCTTCAGGGCCGGAGGGTACTTGAAGAATGGCTTGGACCTAATCTTGGTCAGGATGCGGTAGATCGGCTCCTTGAAGACGACGTTGACGCTCTGATTGGCGCTGGAGGGAGGTCTGGGCTTCCAGGCGCCCCCAGACCTGGACGACGCAGGCTTCGCCGACCTGGAGACCCAGGCCTGCTTGGGCTCTTGCTTCTGGAAGGGCCTCCCGCCTCTCTGCCGAGGCTGGCTACTCTTCTGCTCGGGCTCCGGATGCCCTTCCTGATCCCGGGCTCGGATCTCGTCTTCCTCCTGGGCGATGAAGCGCTTTACCCGGGACATCAACTCTGGCATGGATTCTGGGGGGTTCCCGGCCAAGTCCTTCCGCAAGTCGTGGCCGGGGATCAGGGCATGCTGGAAGGCGTAGATTGCTATCTCTTCCCTGGTGCCCTCAATCTGGCTGTAGACCGCCCAGAATCGCTGGGCGAAGATGGCGAGGGTCTCACCCTGTTTCATCTTCAGGGCGAGGAGGTCCCCTTCTTTCTTGGGGACGACGCTGTAGGCTTGGAACTTCTTCAGGAAGGAGAGCTGGAGCTCCTTCCAACTCGAAATGGACTTCTCTGGGAGAGAACAGAACCACTTCAGGGGGAGGTCACCCAAACTGGAGGAGAAGATTTTGCAGTTCAGGTGACCCTCATTCCCCCAGATGGACATCTTCTGGGAGAAAGTGTCGAAGGTGAGCGGACGGGTCGGACAGTCCGTCGTAGGGGACGAACCGCGGGACTGAGAATTTTCTAGGCACGGGGGTGCGCTCAATGTCTTTTATGAAGGGTGAGCCCCCCAGATCAGTGTGACCACAGATCTGCTTCTGATCCCGCACGTCCAAGTTGTGCTGGAGAGCCAATCTGACGCGTTTGTCAAATCGCCCCTGCTCATCGTCCTTCTCTGGGGTTTGAGCTCTGGGCTTTCGCATGGGGTGGTTCGGGCTGCGATGGCTATGAGTTCGGCCATCGCGGCTACTGATGACTCCGGCTGTTGCTCGAGCCTTCGTCACGAATCTGGCTCCGTTTATGGTCCAGATGATTTATGAGATCCTCGCGGGGAGGCTGGGCTGCCCTGCTGGGGGCGTCCCCCCCTTTCCCTTGAGGCTCAGAGACCTGCCTCAAGGAGGCAGTTTGCGCTGCCCTCAGCTGCTGCTGGAGCTCGCGAATCAGCTGCTCTTGCCTCTGGAGGAGAGCAGTTTGGGCTTCGAGAACCCCTCCAGTGGCAGGGGGTTGGACGTGGCGCGTCTCTCCCACGGCCACGGCTTTGTCCTTCCGAGGACGCTTATGCCGACGCTCATCGCGTCTGGGTGGCATGACTTCTTCTAGCTGAGATCGAGGCCTCGAGTCCCTCCTGGAGGGGGAACTCGACAAAGAGCTGAGAGCCTAAGCGGCCCTCGCCTGCTGACGTGCCATGCACCGTGCGAGAGCGCCCTTGAGGAGGGACGTCCGTCGACGGTGGTGGCAGCTCGAGCGCTGCTCTCGAGGACTCTGCGCCCTTCCTAGCTTTCGGAGGCATGGCTTTTGAGAGATTGAGGTTAAGAAGGTTGGGAAGGTTGGGAAGGTTGGGATATTACTTTCCCACAGACGGCGCCAATTGTAGGTGCAGAAAATAACGACCCACAATAACGGGGGAGCCTTAGAGGACTTATCCAACAATGATGATGACTGGGTACCGTCCGAAAGCCTGAAAGGGAAGAACACACGGTCAGAGGACCCTGGCCTGGGCGGCGCAAGGCTCTCCGATGCCAAAGTCAGTGAGAGAACTAGAACAATGGGAGGAGAGGAAGAAGAGAGGCAGAGTAACAGCTCTTGAGTGTATATGTTGCGTACCTTTGATGGTGGTTTGAGGCTCTATTTATAGAGACTTGGGTCGTATCCTTGGAGGATATTTTGGTATGGGTCCCGTGATTCGACTGGGAAGTCACGATCAGCCCACGTTGCATTGAATGCGGTCCAATCCAGCCCACTTTGCATTAAATGCGCGTCGGGTCAGCCCACGTCGCATTTAATGCGCGTCTTGTTGGGCCAGATCGTGTTGGACGTCTTTGGCAGTAGGGTACCATCGGATCTGCCCTCGGGCCTTGCCCTGATGTGGCCTCAGCCGCTGGATGCCGCCCTGTCAGGGATCTGGCGAAGATCGTGAGCGGCTGGATGTCGCGTCTGTCCCACTAGCTCGTGCCCCTATCCCTCCACGTGCCAGATGACGTGGGGGGGTGAGGGGCGCAAGTGGAGGCTCTTCCTTGCTTCGGCTTTCATCCCGGTTTCTTCAGCCGAGGTGGAGCTTTCTGCCGAAATGGCACCCGGGGTGGCTCAGTTCGGCGCTAGTGGCCCGGAGCTGCCTGACTTCGGCCGAACCCCCTGTCCTGGTAGCCGGGGTGAGCTTGGTGCCACGTGGACTCTCACGCGGATGGCACGTGAGAGTGCTTAGTCTCATCTGATGGCTGTGATTAGCGTAATCCTGTGGTTCTGGAAATCTCCCCACACAGTGGTTATTTTCCTAAGTGATCTTAGGGTTTTTGAGTCTTCGGGCTACGCCATCAATTGGAATCATAGCCGACGATCAATCTCAGCTCGCCGGTTGAGATCGCCGATTTGAGGTAATTCCGTATCCCATCTCCCTATTTTATGTCCATCCATTATTACCCCACCGATCATCATCTTCAGCCATTATTATCATCATCATCACCCTGCATCGAAACCACAGCACCTAACTCCAATCACCCATCCTACCGAAAACCTCCCATCCACTTCCGAGCCCAAAACCCAAAAACCCCTGCCGACCCCCAACTCAACCCAACCCAAACCTTTCCGTTGCAACCAGCCCCTCCATCGCACATACCCAACCACCTCCACCATTACAACCGAACCCAACCAGATCCAGTCTCCACCCACCGAAAGCCTCTTTCACCACCCAACTTTAGCAAACCCCCAAAATCCTCAGTACCTAATTTCCGAAACCCTAGCCACCCATCCCGCGCTTCGCGAACCCAATCCCCACACTGAAACCCACATCCGAAAACCCTTTCAAAAAAAAAAAAAGAGCAGTAGAAAACGAGAGAGAGAGAAGCAGAACAGAAAAAAAAAAGATAGAAGAGAAGAAGACAGAGTTGGGAGAGAATAAATGGCACCGTCCAGCAACCAGTGTCTTCTCGCAAGCCAGCATCCAAGCGTCTTCATCATCATCTCGCCACATCCTTGCATATAACTGCATCAAGTTGAGATCTCCTCTTCGTTAAATGTCAAACAGCAAGGAAGGAACTCTTGCCTTTAACTCCTTTCTTCCATGGAATCCAAAACAGAAAAGGAGATCCCTTTCCCACATGTGCAACACTTGCCTCACTTAGGCAATTTGGGCCTAACCTGCAATTCAGGTCCAACCTGGGTCCGAGCCCAAATCCAACCCACTTTTAGGAAACTAAATTTGCATTTTCCAGTTGGGCCTGACCTGCCATCTGGGCCTGATACGAGCCAAAAACATTCCCACGTGCCTGGCAGTTCTTGATTTGGGCCTGCCTCAGGTTCAGGTCTGACCCAAATTCGACCCAGCCCAGAAGCATCATAAAAAAAAATTGCATTTAAAATTTCATGGCCACCCGAGGAGGTCAATACCACGGGTATCTCACCAATTACCAGCGGGATGAGCAATTGACTAAATTGGGACATGACATGGACGCTGTGAATGAGAAACTAAATTTTGTTGAAGCTGCTCTTATTGAACTTCAAGAAACTCAGGCTACAGGAAGAACAGAATCTGCTATCACAGAGTTGGATCCGCAAAGATCTAGCACTGGATCTCAGATCAAGCAGGTAACACCAGATCCCCAGACATCCGGCCCAAGAACCCTAGTAGATCTAGTCACGCATGGTCCTCAATATCAGCCTCGTGAAACCATGTTCGACATGGTACAGTGCCATTTACTTGAACGTGGTGCTAATGAGTCACGCAGTGCACCACATACAGATGACATCACTCGAAAGGTGTAACTAGAGATCAGTGACTTTTCAGGGGATCTCCACCCCAAGGCCTTCGTCGACTGGCTTAATTCCCTCAACGACTATTTTGCGTGGTACAAAATGAATGATGCCCAGAAGATAGCCTTCACAAAAGTTAAGCTCAAGGGTCCTGCACGCATTTGGTGGCAAAGTATTGAAAACAGTGAACTTGCCTTTGGGCATCCCATCTTGCAGTGGGAAGACATGAAGCAGCGACTCAAGCAAAATTTCCTTCCTTCTGACTATATTGATTCTCTGCATAAAGGATACCTTAGTCTGCAACAAGGTGCCTCTTCTCTGGATGAGTATACCAATCAGTTTTGAGAATATATAGTGCACTACAATCTGCGGGCTAATGATGGACTCATCATTAACAAATACACAGAAGGCTTACATCGTGATATTCGACAACGAATTTCTATGTTTGATTTCAATGATATCAACGAAGCCTATTGTAAAGCCCGCAAAGCACAACATGAAATTCTGTTGCGGCGGTGAGAAAGGTACAAGCCGGGGAGTTTTCTAATCGAGGGGTCCAATATACAACCCCCAATAGCTTCCAACAGTCATTTATTCGACCAAGACCATCACCGGCACAGCAAAATCAAACCCAAGGGGTACCACACCGACCTCTTCCTTCCCAAAATCAACGGCAACAGGCACCACAAATTGATCCTCGTGCGTGAGGATGTACTGACAGAAAGGAAGTGATCTGCCATTCCTGCCAGCAGAAAGGGCATTTTGGTAGGGAATGTCCTCATAGGAATCCTTATGCAGACGATGCAGCTGACGACAGCGAAGAGTATGATGATCACGTTGAGATGGAAAAACCTCCAGACGCTCAAAGCCTTTGCAATGAAGAACTTCCGGCATCCACTGATGATCTTCCACTTGTATATCTTGAACGTCATCTTCTAATCACAGCAGATCAACAAGATGAGCAGGATTCTAATCATGCACCTATCTTTCGCTCTCGAGTTCACTGCATGGGCAAGACTTGCAATATGATTGTTGATGGAGGCAGTGCTATGAACGTTATTTCTAAGGAGGCCATGGAAAAGCTAAAACTACCTACAACAAAGCATCCGAGGCCCTACAAAATCGCCTGGGTTAATGATTCAACTATTCCGGTTGACAAGCAGTGCATCGTTCCTTTCACACTGGGTTCTTATGCAGATAAAATCAAATGTGATGTTATACCAATGAAAGTCACACACATACTCTTTGGTTGCCCTTGGCTAAATAAGCTGAAGGTTGTCACCGATAATGACAAAAACGCTCATACTTTCATGTGGAAAGGGCACAAAACCTGGTTATGGCCACTGCCACCTTAGCCTTTTGCTAAGGTCCCAAAAGAGGCCGCCAATCCTCCGATATTAACCATGAGCAAATTTGAACAGGAATGTAGAGATCAAGATCTGATGTATGCCTTGGTGATCCGATAGGTTACAGGTGACTCTCCCCACGAGTCTGTTCCGGACGCAGGCAAGCCACTCATGCAACATTTCTCCGATCTTATTCCGGATGACCTGCCAAATAATCTTCCTCCTATACGGGACATACAACATGCCATTGATCTAGTCCCAGGCTCTTCACTACCGAATCTCCCTGCATATCGAATGAGTCCAGCAGAGCACGCTGAACTCATGCGGCAGGTGGATGATCTGTTACACAAGGGGTACATTCGAGAAAGTCTCAGTCCCTGCGGTGTACCCGCCCTTCTTACCCCTAAGAAGGATGGAAGTTGGCGCATGTGTATATATAGTCGAGCTATCAACAAGATCACGGTAAAATACAGATTTCCTATTCCCAGATTAGATGATATGCTTGACATGATGACATGTTCAGCCATTTTCTCCAAGATTGATCTGAGAAGTGGTTACCATCATATTCGCATTCGACCAGGTGATGAGTGGAAGACATCGTTCAAAACAAGAAATGGTCTTTATGAATGGATGGTCATGCCATTTGGGTTAACAAATGCCCCCAGTACCTTCATGCGGGTTATGACCCATTTGTTGTAGCCTTATCTTGGGAAATTCATCGTTGTTTATTTCGACGACATCCTTATTTACAGCAAAACCAGAGAGGAGCATCTCACTCATCTCCACACTATTTGCCATCTCCTTCGTCGCGAACGCTTCTACATCAATCTCAAGAAGTGCACCTTCATGAGCAGTTCAGTAGTATTCTTGGGATTCATCATATCGACGGAAGGCATCAAAATGGATCCAGAGAAAGTCAAAGGAATTCTGGTTTGGCCACTCCCCACCACAGTAACTGAAGTATGGAGTTTTCATAGACTGGCTACCTTCTATAGGAGATTCATCAGAAATTTCAGCGGTATCACTGCCCCAATTACAGAGTGTTTAAAGAAGGGCGAATTCAAATGGACCAATGCCGCAACTCGAGCTTTTGAGCAGATCAAACACAAAATCACAGAAGCTCATGTTCTCCGCCTGCCAGACTTTGACAAAGTGTTCGAAGTTGCTTGCGATGCGTCCATCGTTGGAATTGGAAGTGTCCTTAGCCAAGAGGGGCATCCGATTGCTTTCCATAGTGAGAAACTCTCTGATTCAAAGCGCAAGTACTCTCCTTATGCCTTGGAGTTCTACGCTCTTGTTCAGTCACTTCGCCATTGGAGGCATTACCTGATGGGTCGAGAATTTGCACTTTACTCTGATCATGAGTCTCTCAAACACCTTCATTCCCAACATAAAGTGGGAGCTAACTTTGCCAAATGGAGTGCTTATATTCAGGAGTTTACCTTTACCATCCGCCATAAATCTGGCAAAGAAAATGTGATAGCGGATGCTCTCAGTCGCTGGAAGCATCTTTTGACCACCATGGCTATTTCTGTACCAGGCTTCGAGCAAATCAAAACGGCTTATGAGGCGGACAAAGACTTCGGCACCATTTATCACGATATCCGTCAGGGTGAGCATCTCAAGCATCCTTACTTTAGCATTCATAATGGGTATTTATTTTATGGTAGTCGCCTTTGTTTGCCCAATACATCTATTCGCGAGCATGTTATCAGGGAACTCCATTCCGGAGGATGCAGCGGCCATTTGGGTCGTGACTCGTGATAAGACATTCGCTCTTGTCGGAGATAGACATTATTGGCCACACATGACACCCTATGTTTCTCGTATCTGTGAGCGGTGTCGTACTTGTCAATTGGCCAAAGGAAGCAAAAAAAATGCGGGATTATATCAGCCATTGCCAGTTCCCCAGGGCCCCTGGGAGGATATCAACATGGATTTTGTACTTGGACTACCTATGACCCACAGAAAAGTGGACTCTGTCTTTGTGGTTGTGGATCGTTTCTCGAAAATGGCTCATTTTCTTCCTTGTTCCAACACAGCAGATGCCTACAAAGTTGCACAACTCTTCTTTAAGGAAGTTGTCCGTCTGCATGGACTTCCAAAGACAATGTGTGTCTGACAGAGATACAAAGTTCGTTAGCTACTTCTGGAAAACTTTGTGGGGGCATGTCCAAAACAAAACTGAAATTTTCTACTGCCTATCATCCACAAACTAATGGTCAAACAGAAGTCCTCAACCGTAGCCTTGGGAATCTGCTACGTTGTTTAGTGCGAGACCATCTTACCACATGGGATTAGGTTTTGCCTATGGCTGAATTCGCATATAATAACTCAGTCAACCGGTCCACAGGGATTTCTCCTTTTGAAGCTGTTACTGGCACCAGACCACGTCTACCGGTTGATCTCGTTCCACTTCCTGTAGAAGCACGGCCAAGTGCTGATGCCGACAGTTTTATTCGCCATATGCAGCTGATTCATGACGAAGTTCGGCGCCGTATTTCCGCAAGCAATGATTCTTATAAAGAACATGCAGATAAGCGCCGCCGTTTCGTTCAGTTTGAAGAAGGCGATATGGTTCTACTCCATAATCGTCCAGAGCGATTTCCACCGGGCGCCAATAAAAAACTGCATCCCTGCAATTCTGGCCCGTTCAAGATTCTCAAGAAAATTGGTCTTAATGCATATGTGTTGGATTTACCACCAGATCTTGGATTACATGCTACCTTCAACGTTGAAGATCTCATATTCTATAAGGGCCATGACCACGACAGTCCGTCGGTAGAACAGGAGATTCAGCTCCCACCCTCACCAGCCCCTCCAGATAAAATTGTTGATGTGCTTGATGATCAGATTGTCTCCACTCGCCAAGGGGGATTTCAGAAGTTTCTTGTTCGTTGGAAGAATCGTCCACTCTCTGATGCCACATGGATTACAACTACTGATTTCCAGTGTCTTAATCCCGATCTTTACGAGAGATATCAGGCTACTATTGTTGGGATTGGTGTATGCCCTAAAGCCCACTAGCTGCATTCTCATCTTTTGTTACTGGATATTTACTGGTTATTTAATTGAAAGACTCTTTTATGCTTAAACATGTATATATGTATGGTTGCGTAAGGCCCATTGTTTCTAGTAAATGAATTAGGTGTGTAGTGTCTACGCACAGATAGGTCTGATTCATGGACAACTGGAAACATCATATTTGTTCATAACTGAGAGATGGAGCTGGGCACTTCATCTTGGTATAAGTTATAATGAGATACTCTCCTATATAGGGTGACATACCTAAGTCACGGGAGGGCTTTCCCGGATCTATCTCATTAGTGCATGTGTCATGCATTGAACAGGACCATTGTAGGTGTGATCTCTAAAATAGTACTATCACAGAAAAGAGATCAAGTCACCTCATGCTACTGAGTAACCGGTGCTCTTAATCTTGAGCATTTGTGGATGAACTGACGAAGTCAAGTTCTTGTACTTTAATTCACTATGGGTGAGATTCTTTTCATGGGTCAACAGCTCTGTGTTTTGGGTACTCGGACTTGATCAGTTGGGACGTGCAGATGCAATATAGAATCTATGCCATCTGATGATGGAATAATCGTCCCCTTAGAATTATCCGGTTAATCATCAAAATCTAAGATCTTGGTATATGGATGTTCCATATGAATATTGAACTTGTGGGTCGCTCCCTGAATCAAGAGAATGATATTCGAATGATGATTATGTTAAGGATATGAAGTTCTAAGGTTTAGATGTAATCGGGAAGGTTGATAGTACATTTGATAACCTGACTCGATTATGGATGTTACATAGAGGGGCATTCAGGTCATTACACTTAGTAGGTCGAAGACAACCGTCATTTTATGACGAGCTTATTATATTATATATTTATCCTTGGAGTACAACCATAACTCTCTAGTGGAATGAGTTAAGGTTAAAATGGTCTTAATGTTGCTATGGGTTTAGCATGGACATTTTGGTCATTTTGGGAGCCAATGACAAATATGTCTTTTGGTCCCTTCTCTAGTCACTTACCAAGATTGGCATGGTTTCCTAAGATGTTTAGATAACATAAGGATGAATTATTTTAGTGGAAAAATAATTTTGAGTTTAAATTCAAATAGGCCTTTGATGGCATACATGAATTTAACTCTAGATAAATTGTATGTGGGCCATGGTGTGCATTGATATGTGGGACGTCCATAATAGGATTTCCATGGGTAAGGTTTCCAACTTTGAGTAGGACTCTCTACTAGGAAAGTTGGACTCCTCTTTGGATTAGTATTCCTATGAGTTAGTTTCCTTTTTGGACTAGGAACTTAAAATTAGTAAGTGTTCTACAACTAGTATTACTAATTGTATGGAAAGTTCCTTTTGGTTTCCTTTTCTAATTAGAGTGTTTCTTAAAGGAAATAAGTCTTTCCTTTTTGGACATCAATTAGAATAAGGAGAGATAACTTTATGGGAAAGGTTTCCAAGAAGTTTCTATAAAAGAAACCAAGCACCCCCTTGGACGTCCACCATGCTTAGAAGACACTAAGAGAGCCACACGCCCAGCCCTTGGAGAGGTTCTCTTCTTGAGAGAAGAAAGCTTGAGGTCTGAGATTTTCCCTTGGAGAAATACTTCCTAATTCCTAGATTAAGATCCCACCATCTTAGCCAATCAGATTTGGAAGTGAGATAGAGGAGAAGATCAAAGGCAATACTAGTGCAGGAAAATTCCAGCAACTTGTTTGCAAATTGCAAGTCTGAGTTCGGGCCTTTGGATCTATTTTTTCAGAGATTTGAAGTCTACAAATCTTCGAGGTAATAGTCTTCTATCTTCTCTATCAATTGGACGCATGTTGATCATGATTTAATGGAGTTTCTATGCGATTCTTTATGGCTGATTTCCGCTGCATAGTGCAGAAATCAGATTTTTTAAAATCCGTCATGTTTTGCATCAGCCATAGTAGTCTCTTTATGAGAAGTTTCAGATCTGAATCGCGGTTTTCTTCAACTATCTCGCCGGAGTCGAGTTTTTCTAAGCCGGGGAGAGTTGATGCAGGGCGATCAAAGCTCAGGACCCGCAGGCCCTGATGGACCCGCTTGATGAGGTCCACATGATCTCTAATTCTGAGATCCCTATCACTAGTTTAGCTAGTATCTAAATTAGTAGTGTTACTTTATTTACTTATTTCTAGAATAATAGGTTGCTTATTTGTTTGGAAGATTTCCTTTCTAATTTATATGTTGGTTAGCTATTTCCTTTATTGCTTATTTAGGAACAATGCTACTCTATATATAGAGAAGCCCCTTATTGACATGAGATAAGAATTTTAATACACTTCAGAATCGTGAGTTATTGTGGTTATTTTCCTAAGTGATCTTAGGGTTTTTGAGTCTTAGGGCTCGATCTCACCGTCGGAGGTGTAGATCTTCATCGTGGTCTTCGGGCTACGCCATCAGTGCTTGCGTGCGTGCGTGCGTGCGTGCGTGTGTGTGTGTGTGTGTGTTTTGAAGATAAATAATTGTAAAACATAAACATCATTGTCATTCACGCTTTGCTAGTCTATTTAGAAAAAAAATTGTTCCAGTAAGCCCAACTCAAATCCTTAAAGCTCACAAACCATAAATCCTTGTTAGTCTAATAAAAATAAAATTAAAAAAACCATTCCAAATTTCCAATAGCTTGGGCTTTGGGCCTTTATTAGATTTAGGAGTAAACCCTATAATCTAAATTGTTTGGATCTGTTAAAACTTTGGGCTGCACTTATTGAGCCCAATTGTTATAAACTTTTAAAACCCTAGAAATTAACATCTTCTTCTCCGATGAAACCAAAAAAAAAAAAAAAAACAAAACCAAGCTACCTAGTCAAAGGAGCATGATGTAGCTTTTTACAAAAGAGGGAGAGATATGATTACAACGACTAATAAGGTTAGTATTACATATTTGTACTTTCTATTCTCTGCTGTTTTTGTTTTTTTTTTTTTCTTTCTTAATCTTGTTACATAACAATGGGGGACGCTTAGATTAGTGTTTCGATTTGAGAACGTACCCTAAAAGGGTACAGGCGAACTGATAAGCGAAACGCAAGGGGTGGGGGTGAATCTGGCAACTCTGGTCATAATCATCTCATGAGGCCTTCAAGCCAAAACACTTTCTTCCACTATTGAAATCGAAATTCAGGCAACTTGGAATCAACATTAATCTTTTTTATCTAGCCATATTGTTGGAAATAGGGTGGGCCTCTAGGATAGGTTTCAAAACTTTTGACCCACTTGACGCAGGGATCAACTATCCATAAGACTATAAAACCCAATCCAAGATCTATGTCCTCAATCTCAGTCATCATGATCAGTAAATACAATCTATCTAGAAGATAAAAACAGCAACTAATAAATCTACAACATGCAAGGAAGTAGATTATACCTTTGGAGCTCGGTTGTGCTCTAATGGAGAAGTTGCGTCTTTCTTTGATGATGAAACGCTTTCACTAATCAAATAGGGATCTCCAAGACCTCTTGATCTTCCACGCTATGACCCGTATTAGATTCTCCTTTTCTCAAGAAGATGGTGGGATCTCCAAGAGAAAACTACTAGGAACTCTAGGGAGGAACTAGAAGGAAAACTAGAAGAGGGAAGAGGAGAAGAGCTCGTGCAACACTTGCACTAGGGGGCTTGGGCGTGAATCCCTAGGTGGATTTATGCATCGGACGTCCAAGGACCTCTTCTCCTCTTATTTATAGCTTTTGCAAGTTGTCTCTTCTTTACTAATTACAATAGAAGTCTCACTTCCATTAATTAGTAACTTACCATATCATAATTAGAAGTCTCACTTCAAATATGATTCGTAACTTTCCAATTCCTTTCTAATTAAAATAGAAGTCTCACTTCTACTAAAATTAGTAAGTCTACTATTACCACTATTAGAAGTCTCACTTCAAATAGAAATAGTAACTTTCCTTTTAGAGTTCAACTAGAATTAGATACTTTCTAATAATTGGGCTAGCGTGGGGACCACTAGGGATTCCTTAGAAAGCTGGCTCCAACTGGGACACGCGACCCCACATCTCATGTGTAATCCGGGCCCACAGTTAATTGCAAATAACTCCACTATATAAATGCAATTGAACTCCAGTCTTAGGAATATTACGTAGAAGACCCTAAACTTCCACATTATCACAAGTAGACCCCTCTATCAATATCCATGGATCAATTGGACCTGTCTTCCAAAATAGATCCATATCTTATTATCCTTGAGCCCCAATTAATTATAATGATCAATAGGTACCTTTCCAATTAACTCTTAATCGGAATGGGTGCGCACTTACCAATGATAAATCCATTAATTGGCAGAAGGGGATATTAGAGATAGATTCCATCTTGACCATTGAATGTTCCCACAGCTCTACTACCACGTACCCGAATCACCGAGGTGTTGACCTACAGTTGGCCTCACTCATTGGTGACTCAAAGCAAATGAATAGATAGAAACTTGAGTTCATTAATGTCTCAGGATTGAGAGCCTATTGCTAGGGAATTATGAGAGCAGACCTTAAAATAAAGACAGTGTTTATAAGGTGCTTCTCATGGTCCTTCAATACATCCAATGTACCAGCACTATGATCCAGAATCTTTCATTCTGATGATCGAGACAAATCACACTATCTCATAGTGATCAAAGTACTGCAACCTTATCAGTATGAGATGTCCAGTCTCATCACTGGTTGTGAATATATTTTAAGTATAAGATTTGTCATACATGTCTCCCGTATGTGGATCTCATCCATACACATGTATTACATCTAATATACTTGTGGACCCCGGTTCATCTCATGAACCATCATGTCATTCGTATTGGTTATGTGCAAGTATATAATAAATCGCCATTCATCTCATGAAAGGAAAGCATGAATATACTGATAAATAAAGAAATTAATCAATTTATTATATCATCTACTGGATTGAGTCCATAAAACTAACACATATACCATAAGTATAGGTGGCTGAAGTAGGCCCTACATGGTGTTTTAAATTGCTATTTTCATCATCCTGTTGGACTTTATCATTCTCTTCTTAAAAATGTGTTTCTGTTGCTATTCTAGTTCTGATCAGGACATTTTGTAAGCAGCATCCTGGAACTATCATGGATCCTCAACTTAAATACCGATTTTAAATTCTTTACACTGAAGAATGTTAATTTCGAGCTTTTTGCCTTTTGGATTTTTTCTTGCCGCTGTTTCTCATGTTTAGTTGTGCTTGTTGTGGGGATCCTTTTAACTGATCTGATATTTACTTTCAGGATATTTGGAACAAAACATGGTATCCAAAGGCTGCTGATCATGTCACTACAGAGAAAACATGGTATGTAGTTGATGCAACTGATAAAATATTGGGGAGGCTTGCTTCGACCATTGCAATACATATTCGTGGAAAGAACTTGGCAACTTACACGCCCAGCGTGGACATGGGAGCATTTGTCATTGTGGTATGTAGTATGATCCAAAGTTCCCATCACTCTGATCTATTTTCCACCTGATAGGCTCAGTACCAGAGTGCCTTCTACAAATATATTTGATTGTATGTAAAAATTTTAGATGTACATTGCAGAATTACCATCTGATTGCTTGTCTATGCTATCATTTGTTCAAAAAGTAAAATCGCTATCACAGCATGCTGTGATATGTGAAGCTCTCTCTCTCTCTCTCTCTCTCTCTCTCTCTCTCTCTCTCTCAATGGTAATTTTTCATTAGAAGAAAATGCTGACAATCTCACAACCAAAAAACACCAAAAGAAAGAAAACAGCCTACAAGAAAACATCAAGACAAACTATCATGCGAAATAAACAAACTCTGACGAGATACGCCCTCCTTTGCTAAGCTAGAATATATATATATTCCTCTTTTATTTGGACTTCTTTAATTTTTAGGGAAGTCTTATTTACTAAACAAGGGAGAGGATCGATCCTCCTCTTACTATATAAGCATGGACAAGCCTCATTGTAATTCATTCCGATTTTTCTTCAATTATGGTATTTTCCATTATCGTGAGCATGCCCTAGTGCCTGAATCCTTCATTGGATTCGACCTTCAGTTGTAGATCTAAGGCTGTGCCATAAGCTCAACCATCTAATTGCTCATACAGTCGAGATTAAAACATCCCAACTTAAATAACTTAAAAGACATAAGCTATGCAAATAACTCCAAAAATTAAATATATAAAAAAAGAGAAAAATAAAATAAAATTGGGCTGGCCGTACGACTATAGTCACTTGGATGGGCCCGCATATGACCCCCCTCATGATCTTCTTTCTTGATGGTCCCTCCCATGTGGCATGTCCCAATGTTGGGGTGTTCCTGATTTTTCCATATGGGTTCTTCAACTTGATCATGTGATAAATCGAATTAGATCCAACCGTTAATCTATGTGACTATGTTGGAATTAAGGTCCAACGGTGATCATGAGGATCAGCACGATCTATGACCAGGCAATGGTCATCTAACCATAAAGAAGCCTATGCATGAGTCTTCTTCCTCCTCTGGTAGACTTTGAATGGAGGAACTCTGATGTCGGCCTCATCATGGGTGAGTGTTTGTGTGAGTGAGTTCAAGTCTCCCTTTAACCACCAATGATGATGAAATAAAAACTTGACTTTATTTTTTCGGTGCACAAATGCAGGCCCATTATTGGGTGGGAGGAACAATAGAATTGTTGTTGGGTGGGAGGAACAATAGAATTCTTGTTGCAATATTGGGTTTTAGTTGTATGGCATATATTCAAAATCCTTTAATTTTTTTCATTGAAAACTGTTGGAAAACTGTTCATCATTCCCTTAGTTTTTTTTGCTAGACAAACCATATCACAAACAACCATATACAATATTTATTTTTTAGTAGAAACGTTGAGAACAAGGGGTTGCTCAGGGATCGATATGTGGGTATGCCACTCTTCCCACGTGTGTGGGCTTCCTCTTCCCACTTGTGTGGGCTCTCTTGGGTCCCAACTCCCTTGGCTGGACCCAAAAGAAAAAAAAAAGAGAGTTAGAAACACTGTTGGAAAACAGTTCTGCATTCTCTTTCACCACTTATTGTCGATACCCTTTTTTTGGCAAGCAACCAATACTTCATCATCATCAAAGCCTTGTTCCAACTATGTTAGGGTTGGCTACATGAATTCTGTTTCTCCATTCCAATCTATCTTAAGCATTTCCAAATGCTCAGATAAGTTGCACTTCTTAAATACGTCTTGTTACCAAAAAAAAAAAAAAAACTGTATCACTAATTCATGATTGTAATGGTTTTATGGTTTTGTTATGAAGAAGTTGATTCAGCTCTACAAGCTATACTTACTACTTTTCTCAAAAAGTTCAAGCTGTTCATTCTTTAGCTCTGCTGTTTGTTAGCATCATCTTTTCCTTGGATTGGTAAACCACATTGCATGAAATATTTGCTGAAAATGACCTATCCCAGTTCCAATCCTTGGTTGAGGCATTATTCTCCATGTCTTTCTAGGTACAATCAATGGTGGGTTTACCACAGGGAGCATCGATTGTGGTACGTGGGGGTTGCTAACATAGAGCCTCTTGTCAAAACAAATGCATATGAGAGGGGATCTTACCTCTATTTTGATCCCAACACATGGGAAACCGTTCGCAAGGTTTGCATTAAATGCCATTCTTTCCAAGTTCTTATAGAAGTTTCTCAGACTGATGATTGCCATCTCTTGCATTCTTTCTGAATTTTTTTGAATGCTCAAAAGGTCTGAAACACCGTTGATTGCAGGATAATTTCATTCTCTATTATGATTCGTTGGAGAAGAGACCAACACTCCCTCAACATTAGCAGTGTTTATGGAGAGTCAGCCACTAATCTTGCTAAAACTATGTTTAGCTTTCATTCTCAATCTTATTTAGTTATTGTTTTTCGCAATCTGGAGGCTTCTATTTTGCAATTGGCGATTTGTTTCCCCTCCGGTTGAGTAGCAGTGGATTATCCAGTAGTTGTAAATACCCCCCACCTTTAGTTTTTCACTGCACGTAATGAAAATCTCACTGCTCTCCACATGTACCTGACATTTCCAAAATTCTTTACATGTTCGAATGAACTAACAAAGGCAAATTGCTTTCCCCGATTGATAGTAATTGTTCTGGGAGAACATGGATGTAAAGTTGAACAGAATTCATGTAGCCGACCCTAGTATATACTTGGGATAAGGCTTTGATGATAGGAAAGGTACAATGTTCATATATGGCCAGAATTTAAATCTTTTTATATGATCATAATCAGAGCATGATCATGCAAATTGGATAGTTGGACAGAATTGTTCTTGCCATTTCTTTTGGGTCCCCAGAATCTGGTTTTGTTTTCAGATTGCACAAGTTTTTTTTTTTTTGGGAGCATTTTCCAATATATATTGAGTCGTTGTTGCCCAACTACTGGCCAAGCATACGGACAGTGGGCCACACAGGATAGGTTGGACTTGATCTTTTCTCCTTCTTCTTTTTGTAATTTTGTTTATTCCTAATTTTGCCTATTTTGTTTTAACTCTACAAACATAGACCTATAAGGTCTCCACCGTATCGTATGAAAAGTGGAACCAGTCCTATTGTGTATCCTGCCGTTTGTCTTTCATCCTTCACCTTTTTTAAACTAGATGAAGGTTCACCCTCCTCTTTCAAGCCCGATTCGATAAAAAATCTCAACTATTTTGAAAAATCCGAGCAATTATCTCAAGTATTTGCTTGATGTAGTTTAAACCCTGATGATGTGATATAAAACACCTGCTAATGAATATCCTTGGACCCATAGAACTTCATTGGTGTGTAAAGATGGAAGGGGATCTAATTAACTTGTCCAACTGATCTACACTAATTCATGGATGTTAGTTACAGAAGTCCTTGAAGGGTAGAAGTTCCTACCTAAAGATGTATCAGCTGAGCATATATGTTGGTGAAAGATTATCACATCAACAAGTACCAGACGCGCTCGGATCGATCTATTTCTGTTATGTGGTGAGTCATTTTGTCTGATGCTTTTGAGTACTTCACTCATTTAATGGAAATTGCAGAGTATATGCAACAGAGGAATGGATATTGATAGGTAATGATAAAGTATTCAAAGGGGTTTCTAATCCCCAAAAGCAAATGGTATATAGCTCCTCTTTGGCCATGTAGATGAGGAGAAAATGAAAATTGGTGAATCCTCACTAGGTGAAAAACTTTAAACAGGGAGAAAGATTCACCATTTTTTTTCGTAGTTGTAATTTTTTTTGCTGCTTTTGTATTTGAATAGAGAAATTGTGTATGGGAGATAAAACCCTTTGAAAAATGATTATAAAAATGTTTACATCCAACTCTCTTTCCTGCACTATGGCATTGGATGCCTGTCTAGGTAAGTAGTAAGTCCCCTTTGGATCACTCCTTTCTTTCCATTATTTAGGTGCTTGAGATAAGTGTCTCTCTAGATTAAAAAAAAGTGGCACAGATGGCAATACCATTACCTCAGAAACTTAAGTATATTACAATCCAAAACACAATTTGACACTCATCTGACCATTGTATTTGTAATAATTAAGAAAAAAACATTATCAATAACTTTGGGTTGAATTAGGGGAGAGAAAGAGTTGATTGGCTAGAATAGAAAAGATGCAATTCAATGCTAATTATCGAAGATGTTATATTTACGTCAACTCTGTAAAACTAGAAAGATTTACATTACAATAGCTTCACATCGGTCAACACATTTTTTTTACAAAAAGGTGTATTCTATGCTTCAAAATTGTTAACCCTTTCGCATTCATCAATCCATTCGTGGTAAACATCTATTGGCTCTGATAAACCTGCTACACATAGAAATGAAAAAAATAAAGTCAACTAACATGATTCCAAGCTAAAAAAAAAAAACATGTTATTAATGAATCTGATGATATCATTAATACACCATGTGAAGGGGTTGGGTTTGGGTGGGCGCAGCAAGACCCGGATTAAGGATCCATACCCGAATGGGTTTTTGGTCTGGATTGGGTCCGTGTGCCATGATTTGTATGCAATTGATGTATTGAGAAATTACTTATGAAGGGGATTTGATTATATTCAAACTTACCATAAATGATATTGCTGTAACTCTCATTGCAAATATAGCAAAATGCTTGTCCAATCATATGTTTCATATCCCTGAAAGAACAACATATATACATTATGTTCCTTAAAACAATGATGCATCATTGATTTTACAAATATAAAAGAATGAATCAAATGTTACTTACATGTCACATTCAACAGTGCCTGGATGGTTGCAGAAGGGGCGGCTAAAGCATTTATCAAGCTTCATGGGCTTCTTTAAAGGTGGTTTTGGCCTTGTCGACTTCCTCTTCCCCGTTTCTCAACTTTAGTTGCTCTGCATTCAGGATCTAATTAATATATAAAAGATAGAATAAATTTCTGCTTCTTGCATGCAGATGATTGAACAAATTTAAAAATAAATCCAAATGAAGAAGAAATTAAAATTGAGCAATCCGAATCCGATGTCTCAGGTATATATAAGATAAAAGAAGGATTAGGGACCCTTCAACAGTCACTGGAAAAAGACCCCATTACAAGAAGCATTAGTGAATAAACAAATGTAAACTAAAAACCCTTATTTTCTCTATGGAATCTGCATAACACCCTTGATTGGCCTTAAAACCTTATCTCTAAAAAAAAAACATAATCGTGCAATTCGACCATCAAAACTGATATACCCATTTCCATTAGAGAAAGAAGAATGATCACTCCAAAAGCAGAACTTTTAAAAAATTTACTAAATTGAGAGAGTGACGATAGATGTGTAAAAGAGTCCGAACGAAAAGAGAAGAAATCAAAATTGAACAATCCGATGCATGGGGTAAGATGTCAACGCAATGGCTTGTTAGAATTGAAAGAGATGAAGGACGAAAAAGAGAGACAAATGAACATACATATAATTGCAAAAGAACAACAACAAAGAAAGAAACAAGAAAGAGAAACAAATTGAGAAACAAGAGTCACATTGATGCAACCAACGAAGGAGAGATGATTGTAACCAACAGATGATTGAGAATGTTTCTGAAGGATCTCCTGAAAATCCAATCCTTGGAAGAAATCTGCAAGTGAGACCCCACTGTAGAATGTCGTCCCTCTGAAATTTGAAAAGAAAGAGTGCTTCAGAGATTTCTGATCAGAAAGGACCTCAAGATTGTTGGAGCAGAGGACTGTCACTCACTGATCGTTTTGGTGTAGTGACTAATAATCTCTCTCTTATTATTTATAGACGACAAGGAAAAGGTACCGTTATGAGTTATCTAACGAACTTTTGAACTCAACTTTCTATTTCTCATAGGATTTAGATTCCTACTTGTACTCTACCTGCAAAGATATCCCACAAGTGTTAGAGAAATTAGTACTTTCCTATTTTGGGTTGACTTCGGATGAAAATGGTTTGAATTTACTTCTTCATCAAGTTTAAATTGTGAACAACTTGTTTTGTTGTAATCTCATACTACTCCAAGACTTGGAGATGGTAAAATTTAAGGCGTTTATTCAGTTTTCTGACTCATCCTCTAACGAGCCCAAGCCTTAGCCCACACTTCTTACAGAGGGCTTCAATGTCAACTTGCATCAAAGAAATTGTTAATTGATTGATTTACGCCTAGCTAACCAACTCCACTCAATTTCAGTTGGGGTTTATCTGTTTGCTTGGAATTGAATTCCCATGAAATCATGGTAAAATGGGTTCCAATAAGAAGAATGAAAGAAATAAGGAGGAGATGTCATGGGTTATGATGAATTGGTATTCAATTTCCACTAAAGGGAGATTATGTAATTGCCATTTGGGAATCTTCACATTTGCTTTAGAATTTTTAGATACTTTGATAGGAAGGCATCTATTAGAATTCTTATAAAATTCAATTAAATTCAATTCTATGAAAACAGAGGGATTTTCATCATCATTCCTTTCAATAGACACCAAACTTGGCATCTAGTATCATTAACCATAATGTTTAGTTGGGCTAGACCAGGCTTTTGGGCTTTGAATACAAGGCTTGATCCAACCGCATCTTCGATCAAATAAATTTCATTTTAAAGGCTGCGACTGTTCGAAATTGGCTTGGCTGAGACAAGTCGTAGAGACTCAACATAGCCAAGTTGCATAATCTTCCATTTAAAAAAAAAATAAGTAAAAGACTAACCCTGTCAATCCTCACTATTTTGACATGGCAACCCCTTTGTCACACACACACATACATACATGCATATAGGACAACCTAGTGGGGTTCACCTTGGGGCTCCACTGATTGTGGGACAGAGGAGATCGAAAGATCCAAGTGGGGCCAACCGAGATATCAAATTTGAAGTGAATCTAATACCTTTAACGTCTTCGTCCGTGGTCCACAAGTTTGTACGGCTTTATATCAAACAACAAAATCCATCCTAAATCTAACGGTCCGGTCCATTCGGATCTATATAAATCCATGAGGTTCAGTGACTGGGGGGTTGGGTTTGTTGTGTATGTATGGTCCATTTGGATGGGTCTTAAGGTGGGCCCCATTAGGAGGCCCTCACCGTAAGATTGTGGGGACTATCCTACATGACCATTAGTCATAAATATATTATGTTGTTTGCAGATGATATAGTATTGGCAGAGAACCAAGAGATGGACCAAAGATGGAGCTTATAGGTTTATTACATATTCTAGTGAAGGAGATAAGAGGTTTTATCGATTTACGGAGCAGTTCTCTCATATGGAATTTAAAGGTAGAAGGGTGCCTATGTTTGTTCAAGAGCAGGGTATTGGAAGGGGAGATCAACCAATTACTTTTGCAGCTAATTTCGTTAGTTACAGGTGCATGAATTGCTAACTTATTCAAGTGCCGTATATTATTGATAACATGTATGTATAATATATATACATATATATATAGGGAGATGCTCCTATGAGAGTAATTCTCATGGTACTATAGCGAGGATTTTCAAAAGGGGGAGATTGTTTGGGCAAAAAACCCGAGAGGATCCTCGCTAGCTATAGCGAGCGTGATAGGATTACCCAGTTCGGTCAGAACTCTAATTTAGATGTTAAGTCTAATTTCTCTTCTAATTGGAATACTATTAGAAGACTAAGGTACGAACTTGGGACTATAAATTGGGTGTTTCTCTAAACCCAAAGGTATCCACCAACTCTCTCATTATTCTGAGCAAGAGATATCTAAAAGAGATAATTTCTCTCTAAAGCTATATTTGAGAGATTGTTCTGAAGGGCTACTCTAGAAGGTTTGAAGCTTCTACTTCTTTGTAGAAGATCTGCTCATCTTGGTTCTCAAGGTGATTGAAGGAGTATCAAGCACAGGGAGCGGTGCACGACAGAGAAGTCGTGGTAACAGAAGTTGTATAAGAACAACTACAGTCCTTAGGTCGATGTACTAACTGGGAAGGAGCTGTGAGTACATCTTGTAACCGTTCAATACTGATTAGTTTTTCTGATTGTGGTTTTTCTCCCGGTAAGGGTCTCCACGTTAAATTTGTTTCCGCCTTCTTATGGTAATTGCGTGGTAGATAGTTTTGCTAGTTCTATCTTGTTCGGTTGATTACATCCGCTGTTTATTGGTTATATTAGACTAGCACTCATTCTTTCAAAACGCCAATCACACGTGGTATAAAAAAGTGCTTTTTGTATATAGTTCCCTAAGGTTTGTAGGATTTGTAAATAGGCCCCTGAACTTTTAGTATTTGCAAATAGGTCCTCATAGTTTCATTTTAATGCCTTACGTGTCCCCAAAATCAATAGTCTTCCAACCACCATAGGTTTTTAAAGCGAAATGACACTTTTGTCCATCTCTTTTATCCTTATTTGCATAATTTCAAAAGCTTGGACTCAATTTTTTTTATAAAGCATGTAACATTAAGAATTGCACTTGGTGGGAGAGAATAATCCTACATAAGTTAATTTTTTTTATCAATATAGGGCTCATTTCATTAAATCTAAATTGATAATGAAGACAATCAACACATGTACTTATAACTGGTTAAGATTCATCTAATCCATTCATGACGACCCATGGTTGGATTGAGGAAAGTTTCAAAATACATGATTATGCTTTATGTGTAGTGGGTGCAAAAAAATTATTGGGGGGAACGAGCAAATATAAAAAAATATTATTTTTTACAATTTGCTAGGGGGATGATATTTGGCTATGTAAAAGAAACATTGGGGGAAGGGGCAAATGTAAAAAAAAAAAACATTAATTTTTAGAATTTAGGGGGGGGGGCATCAGTCCCCAGGCCCTTGTACCTGGGCCCACCCCTGGTCATGTACGTGAGATAGTTATTGAGAAAAACCATTGGGACTTGAGATAAAATAATGGTACTTTTATAAATAATAATATACTCATTTTTTTAATGGATGTAAGGGCAAAGCTGTCATTTATATAAAAATCGAACACAAATCTCACAGTGGCTGCCCATTCTTGTTAGGAGTATTAATTCTGGGACACGAAAGGTATTAAAAAGAAAAAGCAGGAGCCACTTTACAAATACTAAAACCTTAGGGACCTATTTACAAATCCTACAAACTCCAGGGACGTATATACAAATGGCTCTAAAAAAATTCTAGAAATGGGCACAAGTGTTGAAAACTGAATCTTTTTGCTAAAAATCCAAAAGGCTTCTTTTGCTTCGCCCCACCTAACAACAAATCCATCAACGCCTCGTTGTTGCTTACTTGAATGGAATCAATCCAACCCCTAGATTTGGATCATTAATTAGCGCCCACAAAAAGTGTAGAAGATTCTATATATTATTAGACTTTTTCACAAAGCAATCAATATCTATCAAAATCTAAGACTATCAGCTTCAAGGTCTTGGGGTTTGTTATTCAATAAACAAGTTGAACAATTTGACTTACAAATATTGGGCCCACAAAATGGAAAAAAATAAAGGTAGTTAATGGGGGGGGGGCCCACATGAAACAATACTGAATTTTGGATTGTACTAACATTAGTAGCAAGAGGGGTGTGTGTGATATCACTTTCTTGTGATATTGTTGTGTAAATGACCTCATTACACATCAATTTCACACTTGATTATGCACCACATACCTAAATCAGTCCAAACAAATGTTATGATGCATGACCGTTACACATGCGAATAATTTACATATGTAAATGAGAGCAACCAATTGACCTCTAATGGCATGTTTAAATTGTTTTTAGGAAAAATAATGTAAAATAATTTTCAAATCAATTTGTGGAAAGGAGTATATTTTCCGATAAAGTGAGAATGCATTTGTTTTCATGAGGTAGAGTAATTTGAAGTGAGATGACCAGCCAACAAAGTGGTAAAGTAATCACACTATTTGTGTTTTATATAGTAGAAGTTTTTGACAGATAAGTAAAAAGAAAAATTGGCAGCTGGACTTTACTTTTCACATTTTGTTGTGACCAACCAAATATGAGTAAGTAAAAGTTTTGACAATTAAGATTACTTTTTCATATATTTTACTTTACCTCCTGCAAAACAAACATTATCTTAGGACTGTTTGTATGGGAGCTGAATACATAAAAATTGGTGGTAATCACGGTCCAGGGAAAGATTATTAAGAGTGGCGAAGGATAAATCACTAAGGTGATCATGAGCAAGGGTGAAACCTCGAAATTTACCTTGGGGCAATCTACTTACCCCTAGTTCTGCATGGTGATGGGCATCATTCATTTTTCATCTCCTTTTGATACTGTATTTATTAAAGGGGAGAGATTATTTGATGGTTATTTTATATATTCACATTTGTTATAATCAACAAAACATGAGTAAAGTAAAAAAAATTGACATTAGGTATGCTGGCAAAGTAAGAATTTTTGCCTCCTACCAAACTAACATTGTCTTAGGAAAATTGAATACATAAAAATTAGTGGCCAATGGGGTCCAAGAAAAGATTATTAAGAGTGATAAAGGATAGATCACTAGGGTGATCATGAGCAGGGGTGAAACTGTAGAAGATAATGGGCTTATGCTAACAGGCCCTAGGCCCAGCCCAACAGTTTATAACCCATGTAAAATATCCCACGTGTGGGTCTAGGATAAGCCTTATACAGGCTGTTTTATTGATATTCTTCTATGTATAGAGATTAGGATATTCTTTATTCTTTAATTCCTGATTGTAATTAGATTGTAATTACTGCTGATTATTAGCATGTGATTAGGGTAAATTTGATTATAAATTGGTTGGTCGATCCTCCATTGAGGTATCAACTTTTCCTCCAAATTCATATCTCTCTCTCTCTCTCTCTCTCTCTCATTTTGCTCTTTACATTCTATCAGAAACTAGGAAATTTACCTTGGTGGCTTGGTGAAATCTACTTACCCCTAGTTCCGTATGGGGAATTGGTGATGGGCAGAATTCATTTTTCATCTCCCTTTTATTCAGTAGTTTTTAAAGGGGAGAGATTATTTGATAGTTATTTTATATATTTATCTTTATTTCTTCATTTTTAACCACTTTTAAAGATACAATTCTTTGAATTATTGAAAGCAAAGAGGGTGCAATTGAAGAAACAAATACTTAAAAGAAAATGAATAATGTGAGATGAAAAATGAATACGCCATCACCTAAATCAAATCTTAAAATCAAAATACTATTCACATGTCCTTTTCAAATCCCTCTTCCTATCTTTAAGAGCACGTTTGCTAACGATGAGGATTTACTATTCTCAACTTCATCATGCGTGGGTATAATATGGTTCCAAACCTGTCCATGTTGTGCTTGTACTCCCTATAGATACCTTTTTATGTTTTCCCTTACCAACATTCTCTATTTTTTTCTTTTCTAAATGATTCATGGTACTTCTTTGTTGACAGCTTCCACCACTCCTCTCGTTTTCTGTTGGGTGTGCTGCATTTGGAGGCATGGGTTTACTCATATAATGATATACATGAAGATGATGCGGTCTTAGTTCTGAAAATCGGAATCATTTCACAAATTGTACATACCCATGAATCGAATCGAATTGCGAATCGTAGTATTTTTTTATTTTTCTAATAAAAATTAAAAATAGTTAAAAAATTAAAAAAAGAAAAAGGAAAAAGTAGTTATTCATAATCCATCCATTTTCCCATTCATAGCAATATACATACAATGACAAATAACTCAATCATACAATCATGTCAAGAACATCATGACATTAATATTATGATCAATGATATGTGTAAATAGTTAAATAAGTTAGGTATCAATATATATATATTATTTATTTTTTGTTATCTTTAAATCAAAATATAAAAGTAAAAATAAGATCCAAACCATCAATCTTTCTCAATATGATATCTTTTAAGGTTAAGAAAGAAAGAATAAAGAAAGAAAAGGTAAAAGATTATTAATATTAACTTATTGGTTGTAGCTATTCTTGTTCAGCCGAATCGCTTGAATCATAAGATTCGATGAAATGCATATCGAATTGTAAGATTCGCGCCTAAATCGTAAGATTCATATGTAAATGGGATTCATCGCATAGATACGAATTCATTAGAGCATCTTTAGCAACAGGTGAGGAATCTAAAGATGTGAGGATTCCTTACTATCCTTGGAACAATGATTCCTCGCTGAGGATTTATATAGCTGAAGATTTCACAGCAATATCGGTGCATATATATATACATGGAAAAACTTGATTTAAGCACAAATCCGCAGAAGCGAGGATTTCCAAATCCTATAGGGGGAGGTCGGATTTGAAAATGCAAACAAATGAGGACTTTCATAGGTCCAAATCCTCGGAAATTTACAATTCACAAACATGGATTTTCCATGAGTGGGTGGAAAGTGAAAATCTGTTCTTTGAGAATTTGGTTGCCAAACGTGACCTTAGGATTTAGGATACGAATCGTGAGATTTTGATAACAATGGATACGGTTTGTCTATTGCTTTGACATTTAAGTGGTAGTAAAATGTGTTGCCCATTCATGAAATGGTAAAATTTTTAGTATCAGTTATGTTCTGATATGGATAAGTTATCCATTCTGAAGTATATGGGTATCACATGCAACATTATACTTTACCCCAAATGCTTGATGAAGCTTTGTCGCAACCTTGAAAGGTTTATCTGATCAGGGGAAGATGACACTGATGAAAAGAAGTATTTTACTTGAACATTCTTGCTTGAATCAGATTCATTAAAACTTAGGTTGTACAAATGGTAGATTGCCAAATGTGTGTTACGTACCCACTCTTTTATTAGAGAATCAGATTTCTTGTTAGCCTCTTGAAGAATATAACAGGAGGAGAAACAATTACTTTGATTTTTTATTGCTTGCGTGTGTGCATGGGTATCGAGTGAATAGATAGTTACACCCTTTTTAACTTTCTAGAAAATTATTTTTCCCCTTACATTCGGTAATCGGTAGTTCTCTTCAACCAAATTTATTGCCCCTTAACCAACCTACTACTGGACCTCATCTTCATTCCTTGTGGCTCTTGCCATCTTCCTTTCAGAACTGATTTTCCTGTTTAAAGCTCATTCTCTGGTTTCCCTTCACCCCTTGAACCCATCATCAAACCTCGACATCAACCCAATTCCGAAGACGGCATTTGACAGAACTACCTCTATTCCTTGAGACCCAAGCAGTGCATAAGAGAAGAAACAAAGTTTGATTGAAGTGTTGTGGTCCTCAATGTCAGGGACCCATTTACTGATCATCATTGCAATACTCATGGTTCAAAATAGCTATGTAGCATTTGAAGCTGTTACGTTATTTTGAAAATAGCGGCACTACGGTCCAAAACCTAATATAGTCAGCCAATTTTAATTTAAAACATTGTTTTTCCTATTTCTTCTCCCCAATATCCTTTTATAAAGTTGTTTCTTCCCTAATAAGGTTCCAAATCACTACAAAAACATAAGATTGGCTGCTACACAAGATTTGAAGTTTTTTTACCACTTAAAAAATTCACACCGCTGCAGCGCTATATATCGCTGCAACCGCTACGTATCGCCTGCTACATAGTGTTTTGGCCATTGGCTGCTACGCCTGCCGCAACCGCTATTCTGATCCTTGGCAATTCTTATTCCTGTGGTACATTTCTCATCTATACTTATGGTTTCATCGATTTAATGCTGATTTCAGTCCTCTAGTTGCACTAAAAGGGTGCTTGGCCAACACTCTGATGTACACAAATGATGGGACCAGGGGGAATTGGAAGATCCATCTTGGTAGGGCCTAAATATCAAATTTGATCCAATGGTCCAGTCCATTTGGATGGGTGCAAACTCAATGGATCTAGTGTAAATTGGAATTTTTTTTCTTTATGTTTAGTTGGGGGGTGGGGCGTGGGTTGTGTTTGATTGTCCATTTGGATCAATGCCCAGGTAGGCCCCATGTGATGCCTCGCATGGAGTAAATGCACAGGAAAATGGCCTATATATATGGGCCCTGACGCCCTATTTTGGTACATTTACCTTACATCGTCTTAATGGGGCTCACCTAGGGTCCCACGGACGATGGGACCTGGGAGATGGAAATAGATCCTAATTGGTAGGGTGTGGACAACAAATTTGGGGCCAATCCCATCCATCTATGGACCACAAATTCAACAGATTTATATTTATAATATATAAAAAAAGGATTTGAGCCTTGATCTAACATTCCAATCCATTCGGATGGGTGCAAACGCAAACAGATCCAATGTGGGTTTTGGGTTTTTTTTTCTTTGTGGTTTTTTTTTTCCGCGGGGGATGGGGGGGGGTCCATTCAGATCAGTACCCAGGTGGGCCCTATGTGCTTACCTCACACGGGTTGTTTCGAAAATCCTATGTGAGTGACGACAACCTTCCTAATCTTGCCTCTTTCCAATCCTTTATTTTAAGACAGCGCACAACGAGTTAAGTTCTTCCAAACATTGAATTAATCATTTATCAATACATAGCTTTGTTTCTCGTTCTGAGCTTCTAATCCACGGTCATTCAATACTCCCATATCATTTATCTTATCATTTTTGAAATGGTCTCGTAAATGCATCTTTATTTACAAAGTTCCCATCATTTCATGTATCTTTTCATTTTTGAAATGGTCTCCTGCATGCATCTTTATATACAAAGTTCCCATCTGTCAAATAATTCATGCAATCCACACTTCGCCCTTGTCATAGAATCAACTTTCTGAAGTGTCTTGATTCTATAAAAAAAAAGAAAAGAAAAAACTTCCACTGATGGAGGATTCTTAGGGTCTGTTTGCATGAACACATGAATTTAAGGTGAGGGACGAAGGGTATGAATTGAGGGGTGGAGGATTTAAGGTGGAGATGTAGATGGGACCTTGACTTTCCTAGGGTAATGGCTGGGTATTATATTCTCATCTTCCCTTGATTCAACACCTACCTTCGTTGGTCACCTCCCATAGTTTTACCCGATACATGTGGATAGGAGGGTTTGCATGTGCCCTTAGGGATTAGTTCTTGGCTGTCCAAAATCGAGTATCCCTCGGGCTCAGGGCCAAAGGCTCCTGGATATTCACCTTTCACTCTTCATTTTCAACAACTAACAAAAATACAATCCTGGGTATTCAATTACGTATATGAAACAAACAGGCCCTTCGAGAAGCTTTGTGAAGTATTTCTCTCCAGTCCTGCAACTTTACCCCGCATTGGATTTGGATGGCCCTCTTAACTTCAAGTGGAGGCCAAGATACGAGATTGAGTCTGTGACTGTTTACACTCCCATCTCCACACAATGGTTCTCCAACACACAATCAACTTTTGAAGTATCACAATTCTATACACAGCAACTTCAACTAATCAAGAATTCTAGAGCATACTTACCTAGTTCACTAATAAGGCCTTTGAACTGCTAACGGTTTGTTTTAAGCAATTTGTAGTTCAATTAGCAAACTGTTCTACAATTCTCTAAGCTGCTTCATATAATTCCATCAGGGGGAGTCCAGCTATGAAATTCAAGCTGCACAAAAACACTGAACCCTAGGTATTAACATTAGTCCATGTCTTACGCTAATTGGTGTTGGCCCCACCAAGGATGAAAAAAGCGGTAGCGGCAGGCATAGCGGCCCGCCGCCAAACCGCTACGAAGCGGGCGATACGCAGCGTAGCGGGGATACGTAGCGGCGTAGCGGTGCGATTTGAAACAATCACCCAAAAAATCTGAAAAAATTCCAGAAAATCCAGAAAATTATAAAATGAAAGAATATGTGGTTCTTTTGCAAAAGTAAGTAAGAAAAGGGGGCGCAGCGGTATCCTCAATATATAAAGTCTTGTATCGCTGTATAAATAGAAAATAATAGTAATGATTAGTTTTTTCACATGTATTCATGTTTCTTAGTCATGCTAACTTATTTTTAAGGCATTGATTTTAATTAAGTAATATTTGGCTAAGACATGATTACATGTAATATTTGGCTAAGGCATTGATTTTCATCCTTGGCCTCATTGTGGAGCCCACCAATGATTAAAGGAATCAAGTGCTTCAGTTTTTATTTTTTCTTAGAGGGTCATTTAATTTTTATTGATACCTTTCAAAGGATCCATAAGTGCCCTAATGAAATAAAAGATGGGTCCATTTAATTTTTATTTATGCTTTAAAGGACCCATAAGTGCCCTCTAAAAGAGGGGTACGCTTAATTTTTATTTATAACTTTCATTGGACCCATAAGTTTCCTCTTAAAAGAGGGGGCACATTTAATTTTTATTTACAACTTTCATAGGCCCATAAGCTAGTGCACCCTAATAAAATAATACAAGGATTGAAATGAAATTGATTTTGGTGCCATGAGTGCCCTCTAAAAGAAAGGGTACATTTAAATTCTATTTATAACTTTCACAATGAGCCATTAAGTACCCCACTAAATGACATAAATTAAGGGCATGGTTTTCGTGCCCTATTCTTTTCCCAAAATGAATTCACAATGGGCCATTAAGTACCCCACTAAATGACATAAATTAAGGGCAGGGGTTTCGTGCCCTATTCCTTTTCCAAAATGCAGTCGACGAAAATCGAGGAGCGGGAGAGGGGAGAGGAAAAGAAGGAAAAGAAGAAGAAGAAAGAAAGGAGGAGCTGCCGCTGCTACCGTGCGCCATTGCCGCTGCCTCGCTGCCCTGCCGCTGCCGCCGCTGCAGGTGCTGCTGCTGTTTTTACTTCATTCAGGTATGCTTTCTTTTTCCTGTAAAACTCCTGTCTTTTTTTTTTCTTCTTCCTCCAGTCAACCTAATGAGAGGGGAAGCCAGGTGGTTTTTTTTTTTTTTTTTCAAGTTTCATAGCCTGTAGCGGCCGATACGTAACGTATTGGTGCGTATCGGCCGCTACACACCGCTACGCACCGATATAGTTGCGATCGGTTATCATCCTTGGGCCCCACTGTAAGATTGATCACTTGTAACATGGAATTTAACTCTGGATTTTGTTTAACCATGTGTTTTTCATGTGATCAATTTGATGGTAGGCCCAACGTTGAATGAAGTAAGATTTGGCCCGGAGTTGATATGAGGAGGCCAGTTCTTTTAAATGGTTGCATTTTAGATGTTGGCTCCAATGATGGATTTATGTAGAATAGACACAGATGAATTAGTTCATCAAACTTGTTGAATGCTAATTCTGATTCCTGAATAAGGTAAATTAGAAAGAAAATCAAATGAACTTACTCCAAATTGTGTGATCAAGTTAAATCTCAAATTATGAATTGTGAATTGAATGCAAATTAACTTGTTCTCTAGAAGCCTTTTGAGGTATTTCATTCCATTTTTTACAACTGCGCCTTGCACGGATTTCAATGGTACTCTTGATTTCATATGGAGGCCAAGACTAGAGATTGATTATGTGCCACTAACACTCCAATCTCCACACAATGCTACTGCGGGAGTGCTTCAAATTACACAAATCAATCTTAGGTGCAAACTTCTATGAAATGTCTCATAGCATGGTTCAAAATATTGACTGATATGAACTGCTATCAGTCCCTACCATGATAATATTTTTGCAAACATCGGTACCAAGATCGTGGAATACCAAATATAACAAAAATATGTCTAGCCCAATATATCGCTTGATATTTTGAGAATATCGGCTGACAACCCACTTTTGATTAAAACCTTATTTCTCCCTCCTCTTCCATTTCCTCCTTTCCAGACACACCCAGCTGAGCTCCCCTAACCACTCTTTCCAATAAAACTCAACCGAATCACAAGATTTTAGCAGATTTCTTGTGGCAAAACCAAGTAACTCACAACTTAATGATTGAGTCCTAGTTTCTTGAGTTAAACACTAATAGATGGCTCATAATTATGGTTGCATTCTATAAAATTTGTGATATTTCAACTTATTTTAGTATATACATGTAAATCTACTTAGTTTGAACAAACTTTATTCTAATTAAGCTAAGATAGTGGTATAGGATGTTATGACTTCGGGGGACCGATAGTCTTCTTTATAGTGTTTACTAATGGAAAAAAGAAAAAAAAAACATTACTTTTTTTATAAGCATTTGACAATATTCTAGATTCCTTGGATTTTTTTTCCCAATGTTTCTTGGAAAAAAATTGCTTCACGATGACAGTGACGCGGCGCTGCGTCATATCGCTTTTGGGGTCAACCGTAATCGTGATTTTGAACCATGCTCTATAGTTATAGTGGTAATGAAAGCCACTAGAGGTAGGGTGCAACAGATCTATGCCAATCATTGCTAAGTCTTGTTCTAATCGAGCGTGTTTGCTTATTTGGCCCGATATTTAGCCCTGTGTCTGTCTGCCTGCAAGTTATTCTTGAACTCAACATGTCAGCTGAGTGCAGTGTCCTATGTTCTTGATGGATTAGGTGAGATGGTTTTGATTATTAATGAGGCTGAAAATCTGGCCCTCCTTAATCGAATTCAGCAAGCATTCCTAGGCATTGTAAGCCTTTGGCATTGCGAAAGCTTTGATGGAGATGAATCAACCGCTATAGCTGGGAACACGGACTGTGTATCAGAACTAGATAAGACCAGGCACTTGATGTGGAGATCGGAGAAGGACCCCATGTGATTCACTTTGTACAAATTGAGGGCGAGGATGATGTGGAGTCAAATGATGGATGGTTCGGATTGACTTTTAGATCAAGCCATAGTTTAGATTTTCCATATATATATATTAGTCATCAAGTGTGCACCTCGATGTGGGCCCCACTTGGGACTAGGACCTAGGGGAATCCAAAGATCTCTCTAGGCCCCCTCTCTATAAAAAATCAGCACTAATCAATCATCCCATCATCCTCATCCAAGGCCCACAAGTTTAATAGTGCATGGTCCATTGGGATAGGTGTACAATCGATCCAACGATGTACCGTCAATTCGGATGGATGCAACACGGTGGGACCTATGACCTATAGGAAGATTTTATTTTGGTCCACTTGGATAGGCCCGCACCTTGAGCACCTGATAACTAATATATATATATATGGCAGCGCTAGACAACGTTTTTTATGAGAAAAACGCCCCTCCTAATAGGACCCACTGAGAAACATGGTTATTATGCAAGTCCGTTGGATGGAAAGATCCATATGAGACCTAGCTATATGCAAAATTTGGATTCCATGAGATCGTCCTAACCGCTTCATCTATAACCCTAAAATTTAATGGTTTTAGAGGCATCATTCTCTTATGTTTTCAATCCAATGGTGAAAAAAAGTTGGATGAGTGTGAAATTTGGACTTATTTTTTATTTTATTTTATTTATAATAATTAAATTTGGACTTGTGACTATTCATGGTGGGGTAATGCGTGTGAAAATATTAGATTGACTCAAGGTGGGCCCTATGACGAAAGAAAGTTGGAAATTCCCCTGTGATAGTAAACTATCGCCGCTCATGGTGCGAGACACCATGGGGCCCACTTGGGGCCCCACTGATTACGGGACTAGGGGGATGGAAAGAACTATCTTTGATGGGCCAGCCAGCTATTAAGTTTGGGTTCAATCCCATGCCTATAACCCCTTGATCCGTGCCCCACGAGTTTAACGGATTATATTAAAAAAAAAATTGACCCTTGACCCAACAGTAAGAAGCCTTTTCATCCTGATCATTAAGAAGATTTTCATATTTGGAAGCACCACACATGAAGCCCATCAGAAGATGCCAACAAGCACCACTAGCTATTGAAGAGACTAAAGGAGTTTTGTTAACAGTAGAAAGAGAGACATAGCAAGAGCTGATTTGTTACAAGTGCTTGACCAGCAAATAAAAAAACATTTTTGGGTTCTTTTTCTGCCTTGATCACATCTAAACTTTTGGTTTTGGCCTTATTGTAAAACTTTTCCTTGACCATCCCTTGTATTAACTGCTGCTGCCGTGTCTCCTACTTGTATACGCAGTGCTAGGCTGTTTTGATTTTACACTCTGTATCAATGTTGTAACACGTTGAGGCATGGGGCAAGTCATTCTAATTGTGTTCAAAATGTAAGGTGCAAGTTTGAATTCATGGAGCATAGGTCTCATGGACATTCTCTTTTAATATGGTGTAGCACACACACACCTCTCTGTGTAATATCCTGGGTTTTTTAATTCCTATTAGATTAGTAGAGCCTCACATGTATTATTATTGAATGAAAAGAGTTGTTTAACAACTCTAATTAGGAGTTGATGAGAGGATATTGGATAGGACTCTATGTCTAATTACAGAGAGACTAGGACTCTACCTCTCTGTTGCCTATATTAACACCAATGACCTCTTCTGTAGTAGATACTTCTCCTTCTTTTCTTTGACAGAAATTTGAGAGAGAAAGTTTGGTGACTGGGAATTCAGGGGAAGAAGAGGAAGAAGGCAATCAGTTAGGGAAGAAGACCAACGGATGTCCTATTCGCGTCCGCCCATCGCTAGGGCAACGATCACGTACCGGAGGTGAGTGAATCTTCCTCGATGATTTCAAATTCACATTTTAGTTGATGGGTAGATGTTTGAGGAACTCAGTTTTGATAGGATTGTTATCTTTGAAATTGTCTCAATGGCAATCGACATGCTCAGACTCTGGGTGTGGTGGATTTCAGGGTGTAATGGGATGGTTTGGATTTCCAGTAATGATCTGGCCATTGATGTTGATTCATGTGGATAGAAGGAGATTAAATTGAATCTATGCAAATTCTGCACTATATTATATCTCAGTACATGAACAGAATTGCTCATGTTAGGGGTTGTGGGATCCCCTGGCCCACTGTAGGGTTGATCTGAACCAAGGAGCAGGGGGTACCAAGGATAAAAATATCGGTAGCGGCGGGCGTATCGGCCCGCCGCAAACCGATACGAAGCGGGCGATACGTAGCGTATCGGGGATACGTATCGGCGTAGCGGTGCGATTTGAAAAATTGCCCAAAAAATCTGAAAAAATTCCAAAAAATCCAGAAAATTGTAAAATGAAAGAATATGTGGTTCTTTTGCAAAAGTAAGTAAGAAAAGGGGGCGTATCGGTGCCCTTAATATATGAAGTCCCGTATCGGTGTATAAATAGAAAATAATAGTAATGATTAGTTTTTTCACATGTATTCATGTTTCTTAGTCATAGTAATTTAGAAAGTAATAGAAAACTCATAAAAAAATAGAACATGAAATAAAGGCAATAAGACTTTAGGTCATTACTCATTAGTCATTAGTCATTACTCATTTGAGCAATTGAACATTGAACAATCAAATATCAATACTTCAACATTCAAGGTTTAAATTCAATCAAGTAAATAAACTATGAAGTGATCAACAATCAACACCAATTTAGAAATGACAGAGTAGAGAGTTAGTGAAGGAAATAGGAATACCTTAGTCACCACCACAATGAGGGTTCTTTATAAAATAATTTAATTAAAACCAGTTTGAAATCTAGTAGTAATAGGTAACTATATCTGAACTACTATTCCATTCCAAACATAATTAAATAAGTGTAATATCATATCTAGCAAGTTATGATAAATTGATAATTATAGACATCCAAGCACAAAAAAGGAAAGACCACCAGCAAAAGAGTCCTAGCTATCATGGTCAAGTAGGATCCTTTCGTCTTCTTGATTGCCACTTCTTTAATACATGCGTTCGTGAAGGGGGCCCGGGGGTGTCCCCCGGCGGTGGCAAGCTGTGAAAGAGAGGTGGGTGAAAAGTAAAAAAAAAATGCAAATGGGTCGACACCCCCTACCCCGCTACGTATCGGCCGATACGAAGCGTATCGGTCCGTATCGGCCGATACGGAGCGATACCCGATTTTTTCAAAAAATCATATCGGCCCCGGCCGATACGGCCGATACGCTTCGTATCGGCCGATATTTTTATCCTTGGGGGGTACAACACCTAGTCCGCTAGTCGACCAGTGAGGTCATGGACCCATGGGAGGTGGGCCTTGTTTGGGCCCCTATCTAATTGATTCTTGCAGCAGACACGTTAAATTGATAAAAACAGGGCAGAAGGTCGACTGTGGTTGTGGAACCACTAGGCCGACTGCCCACCTGATCTGAGATCAGGACCACACATCCTACAGGGGACCCATAGTCGACCCCAGTGATGTTGGACTCTTGCGCAGTGGGCCCCATTTGTGGTATATCTTTTGGCCATCAAAGCCCCAGGCGTGAATTAGGGAGAAAGGACAGTTTGTGTCGACAAGGGTTGTGGGACCACTGGGCCTACCTGATCATTGATCAGTACCCCACATCTTGAAGTGGGCCCAGGGGCGACCTGCCTGGTGATGGTCCCATGTGGAGTGGGCTCCATCTGCCCCACCATCCATCAGCCACAGTATCTCAAGCGTGAGACCCCATATATGTGTCTGCTGAAGATGTTTTGATGCTGTGGACTGTAGGAAACCATCTGATGATATGAAAGCCAGTATTGGTCGACCAAGGATATCAAGTATGATCATGGATTACATCCAGTGGGACCCACTGGATTTTACGTTGGATTTTTTCAGGTTTTTGTAGATTTAGACAACCTGGATGGGATCTGTAGTTAAGGGATAACCCTAGATTGAGTATGTAATTATCATAGGACCTTTTCATCTGATTTAATTAAGGGTTTTATGTATGTTATGATGGATTGTATGGACTGTTTGGCTATGTTGGCATATTTTTGTTATTTGTGTATTATGCTATGAAGGTGGGCCATTCCTGTATCATTCCTTAAACTATTATGATCGGGAGTGGGGCACCAATCTAATAAGGATTTGTATGGGACTGGTCCCACACTACTGAATGTTAATATTGTGATTTATATTGTCATGTATGGGATGATTTACTTGGAGTTATTGGTACACATGAAAAGATGATTGGTATACAGATTATTGTGTTAGGCATGGTGCTCAGACCATGTGGGCCATGGAGGCCGTTGTCCTTGGTGGACGTGAGTGGCCGTTGTATTGGCTGGTCCTTGGTGGACGTGAATGATGAGACAGGGCTATAGTGGCCGGTATACATGTATACGATAAGCCTTGGTGGCGTGATAATGTGCATGGGGCACGAGTATGTGATTGGATGAATTCTTAATTATGTTTGACTTGTTAATATAGAATTGTATTCTCTATGTTATGTTTAATTAGGAAAAATTCATTCACCAATAATACTGATGTTGTGTTGCCCCCTTCAAGTAATCTTGTTGCGGGTGGGCCAGAGAGGACGACGTTCAGCACGTAGACTTTGGCTTGCGTAGCTGAAGGGTGAGAACGAGGAACATTTAAATAAATGATAGAGAGATTAGCTCTTGTTTTAGGAAGATTATTAAATGTTTTATGTCATCTTTGACTTGAGTCAAAATATGGAATTTTACTTATTTAGTGATTATGGATGTCATTTGACTTTTATAAGTTAATTGGAATTATAGTTTGATCTAAATGCATGATTCCTTGTGGAAATTATTTGATGAATGTGTGGTGAATATTGCTAAATAATCACGATCCGAAATCCGACAGGACCTTGGAACTTGGGTCGTGACACTCTCTCTAGAAAGAGAGAGATATGTGTTTTTTGGGAAGCCATGCAATGATGCATGCCTCCAGGCGTTTGCTCAGCTTTCTGTGAAATCCTGTTATGCATCCTCAAGTGCTTCACATTATGCTATATCGCGCATAACTAGATTCGTTGAGGAGGCCCACTTACATGGTTGGTGAGATAATTCAAGGTGAACTTATTATTTTGGTAATTGATAATTAATTTCATTTCTGTTGATGATTGTACTATTCCAAGTTTGGATGTATAGAACCCGAGAACAATAAATGCCTGAGAATGAGAATGTTGGTATATGGTGGTAATTGATAATTAATTTCATTTTTGTTGATGATTGTACTATTCCAGTTTTGGATGTATAGAACCCGAGAACAATAAATGCCTAGGAATGAGAATGTTGGAACAGTGGATGCTCGCCTAAGAATGAGAATGTTGGAATAGTGGATGCTCTAAGAATGGGAATGTTGGAATAGTGGATGCTCTCTCTCTCTCTCTCTCTCTCTCTCTCTCTCTCTCTCTCTCTCTCTCTCTCACACACACACAACACATACACACACAATGGAACCCATATTATTCATATGAGGTCAAGCTCTGAGGAGCCCACCTTGAAGCTTGCCAATCATTGGGTGCATTTGGAAGGGCCCGTCATTGATTAGTGTTGGGCAAATATTTCGCTCCAAATATTCTTATCCCTACATCTTTTGGTCTCAAATCTCATTCTTAACAGTTTTATAACTATTTTTCTTCTTCTTCTAGTTAATCCAACAGTGAGAGTAGAAATGTAGATTCAATGAGGGTGTTAGACTAATCAAAAGGTGGGCGCAAGTGAGACCCTTAGAGCTAGGCTACATATCGACAGTATGTGGTCCGCTCTTAGCTGAACATTTTCGAGTGTACACATTCTGTTGGAATTCTTCAACTCTCCCTGCATGAGGATCCTAGGCATGAGTATTCCTCATTTTCTTTTCTGTTAGGAGTATGGCTGTTATATCTTCTACATGGATGTGTGACTTGGGCCCAAATGATGTGATGATGACTCGGCCTTCTGGCCCAAATAACTGAGGCCTATATGTCCTTTTTTGGGTAAATAATACTTTCATTGAAAGAAGCCAAAACAAAGACAACATCAAAGTGGGGGCAAAATTGGCCTAACCTTATCTATAGAATCTCATCAACCCTACAAAACTCTTGTCAAACCTAGAGCAATGCTTGGCTAAAAATTGGGGGAATGGATACTAAATTTCTCTTATTTTCTTTGTTAGAATTTTGTGATCACTCCCAAAAAATTATTTTCACATGTCTGCCATTAATCTCTAACTAAACAAAACAAAGAAGGGCAATTTGTTCAATTGACCTAAACCAATTCCTATAAATAAAACCCCATTTCCCCCAATGTTTTCTATATCACCCTCTCTTCTCTTCAATTTCTCTCTCTTCCCTCTCTTCTCCAAATCAAATTCCCCCCAGTGAGGAATTGACTGGGGATAGGCCTGAGCCAATGAGGGCCTCAGAAAGAGTAGAAGAAATAAATTTGACAATGCAACAGGGGCACGCCCCTAATACAAGTGAGGCAAGGGGAAAGGTGGTGGACGAGGTGAGTGAGTCGAGTATTTCTATGTCTTCATCATCAGCAGGAATTCCACTTGACTCTCCCGGGGATGGTGGTCATATGGAGATGATGAGCCTGCCATTTATGAGATAGTTGAGCATTTTTGGTGCTACCAATTTAGATCATTGTCGTAGCTATGTTAGACTGTTGGACAAACCGAGG